>WBNM01029799.1:0-183913 GCA_013399055.1 Ramphastos sulfuratus
CAGAAAAAAAAAACACTCACACCCAAAAAAGTTCTTTGAAGCTTATTTTATTTCAAATTTACATTTATTAGGTAAATACTTTATCAGCGTGCATTTTCCTACTTCTGCATTGATTTGTCATAATGCAGATAACTGTTTTTCCTTAAGTATTGAACAATTTATGCAGCTGAGATAGATTTGATGTGCAAATACATTCAGTGAGAAGTGTTTAACCTTTTTCTCTGGTCTCAGCCTTTCCTGCTAGTGTTGAGCTTTGTGATCTGTTCTTTCTCAGCTGGGTTTCTACTAGCAGCCATGTGTGAGTCAGTGGGGAGCAGAATCTTTTCTAAAGTGGTTGAATTATTCAGCTGTGTAAACAAATCCATAATTATTAGGAAGAGAATTTTGGTCCAGAGAACATCAAAGAGGTCAGTGGGAGGGAACAACATGTAATTCGGTAAGGTATTAGCATGTAAATGGTTTCTTTTACCTTATCTTATTCCACTTGTTGACATAAGCAAGAGCAATGATGAGGAGAAAAAGCACTTGTTAAAGAATAATTGTACAAATACTGGTACTGAGAGGCATATTCAGCAAAATGACCTACATACATGAAATTCTGGAGTTTCTGCTCTGTTGCACCAGTTTCATATCAGAGCAGCACACAGATCAGTGGAGTTACACTGAGGTAAAAAAAGCATTGCATTGATTTGCAAATTTTTGTTTCCTTGTGAAGGTGCACCAGGGCTGAGGCTTTTGACACAGTATGATGTTCGCTTGTAAATCTGATGATACCATAACATTCTAAATATGTTTGCCTTCTGCATGAAACTTACATCCATATTATGATGTTATTTGTTGAATTAATATTGTATAGTCTCTCTGGAATTTGTATGTGTTGTGCATATAATCCTTTATATACACGTGTGTGCATGTGAAGGCACTCGATAAATTTTAAATAATTATGTATGGGAAAAATAATTATCTTCATAAATTTGTGTATTTGTTAAGATCACTGACTTTTCCACTCTATTATGAGGCTTCATCCTAATTCAGTGCTAGCCTGTTTCTCTGCAATCTTGTGAAAATGGCCTCTGAGTAGTCAAGAAGCAGAGCATAGACTGGGCATATATAATGCACACCCTTGTTAGAGCTGTTCTCAGAGATGGCTTTATCCGTATGATACTCACCCAGAATGACTTCACAACTTTCATGGTAACTAAGCTCTTTTCCAAAGGAATTGCTTCTGTAAGGCATTTGAAAAGTCTGATACATTTATCTGTTCATGAACTTGGTTTCATTTGCTTCACACCTTAGCTTGAAAAACGTCAGAAACAAAGCAATGTTGAAGATCTTGTTGACCTTTGTCTCTCTTCTGGGTATCATAGTGAGACTTGAATCTTTACTGTGGCCTCTGCATCAGCATTATACAAATAAGGACATATCAAATTTTTTTTTTCCCCCAAAGTTAGAAGCAAAATTTAAAACTGTGCCAAGGATTGCCAACAACAGCAATCGGATTTTTTTTTTTTCCTCATGAATTAAAAAATCTTGAGAAGTCAAAAATGTGTATGCAGCCCAACTACTTCTGAGTGAATTAGAAGGCTCCTGCTGAGTTCTGATGGAGTTCCCTTGGAACATAAATGTATGCATTTAATCTAAATGTCAAAACCTCCTAATATTATCATAAATATAAAAAATTGTAGAAAAATACCAAAATACCCCAAACCAGGCAGTGAATTTGGGTTCCAGTTGCACCGAGTCGTACACAAACAAACAGTGTTACACATCAACATTACACTGAAATTTTTGCAAGTTGGTAAAAACTGATCAGATTGTATTAGCAGAGCCCTGAGGATGACATGATCTAAACAGCTCATTTTTTTCCTCACTCTGTTTTAAGTCATTAGAGTACATTTCCCAAAGGTATACATTTGGTTTTCCTATATTCCATCCACAGGGAAAATCCTGGGATAGTAGCTGATCTTTGTCTGTACTTTCACATTATATCCCTTTCTACTTTTAATACTGTATTATGGACAGTATGCTTACTGTATGTGTTCACATGTTACAAAACCTTACCATTTCTGT
The DNA here is from genome assembly GCA_013399055.1 of Ramphastos sulfuratus. Classification (NCBI taxonomy): domain Eukaryota; kingdom Metazoa; phylum Chordata; class Aves; order Piciformes; family Ramphastidae; genus Ramphastos; species Ramphastos sulfuratus. The sequence continues at coordinate 2,071 of WBNM01029799.1, forward strand.
TCTTTATTCTAGGTAGAGAATAGACCCAAATATTATGGAAGAGAGTAAGTAACATACATCTTCAGAAGTGGTTTCTGCACACACGTTGATTGATAATAGTTACTGAAAAGGTTGCTAGTGGGTCTTTTGTTTCTTCTGTGTGTTTTACAGCAGTGTGTCTTGCACAGCCTCAGGCAGTACTATCACTTTTGTCTGCCTGAAATTACAGCTGCTTTTTCTGATGAATATGGATGTCATTGAGTGCTACCTTAAGTGAGAAAAACATATGTTTCTATACTTCCAAAAGATTGTCTTTGTCTACCTTCCTCTCCAGCTGGCTTTTGCAAAAGATGTTTGTGTGCAGAAAAAAATATTTGGATCACAAATGCAATATAAATGCACAGTGTATGTATATGTGTGTGTATATATATATATATATATATATGTGCACGTGTGTGTGTGTCTTCTATTTCAGTTTGCTAAGATGGTTAGATTTACTGTGGGGAAACAAAGCAGATATTCTGTTTATTTTGGTAAAAGGTTTGTAGTGTTACTAGGTTACTACACGAGTAATTATGGAGATCATAAAAAATTCTCAAGATTTTAACAAGCTGCCACAATACCCTTGAATGCTGTGAAATGTTGGGTTGCCCACCACTGGCACAAAACATGTAAAGCCAGCAGGAGAAAATGGATTTATTTCTACATATTAAATTGGCACATTTAAAAAGCAATGTATGTGTTTCACAGTTGCTGTTTCACAGAAGCCTTTCTAAACCATTTCAAGTGACTTCAAATGCAGGCAGAGGTAGATTAATTTAAGCTGCATATTCCTGCAAATCAATAATTTGTATGTTTGTTTCTTTTGGAATTACTGTGGCTGGTGGTTTTTAAAAGAAGAGGAAAAGTCAATTTAATAGTGAAAAGGCACATGTTTCAAAAAGTCTTTGTTCCTCAGATTCCATGGGATGATCTCAAGGGAGGAAGCTGACCAATTGTTAAGTGTTGCAGAGGGAAGCTATCTCATTCGTGAAAGCCAACGGCAACCTGGAACCTACACTTTGGCATTAAGGTTGGTAATTAATATTTAATTTTAAAATTTATAAAATATTCAAAAGTTTGCTGTGTATTGTTGACCTTCATGCTTATACTTCCTTGTGACTGTTTTAATTTTTTTCAATTATGGTATTTTTTTATCCTAGTTACAGATTTGGTGTATTTAACCTTCCCTAGCCCTGTCTGAAGTGCTAGCATGTCTTACTGTTTGCGCTGTCAAGATAATAGCAGTTGTGGGTTTGCTGGTGGTGCTTCCTTTTGCCCTTTTCCCACCATGTTACAGATGTGACCCAATGTAGTTGTTGGGAGAGCAGGTGGTCAAGAAATGTAAGGCATCATAAGAGTTCCCTTGTCTAGTCTACTATGTGAATTACTAGTTAGCTAGCTGTTGTTAAAGAACAATTAGTTTTCTCCAATCCCTCTGTGGTATGACCAATACACCTAAAGGGTTTTTTTTTCCTGAGCATCTGTTAACTGACAATATTTGTAGATCTGTTTCCTCTCTCTGCAAAAATTCTGTCAGGTGGGTCAAATAAAAAGAAAAAGAATTAAGTGAACCCTGAAATTAAAAATTACTTAATGAATTTAAAATAGTTTAACTACTTTTGAGGTAATGGAGGTTGTTTTGGCCTAGGCAGTACACCAAAGTACTCAGATGTGAGATGCTGATTCTTAGCAGTGTTTTAAATCAAAGTAGGAGAGAAAAACATTAAAGGAGAAAATACAGCTACTGTAAGTTCTATATGGGTAAGATAAGATTGCAATTAAAACAAGAATGTCTTGAAATAATAGGTCATGGATTAGTGGCAGTGTTTTAAGGAGGGGGAAAAAAGATATTTTACTGATGTATTTGGTTTTGTCATAGTAATGAGATTCCAAATAAAAACACTATTGACATTTACACTGGTTTGCATTAACACTGTAAATAAATTGGGGTGGCTTATTAGGGTTTCATAGTCCATTATTTTTACTTCTGCTTTTGCAATACTTATTTAAAACTAAAAAAAAAACCCAAACCCAAAAACTAAACAAAACCAAAAACCCAGTTGTCATAACACTTGCTTTAAAGATAGAGCTCCTATTTCTTGCTTTGGTTGGTGCAGAATGCACAGGACCCATAGACTGTGAAAGAAATCAGGAATAGTGAGGCCAACAGGAGCAGGGAGGTCATNAGCATCTTGCTGGATGAATTGATACAACTTGTTTTACAAATGCTCCTCCAGTCCAGAAGGTCAAAAGATGGGTCTTTTCTAGGTTTGATGGTATCTCTTTCAAATTGACATCTAGTCAATAAAATCTATTTTCATACCCAGTAGAAATGAGAAAGGATGGCTATTGGTGATCAGTTTGTGAAATAGTTTCAAATGATAGCAAAACCATTATTGATTTATTTTGAGGAAGTCCAACGTTTGGCAAACACCTCAGAATCTGAAATTAGAGCACGTTGCAGCAGTTTCATCATGTTTAAGTGCTTGCTGAATGACTTGTATATTAAGGGCAATGATCCAGGTGGCTGCTTTCCGTCCCACAGCAAGTAATGCTCTGTTGTCTTGCTGTTGGCCTTTACAGTGTGTGAATGAGGATCATCAGTCTTGTACTTTAGGTGAAAGTTCTCTGTGAACTATAGCGCTGCATCTTCCATATATGGGAATTTTACCACTAGGATTTCTTTTTCTCTACTTCTAAGTGTAGCAAGAGTTTCCGTTGGCTGGAGGCAGAGTTTTATTCAGGTTCCATTTTCCCTCTTTCTGGAACTATGCAGAATATACCCATTAGCTAATACTCTCACTGTGGTGCAGACATTGTAGCATCACTTAAAGACTGGGTAATTTCTGTGGTCTGACTGTTTATTCTGCCTGTGAGAAGTTTGCTGTGGTTGCTGTGAAGAGTTTGTCATTTCATCTGTAATTTATAGCATTTTTGGAGGTCGTCATTTGTGTTTCTGTTACTGCACTGCCAGATGGTAAAGGTAGCCCTGTCTGCACTTTAGATAATCATACTAGGAATTTCAACATATCATCTCAATGGCCAGAAATAGAGCTTCTCTGCAGAGTGGTATGTATGTGTAAAACCTTTCCAAATTCAGTGGAAGGCTTTGACTGACTTTAGGGTCTCTGATTTCACCTTTTCTAGCTGTATGAATCAATTTAATCTTATTGTACTAGGCTTAAATGCCACTCTGTCATTCAAACAATCATGTTAATTTTAAGATCACTTCTGTATGTTTTTTGCTTTTCCCTCTTTACATTTCTTTTATCCTTTAGAAGATGTGGGAGGGAATCATAGAACCGACCAGATTGGAAGAGACCTCCAAGATACAGGCCAGGATGCCATAGGCTCTCCTGGCCACCTGGGCACACTGCTGGCTCATGGTTAGCCTACTGTATACCAGTACCCCCAGGTCCCTTTCTGCCTGGCTACTCTCCAGCCATTCTGTCCCCAGCCTGTAGCACTGCTTGGGGTTGTTGTGGCCAAAGCGTAGAACCCTGCACTCAGCCTTGTTAAATCTCATCCCATTGGCCTCTGCTCACCCATCCAGGCTGTCAAGGTCTCTCTGGAGGGCCCTGCTACCCTTCAACATATCAACGCCTGCTCCTAACTTGGTGTCATCTGCAAATTTACTGATTATGGACTCAATCCCCTTGTCCAGATCATCAGTGAAGATATTAAATGGGACTGGGCCCAGCACTGATCCCTTTGGGACACCACTAGTGACTGGTTGCTAACTGGATGTGGAACCATTCACCACCACTTGCTGGGCCCGGCCCTCCAGCCAGTTCTTGACCCATTTCAGAGTAAATCTGTCCAAACCATCAGCTGCCATCTTTGCCAGGAGCTTATTGTGGCAGATGGTGTTAAAGGCTTTGCTGAAGTCCAGGTAGACTACATCCACAGCCCTCCCCACATTCACCAGGGAGGTAACTTGGTCATCTGTTTTATGTAAAGAAATTGACACAGAACAAGTTTCACAACATTTTACAGTTAGTACAGAAATGAGGAAGAGGTGCTCTAATAAATAACAGTGACAAAACATAAAATGGAATATCTATGTTTTCTGATCTCTGGTTTTCAGGCACATTGCGAAAAATTAAGGGAAGATGTTGAGTAAAATTTAGATGTTTGAAGGTACCTGTTGACTCTTTACATAAATACTTGACTCCCTCTTTATTTCTGTATGTCTGCTTGATCTATCTCTCACTGTGTATGTTTGTTGCCTGACTTGTCTGTCTGTGACAGTCTGTCAGTTGTGATTAGGACAAATTGGTAACTAGCTATGAAATGTGATTGCATCATAAAGTTGGAGTTTCTAGAGACCTCAAAGTCTTAGGGAAACATTGGTTGGATGAGCTGCTGTTGAGACTGAGACAGGATTGTTTCCTGACTTATAGTTACTGGTGGTTCTTCTAGGGGGGCGCAGACAATTCAGTAATGCAGACAGCTTGGCACACTCAGCTCCGGCAGATGTCTTCCTACGTTTATGTCAGTGTTCCTGGGAATCCTGAAAAACTCGTGCAGTCTTGAAGAGCAGTTGAATGAAACAGGATCATAATCCTGTGGCAAAGCTTGTCATCTCCATAATGAAATACTTCTAGTCTTTGTTTCTGCGATGGAAACACCAAGCTTTTCATGTTTCGTCCTGAGGACCCAAACTAGCCAACTCTTTAAATTGCCATGGAACAATTTGAGCTCTACATTTGATTCCACTAGCTATTGTAGCTGATGTCTAAAATCTCCAGGATATGTTCATGAAGTTACATGTAAGGTTGTTTTGAATTTAGTTACAATAATAGGTTTGTTTTGTCCAACATTTTTGTTTGATGTTATGAAATTAAGTAAAGGCTCTGCATTCTCTGTATTCTTGGAATTCAAAAAGGAAGATACCCTAGTGTTTTTATTTCATAGAATCATAGAATGGTAAGGTTGGAAGGGACCTCAAAGATCATCTAGTTCCAACCCCCTGCCATAGGCAGGGACACCTCCCACTAGCACAGGTTACTCAGGGCCTCGTCCAACCTGACCTTGAACACCTCCAGGGAGGGAGCAGCCACAGCCTCCCTGGGCAACCTGTTCCAGTGCCTCACCACCCTCACTGTAAAGAACTTCCTCCTGACATCCAGTCTAAATCTTCCCTCTGCCAGTTTAAACCCATTGCCCCTAGTCCTGTCATTGCAAGACCTTGTAAATAGTCCCTCTCCAGCCTTCCTGTAGGCCCCCTTCTTTGATTTATTTGGTTTATATTCCAGTTTATTTAATGAACTTCAGTGTTGGATATCTGCTTTGTTGGCAAAGGTTCTAACATGGTTATATTGTAAGCTGATAAAAACAGTAAAAAAAAAAAATCTTTTGGCTGCAAAGCAAGCTAATTGAGACATAAAGGTAGAATTTAGAATCCTTATTATAACTGACCAAACATTGTATTATTGAATACATCACCCTTTGTGCCACAAACCTGAGATTAATTAACTTTGTAAAGTGAATAAGTATCATCTTCTGCAATTATAAAAGAGCTCCACCTCAGAGGGCTATATTATAGGGGAAAAACAACTGCATTCTCTCTTGTTCTGTTTCTATCCTCATTACTCATTCCTTTCTCGACTGTTTCTAGAGTGGGCATTTTCCAGGGATGCTCAGATTCTTTGCTCTGTGCTGAAGATTTCCACTTGTAAAGCATCTTAATCTTTCTAGAAGATAAAGAATAAGTTGTTGACACCAAGTCATAACTCCTTTGTAGGCAGACAGAATTCACAGTTACAAAAAACATGTTTTTGTGAAATCTGGAGTAGGATGCACAATCACACTAAGCTGTGTATTTTGGCTGTAGCTGAAGGCTGTAGAATTCAAGTGCAGTTGATGCATGAAGATTCTTTTACAGACCGCTGTACTCTTAACACAGCTCTTCTGCATCTCATTTATAGAATCAAAAAATTGTAGAGGCTGGAATAGATCTCTGAGATTGTAAAGTCAAGCCTATGACCCAACACCACCACATCAACTAGACCATGTCACTGAGTGCCACATCCAATCTTTCCTTAAACACCTCCAGGAACAGTGACTCCAGCACCTCACAGGGCAGTCCATTCCAGTGTCTAATGACCCTTTCTGTGAGGAAGTAGTTCCAAACATCCAGCCTAAGTTCTTTTTAAGTTACTCTAAAGGATGCCTTAAGTCATCATAAAATGGGCAGATCTGGGATATTGTTTGCAAAGACTTTCTCCAAGTTCTGTATCTGTTACTGTATTAGCAACTTCTTTGACTATGAGCACACTGCATCATATTAGGGAACCAGTTCATAGTCCAGTCCAGTATCCACGCTTTGGTAGCTATTAATAGCAGACATTGAAATAAAAGTGTAAGAACAAGATGAATATATAGTGATAGTTCTCTGCTGTGCTAGGCCAGCCTCTGAAAATTTGCTGTTCAAGGATTTCTGAGCAAAACTGTTATCTTTGCTGTTTTTTTCAGGGATTTGATGGAGATAGTTTTTGGGGTTCATTTAGTGGCTTTCTGAGAACACTTCTGAGCCCTCACAGACTTTGCTGTCTGCATCTGTAGTTTAAGTCCCTGCCTTAACTAGATTCTATAGGAAACAGCATCCCTCTTTTGAAGGTTACATTTCACAATTTCATTGTATGCTCCCTAGTATTTGTATTATGAGAAACAGTGAACAATTGATCTCAATTTACCCATGCCCCCTTCACTGTCCTCCTTTACAGGTCTCTGAGATCTGGGCTATAGATTTTGTAGTGAAGCTGTCCATATCTCTGTCATCTCTCTCATCTTTCTCTGCACCTTTCTCTTACTCTGTGATTGTTTTGAAGAGTTGAGGGGACCAGGACTGCACATCGTGTTCAAGTGGGCCATGGAATTTTCTTTCTTTATTCTCCAAACCTTTCTAAATGAGTTTTTGACCACTGTGGAGCACTCAGCTCTGATGCTTTTATACAACTAGCTTTAGTAGCTCTACAGATCTTGTTCCTGAGCTGCAATAGCTACAGACATAGCCTGGCACTGATTAAATGACCAAATATAGGACAGGACAAATAATAGCTTTTGCAAGCTTAGCTGAGGCAGTCAAATATTCTTAGTGCAACGCTGTGGAAGAGTTAACAGAGTTCAAAGTGAACATTTTGAATATTTCTTCAATAAGGTATAAAATAAGGTATAATAAGTTTTTAATAAGGTATAAAAAGTTACTCTTACACCAAAAAAACCCCAAACCTATTCAGTTATTAAGGTTGCTGGTGAGTTACTGCAAAATCTGCTTTCCACTTACATAAGAAGCTGCATTTTGATCATCTTCTGATGAGCTATTTTTGTCTACTTTCATCCATTATTGTGCAATTAATTTGCAGCATGACTTTTTTTTTAAGTAGACTGCTTTTCATATCCATGCTTTTTGAAACAAAAGAGGTTTTGTTTTCAGAAAACTTTTTTTTTCAGAATAGGGAAAAAGAAAATTATAATTTAAATGTTGTTTTAAGTGTATGAGTGTGGTTAAATATGCAGAGCTATCCCCCATAAAACTGATCTTCAGAGCTTAAAGCCTGTGAAATTACAGCAGTTCAGATGTCAGGTAAACAAGAATGAAACCTAAACACAAATGAAAGCAGCATATCAGCACCCTAGTATACCTAATGCCTGTATTTAATCATTAATGTAGTTTCTCATACCTTTTTTTTACAATAACAAAAAAGAGCACAGCAGAATTCAGCAATGTTTACTAATTAATTAGTCAAAGAATGCCCCTGAAATTTTTTTGCAACCATCATGGTTTAAAAAGATTAGTAATGAGAAAATTATTGTAGAGATCTATGTATATCCATATATATCAGCAAGTGTCTCTGGCAATGAAAAGACATAACATGTATTATAATATTAATTACATGTTCCAAACTGATGAAAAGAACTGAGAATTCCTACTTGATTCCTAGAAGTATTAGGTCTACTTTTAAATTTGGTGAAGGAGTAGTACAGTGCTTCATGGTGAGACCTACAGCAAATTTCAGTAACAATAAGACATGGTTTGCAATGTAGCCTTTTGTGATGGAGAGCTTGTTTAATAATTAGGATGAGGATAAAGAGGAAATGGGTAGAGATTGTGCTAGTGGTAGGCGTTGAAGTGTGATGGTACTGCATGTTCTTTTGAGCAGATATCTGCTGTAGCACGTTTAGTTGGTTACCATGGTTTCCCTTCCTGCAAATTCTATTGTTGTGATACTGAGAATGAATCAAAATAAGGTTCTGCAGCATGATTTAAAAAAAAAAAAAAGGTAATCATGTCAGCTATGATTATGAGTCATGTTTTCTTTATGTTTGGGGTTAGGGCACATTCAAGATCGTAGCATTAGGAGAGAATTCTTGAAACCAAATATATGTTAAAAATTAGTAATCCTTAGTTTAGCTGACCAGCTACATGTATTGTGCAAGAAATGCATACATATGTTCTCTCTCCCTAAATTTCTAAATTTGATTAAGCAGCTGTCCACTGATATTTTAAAAGGAAACATAATTGGTAGGCTATTAGGGCATAACACTGCAGATGAAGGTTTTTTTATTTTAGAGGACAATTGCTTTGGTAACCAAGTACTGTTTGTTTTCAGAGGACTCTTGGGCACACACATACTTGCGTTGATTGCTGTGGGATTACTTAACACATGTAAAATTCAACATCTGCAAAAGGCTGCTTGAATTCAGAGGTGAAAAATGGGCATCTACATTCTACTGGAAGGCCTCATTATACAGGCTGGAGCATGTTATCACATGTGATAATGGCTGAATTGTGGTTTGTTTTTTTTTTAATATCACAGTTATCACAGTTCATCTTAAATTCATAGATGATCTATAAGTAGTCTGAAAGAGCCCAGCAAAACAGTAGCTGAGTGCATCCCTTCACTTTACCATGGTAACGCTATTCTGACGTCATGCTAGTTGTTAGGAAAAAAATTATAAAGGCCATTTTAAAGACTAAGCTTTTCATATGTTTCTGTCTGTGTCTGTTTTTCACCTGATGTGCAGATGCAGTGATTGGTAGTAGCAAGGGCTGAATTCAGTTTAGAAATTCAGTATAGAGAAGCATTTCTAAAATATTCACAGAGTATTCCCTGTGCACTAGCTGAAAATGCTAGGACACTCTATATACATAACTATGTACAGACACACACACCATAGCTTTAAAGCTTAGCTGGGTTAAATTAAAATTGCTCCAAAATGTGATCAAACCTGACTGTGGGATAAATATGTTTCAGCATGACCCACTTCGATCAGTTCCCTTTATTTGGGATGAAATAGAAAAAAGTGCTTCTCCTTCTGTGGTCAGCTGAAGCTCTCAAGGAGGGACTTTTCCTTCTATCTCAGGCTTAGCCTGTCACACTTCCATAGGCATAGAATTCAGGTGGTCTTCAAAAATTGGTCACTTGGGTATCTGTGGCTTCTTGTAGGTGAAAGAAACAGTTCATGCTTAAAGGTATTTTAATAGGCTAACACAACAGGTATGCCAGCTAATACTCTGGTCTTTTTTTTCTTTCTTCTTGCAAAGAGACAAATATATCTTTTATGGAGACTTAAATTCTGCTGAAGCTAAAGCTGTCATTCTGACGGCTGGCTACATCACACAAGCTACTGCTAGCTCCAGAGGAAAGTGTGCTTGATACATTTTGGAGGCTGCTTTTTCTGCTCTAAAGTAACAATTTGACCTCTATTTAAATTATCTTCCATGTAAAAGAAATTTCTTTTCCTATATAAAATTTCATACTAAATAATATACTCTGCTACTTTGTCAATAATGTGGTAGGTTTAGCTGTCAGTAAATAGCGTAGGTGTCCTGCATGTCATCTGCCTTATGTAAATGCACCTGGACACTACTGAAGTGGCTTTGCTCAAGTATTTAGAATAATAATAAATAGCTACTAACCTTAATGAGTAATTAACTGGCTACCTAGGCACTCCCACACACTAAAATCCTTTTTTCCTTATGGTTGATGTCTTCTTGCTGTGTTCCTGTTCTCCTTCCCTCCTCTTCCCATCTGTTGTTGTTGTCAGCTCTGTTTTTCTTTTGACTAGAATGTCTAATTTATCTTTGGCAATTTAGTTTGATAGAGTCTTTCTCCTGCTCATGTAAGTTCAGCGCTTCTCAGAGGAATATTCTCTGCTCTGATGATGATGTTGTGAACTTTTAGGTAACTTATCCGAGGGCTGTCTGTGCGCAATGCATGTTGCTCATGTTCATTTTATGCCATGTCCTTCACCTCTGACTATAGCTCCTGCTGCACCACAAAGATCTGCCGTAACTGGATGCACAGCAGAGCCATTGGGCTGGTAGTGAGGTGCTGTGGTGGAGCTCAGAAGATCTGGGCTCACTTCTTGCCTTCACATATGATTTGGATTGAGGCTTTTAAGTTTTCCTTGCCTTGTTTATCCAGAGAAAAGCGTATTTTCCTTCCTACATTCTCTCATATGCCTTTTCAGTACAAAAGTCTAGGATCTCTTGAAAATGGCCCAAACAAACTGAAAGTTGTACATTATCCCTGATTACCACCAGCCACAGCTCCTGATCAGGAATCTGTGTTACAGTGTGCTGGTTTTGTAGTGTATAATGTCTGTCTGCTTGGAAGCTTCTAGGCACTGTTAGAGTTTAAATAGTAGAAAGTCAAATTATAGTGTAATCAGTTGATAATTAAATTGTGTATATGTGTAAATGGTGTATGTTATGTTCTCCTCTCCTCTTGTATCCCCTGTCCAAAGGATACAGATCTATTGTTTTCTGCATTTCTACTCAAATGCCCTTTTGCTCTATTGCTGTTAGAAAAATATCTGCAAGTCAGTCCTTTTGGTTGATCTCTTCTTTTGTATGCTTTGGAAATATATGTTTATAAATTTTTGTGTTTGGAGAAACATATTTTCTCCTGTGCTTCATCAGTAAGCAAAAAATGTCCTTCAGCTATAGAGACTCTAGATACTTTATAAATATGTTTTCAAAGTAGCACACAGTAGCCTCGTTGTTTTATCTCATAATTGTTTTCATCAAAACGTTTATGAATTGTTCAAACACTAAAACAACTGACAGCACTAAATGTTATCTGGCCCAGGCTTCCACTTCCTTCTCACTCTTCTATACTTGACATAGCTTAGCAGGTACAGTTCCTCCTGATTTGATTGGTGCTAGGAAGAGAATTAAGTTGAGGGTTTGTTTTTTTTTTTTCCTTCTTCTTTCTTTTTTTTCTTTAATTACTTGGGTTGAGTAAACAATCTTTTAACAGTTTCAGTAATCTGCCCCACCTACTCCTGCACTTGCATGAAGGATCACAGGATGTTAGGAGTTNCTCACTATTAGCAAAAAAAAGTGGTGAAGACCACTAAAAGATCAGAGATAGAATACACTGAGAAAACAACTTAAGAAGGTAGCAAGCTGTGTAATAGCTTTAAGTAAACCGTCATTGTAAGGTCGAGATTAACAGTGGCTTAAGGCAAATGAGATTTGACAAATTTGTCTGTTATAGAAATCTTACTGTAGTTATTTTTAATCTATGGGAAATTCTAAAAATATAAATTTGAGGCCTTGAACCACAATCTGTAGAGAGCGTACATTAAAAAAAAATGAACAAAAAAAAANCTGCCTGTGAGAGCAGGACTGTACAATCTAGCACAGGTCACACAGGAACACATCCAGACAGGTCTTGAAAGTCTCCAGAGAAGGAGACTCCACAGCCTCTCTGGGCAGCCTGTTCCAGTGCTCTGTGACCCTTACAGTAAATAAGTTCTTCCTCATGTTGAGGTGGAACTTCCCATGATGTAGTTTACCTTCATTGCCCTTTGTCCTATCACAGGGCACAAGTGATAAGAGGTGGTCCTTTCCTTCTTGAAACCCAGTCCTCATATTTGTATACATTTATTAGATCCCTTCTCAGTCTTCTCTCCAGATTAAAAAGCCCCAGGTCTCTCAGCCTTTCCTCATAAGGCACATGCTCCAGTCCCTTAATCATCCTTGTAGCACTCCATTGGACTCTCTGAAGTGGATCCCTGTCCCTCTTGAACTGGGGACCCCAGAACTGGATGTTCAAGGTGGAATGGATATTCCAGGTGGGAATGAAAGGAAGAAATTGTGTTCCTGAAAAACAGGATATAAAAATAGAAAAGCTATTGGTCTTCATTGATGAGCTATTACAGTGCATGTTGTATATGCAGAAATAATTTTATTTTGTGTTATCTTTATTGTTTATTTTTAAGGAATGTAGCTTCAAGCCATAACCATTAGAGAGCAGGACGAGTATCACAGTATAAGCAAGGTTGGAAGAGACCTCAAAGATCATCAAGTCCAACCCATTACCACAGACCTCGAGACTAGACCATGGCACCAAGTGCCACATCCAAATGTGCCTTGAACGCCTCNGGCCCTGAAACACAAGCTGGAGAGAGCGTACAATAAAAAAATGAGAACAAAAAAAAACCCCCAACCAACCAAAATGACAGAACCAATGCTTCTCCACTCTGCTCACTAAAAGCTCTTTTTGGACTTACAAAGCTATTTTGTGGTAAGGACATTATTTTGAGTTTTCACTTGATGTCTTCCACTCAGGTTTCCTTAATATACATATTTTAATATTTCATTCAGTTTAATGTAGTAGTAAGATAAGGGCAAGTTGCTTCTGGCATGAGAAATCCTTTAGAAGCAAAAAGGAAACGTGATGCTCATGAGTAACTTAAAAGAGAGTAGATTTAGACTATGTGTAGGAAAGAATTGTTTTTACAATGAGGATGGCAAAACACTGGAGCCAGTTACCCACAGAGGTAGATGCCCCATCCCTGGAAACGTTCCAGGTCAGGTTGGACAGGGCTCTGAGCAACCTGATCTAGGTAAAGATGTTCCTGCTCACTGCAAGGGGTTGTACTAGATGATCTTTAAATGTTCCTTCCAACCTAAACTTAAACCTTTGTAGGAAAAGCTGCTCTAAGTGAAATAAAAATGAACACATTTGAGAATTATGCTATGTCAGTTCTCTCTTCCATAGTATGCTTGATTGCTGTGAAATTTCCATTGCAGATCTGATGTTCTACCTCTAAATTTACCAGAAAAAGTGCCATATATGACCTAAAATGAAAATGTTATATATAGGCAGAGTCAGATTTGCAGAACTGTTCATTCCAGGCATATTGGCATAGGTTTCCAAATATTACTTTCATTTTAAGAGAAGATATTGAGTGTTACTATTTTCCTATGTGTATATAGACTTTAAATGTGTTTTAATCACTAACCACAGTGAGTTTTTTTTTTTCCCAGGAAGCCTGGAGGTTTCATCAGGTAGAGAAAGCAGTAAAACATGGCCCAAAATATTGGTACTATTCTGATTCAATCATCAAATCAACTTAGACTTAGATCAACTCTAAATAGAATAGGACATGGATGCACAGTACTAGGAAGTAGTAGTAGCTCTCTGTACAAGAGCTTCTTTGCAGATTATTTTCAAATCATCTACATTGAATAAATAAATACAATAAATAAATAAATAAATACAATAAAAAACATTGAGAGTCACCTTAAGAGCTGAGTTATCTTACTGCTTATTAATACCATACATGGTCCTTGATCAGCTGATATTTGTTCAGAATTTGAGATGGTGGAAATGAGTTCATAAAAGCTGTTGAAAGTAACATAAGACATTGACAAAAATGAAGACTCTTACTATTTTTTTAGATATGTAACACACACCATTTCACGTACCAAGGGCTCATAACACTTTTGGTCTTGATTTTTATTTTTTTTTTTTTTTCCCCCAACAGCTGCTACCTGATGCCAGTGCCCTAAGGCAGTTGTTTTACTTGTGTGGTGCCTGACAGTGCTCACGATCCACAGGAAAGTGTCATTGCTCTGATCCTCACTGCCTGCTCTTTGCAGCATGCCGTTTGCACAGTATTTTTTCTCTTTTGGACACTGAAGTCTGGGTAGTGATGCAGCTAAACAGTCTTCAGCCTCAATTGAGAGAGAGTGGTGGGAAGCTGTTGTCGATGATACAGCATCAGCTCTGAACTTTTCACTTGATCCCAATTAGAGTGAATTGAAGGTCATGTCTGCATTGGCATTGGGTAGACACTTTGCTGGGATTTGTTTTCTGTTCTGAAGGATGCCACACTTTTTTTCATGCAGAACCAAACTATCATGCATTCAGGCAGCCAGCCAGCCAGTGCTGCCCTTCCAAATGTCACAGGACCGTACTCTGCCACCTTTCCTAGCTGTATCAGACAATGAGGATATTTTGTCTCCACTTGTCTAAAATGCACCCTTGCTTTCAATTTTATTTCATTTATTCATACCATGTTCCTGTAAACTACTGGTTAAGGTTTTGGAGATGATGGTATTTGTTAGGCAGATACTCTGAGAAGATGACAAGTTTCACAGTTTCTTGGCCATCCTCAGAAATGTTTAATAATAATGAAAAACAAACAAATGGGAAAAAAACACAAACCAGGAAGAACAAAGAGCTGCTCTCAGGAATAGGAGACCTTTAGGAATAACTGCGTAGAAGAGATTTTGGCTCCATGCAAGACTTGTGTTTCTTTGACAAGGAAATGGGCCAAAAGAAGATCTGTGGAACAGTTTTTCTTTCACATGAACACAGCTTCATTAGGGGACATCCCTAATTGCAAGATTGCATATATTGCATACATAGAGCTTTTTATGGAATATCAAGGCTATAGTCTTAAGTGTTGGTTGAGAGTTTTCAGAAGTTAGAGCTGAAATTCTGGCACCTAATTTTAAGTAAGACTTCTACATTCTGGCTGCAAAGGGCATTACAACACTCTTTCTCCAAAGGGAGATTAAGTCCAAGTGATCTTGAGACACATGTACAGAACTCAGTATTTCCCAGCTCAGTGTATGAAGTTGCTTGAATCTAATGAGGACATAAGTGGCCCTGAGGGCTGTTAATTTTGTGGTTTAGTTGCAGCTACACATTTTAAGTAAAACCTTTGTCTAGATACTGTTCTCATCATAAATAGCCTGTGAAAGAGGTGAATAGCTACTGTACTGTTCTGTATGTGGATGGTAAAATCCATCTTCTTAGATTGTATGAAAGCGCGAATGGGGTTTCAGTCCTTCTTCCTTTTGTTTTATCAGTGAATGATGCATATAGAGTAGGTGGCTGAGTCTGAAGCCTGTCTCTTTCATGCTATGATACCTAATTCAGCTCCTCAGTCCTTTATTACTAAGCCACATTTGCTCTACCATTTAATAAATTTTCCCACGTTGTTACCCACTCACCCTCACTGGCAACCAAAGGGACTAGACAGTGATTGCTTTTCAGACAACCTGGAATATAAAAAGCCTTTTATCTGTAGTCCTGCTGCTTGCAAACAAATGCACAGTGAACACAATGAGACTGTTTGACATGTCAGAGGTCTATTTCTTTTTCTTGGAAAAACATCTAATGTTCCCCTGTTTAAACCAAAAGAAAAACATACATTATGTGTCCTGCTTTCTATTTCTTAAACAAAAAACAGCTGGTACTAGTGCTTGTCTTTAGGAAGAGACCATCAGGAAGCTGCAATATCAAATCTTGGCTCAACTCAGTTGCTACAGTGATATATAATTAACCAGGCTGCAGTAATGATATAGATAAGTAAATATTCTTGCCAATGGAAAAAGGTACACCGTAGTTTTTAGTAAGACTGAAGATTAATTTTTAATTGATCATTTGTAGTTGGACGTGTGTGTTTGCATTTATATTGTAATTAGATCACTGTGTGATCAGAAAGAAATTTTAATGAGTTTGAAAGAAACAAAACAGGATTCTGAGACATGTTATTGCTGGTACAGTGTTTGTAAAAGGTTGGTGTTTCATTGATTCGTGGACATTTAGTTGTTTGGGGTTTTATTTTCTCATTTCTAATAAGATTCTACTTGAAAAAAAAAAACCAACAATTTATTTCCACACAATATATCCAATAAAAAATTAATATAGAGAAAAATGATTTGGAATAAATGGGAAATTAAATAAAGGCAGACCACCTCTTGCAGCTGATGTGCAAACATCTTTTCCAGGCAGCTGTGACACTTACGCAGAGTAATTTGCTGATCTAAATATCTTTAAGTGGTAATAGTTAAATTATTCTAATGTATTTTAAGCAAAGAAAGTTGTACCTTTGGAAGGCCACACATGCCAAAAGAAATTGATATGCAGCTCCCCAGATGCATACAGGAGGAAGTTTCAGTCTGTGAGGTTTACAAGACAAATGTTTAGGCGTAAGATACTGTTAAAGAATTGTGGAATGTTTTCTATGAGGTGCTGATGTGCTGAAATATGGGTCAGGAGCAGCAGGATGAAGGTTATGTACTTTTTAAAAATCCTTTTCTTTGTAGTATCTTTCACAGTTCATGTGCAGCAGATGTACGGCATAGGGGTGCTGCTCAGTAAAACACAGCTGGAGTAGAACCATGAACCTACTGGCCTGTATATGACAAGGATTCATCTTCTAAAGCCTTCTGTTCAGTTGCTACATTTGGCCACCTTATTCTTCAGAACTTTGTTCTAGACTCTGAAAGATGTTGCTTAAATGAAGATACTATGTATACTTAGTGATAAGCCTGCATAGCTGTTCTGTGCCTTACCTTCCCTTGCTTAGTGTGATACTTTCTCTTCTAGAAAGCTAAAAGCAATGAGTGACCTTCAGCTTATGTAAAACTGCTACGAGTAGCAGCAGAGCACACGTTATTGATTGGAGTGGCAGTTCACCTGCTACATCTCTCAATAACTTTATTGCATACTGTCATTTAAGGCCCCTTATTCTTCACTTGTAAACTTGGGTTTCCTGTCAAATTTTAACATCACAGTGCTTGTAAATGCTCTGTATATGTTATTCCCATTGACTCAAACAGAAGACAGTGAAGGTTCCTCACTTTGGCACTGCAAGGTGCTGAGCACTCTGGGCCCACGTTGGTTTCTCTGACTACGCAGGGCATACATCTTATGGCTAAAGCTTGTTTTCCGTACACTGTTAAGCAGAAAGATGCTCCGGCGAATGTATCTGAACATGTTCCTACACCTTCTGCAGTGACTTAGGGTGTTACCTTCCTACGTTCTGAATGACTTGTGCTCACTCAGAATTGCATCTTGTGGTGAAATTGGCATTGGGTAAATATATTTTTCTTTCTGTCACTTTGTAATTTCTTGCTTTTCAGTTTGATTCAGTGAACTCTTAGGTTGTGTGACATAAAGGTATGCATAGAAGCATCAGTTTGTTACCAGTAAAATGCCAAAGTAGTTCCTACACATCATGTCCTCTATTCTTACTGAGCAGAACATTCCTTAGGGCTCCTCCACACAGCCCTTTGAGTGTTGCGTAAAAATAGCAGCTCCTGAAGTTACAGCCACTTTCAGATTATTGATGGGGGATGGGGAAGGTTTGGCATTTCGATTCGGAACACAAGAGAAAAAGTAATACTTCACAGAACAAGTGAGAGGTTTTTTCCTCATATTTACAAGAAGAATGCAATGTTTCACTTGGGGAAAGCTATAAAATTATGCTTTCCTCTGTTCGCCATGGCCCCATTGAAAAGGAGCCAATTCATCAAAGCACCAGTGTTTACTTTGTTCCTTAAGATCTCCTATGAAGCATTTGATTGTATGAAGAAAGCAATCCATCCTTTCAGATTTAGTTTTTAATATTTATTTGGCAGGTCTGACCTCACAAGGGGGCCCAATGCCCTAAGCAGCCACCTTTGCTGCTGACCAAGGAATAACACTGGAGCGAGCTGTGAAAGCAGCTTCTTGCCTCCATCTTCTCCGCAGGAAATGCGTTGGTTGCTGCCAAGTGCAAACACTGGTGTGTTTTCACACATTTAGATTGCTTTTAGGCAGAAAATCATTGCAGATTCTAAGTGCAGGTTTTGAAAAAATGCTCATACTCAGGTAAATTGGCATTCTTATGGTTGCTATAGGAGCCTGTATTGAAATCCTATTCCACACTGACCTCAGAGCAGTCAGCATCAGATATCTTTTGTGTTATATATCCTGCATGTTACGAAGATTGCTTGCAGATCAGGGCTTAACAAGCACAACACAGAAGAACTTTTGTACAAAGCTTGAAGAGTTAGTCCTTGGCCTTTGGCCAGGAATAAAGAATGCTTGCCCTTGTGCCATTTTGTCCTGTGCCGCTCTAGTTTTGGCAGTGGTTCCGCTTCAGTGTAATTGTTGGCACTGAAGCGCAACTGAACCCTGAATGGCCTCTTCCTGAAAGCAAGCAGGGGCGCAGAGGTCCGAGACAACACCAGAACTCCATATTGATCAGCTGTAATAGAGGACAGTATTATAAGAACTCTTCATATCAGAGCCAAGCAAATAGAGTACAGCAGTGCAATAGTAAAGTACTGAAAAAGAGCCGTAAAGAGTAAAGAACTAATTTCAGCTTTTTTTGTGGGATAATAGAGGGACTAAAAGAATAAGGAAACAAACAGCTGCTTCTGGGGCAGTCACTGTTTTGGCTGTCTATCTGTGTTTGCTGTTGATTTCTCCTTCCTAACTGTGCTAAGTGGTAGTTGAGGTTTTCCATCTCGTGTGGACCAGACACAGAACATAGTTACAGCTTGAAGTGATAAAGTGTTTTTTATTGTTTGCAAAAGCTTGCTTACTGTTCTTTAAAAAAATACTTTCCCATTTCATTGAGGCAGATTTGGAAGTCAAACCAGAAACTTCAGACTCTACTACGATGGAAAGCACTTTGTTGGGGAGAAACGTTTTGAGTCCATCCATGACCTGGTGACAGATGGATTGATTACTCTTTATATTGAAACGAAGGCAGCTGAATACATTGCCAAGATGACAATAAATCCAATTTATGAACACATAGGATATACAACTTTAAACAGAGAGCCAGCACACAAAAAAAATATGCCAACCCTGAGAGATGAACATGATGGCAAAGATTCTACAGGAGAGGATGAGGTAGCAGAAAAGAGGGTAAGCAATTGTTAACCCACACTCTCTTTTTTCTGTTAGACTTTTTATTTTGTACTTCTAACTCTCACCCTCTACTATAAAGTGCTAAAGGTATCTATAGTTATGTAGTCTACATATTTAAGTACCACATTAATAGTAAAATGTAAGCTGATTATAGGAGATTTTAATGGTAATTTTTGCACATTGTAAATTTCTCTGATTTGGAGTGCAGTTATTTATCATCGCGAGATGCTTTTCTTCAGGTATTTTCACAGTTACAGATGCTATCATAAGCCACTACCTTATTTCAAAATGGCTAAGAATATTTAATCTTATGTCTTTACAGTGCCTAAAAACCTACCCTTTGGTCAAAACTTATATTTATTAATATTTCAACATTCTCTAAGCAAATTAATTCCATAACCTGTTCAGTAGTCTGCGTACAATGACACTAAAGTTGTCCACATTCTAAATAAGCCTGTTCATTAAGTTGATAAAATGTTAAAACATTTCACTTGGCTAAGTTCAGCCTGTCAGAAGCTGACAGCTATTTTTGGCCTCAGCTAGGCTTATGAGGAAGGATTGCTCTCTTCAGAGAGTTGCAGTATCAGCTGAGAACTCACTGTGTTTTGGATTATAGAAGAAAAACAAAGAAATCTTAGAACCAATGAAAACAGAAATACTGAATAAGGTTGGTAATGTACAAGACAGAGCAGCTGCCTAGAACTTCATTTATATGACAGAGTCTAAACTTAATGGAATTTACATTGTTTTGTTTTTATGTTAAACTAAATATTCTCTTTATTGAAAAGCTGATTTAAGAAAGTAATTTTTGCACATATGTAGGTGTTCATGCATGTATAGTAGTCTCATATGTTCCCTTATTTTCCACACTTTAGAATTATGCTAGGAGCATCTAATATGTTTTTAGTTCTTAGAAGAAATTCTAACCTTAGTTGGGATCATCTCTTGTCTTTCCAATCAGAAATATGTCTGTGATTTCAGTTTTTCATACGATAGAGGAAAGGCCTAACTGACAATTCCCAATGTACACAACTATTCCAGTGAAACTAACCTCCATACAGAGTCGACAGAGAGAGACAGCTCATAGCTTTGATCCTTCAAATCCTCTTTTAGCAGAGTCTGTCATCCTGCACTAAATTTGCTGAGAAGCATCCAACTTAGTTTAACCTATGAATCTTCACTCTTATCAGATGATTTTGACAAAAGAAATAGTGGAGGGGGCTATTGAAGCTACCCAACCACATTAAATATCAGATTTGCTGCCTGTTAGCTACTAGTAGTTCCTGACAGGTGCTGACTAGTGGTTTGCTGTTTCAAACGGGGTTTGGGTTTTTGTTTTTTTGGCATGTTATTATACATGGTTCATCATAATATGGAGCCTCGGTAAAAATCTTCTGTAAGGGTTCTGGAACCACTTTGTGTTTTTTGGTAAAATTAACCATTCCTGCATTTAACAGCTTTCGAGTGACAGCAGAACGCTGTTCTGTCACATTTTTAGACTAATGAAAAATTTTTCTTAGTAAAGGCATTTCAGTTATTATTGCTGAAAAGTGTTGTTTTTTTTCATGGTGCTATGTCAGACTCATCAATAAGGTATACATATTGTTTTGAAAAATCTTTTCATTAAATAGTTCAATAACTATTAAATATTTCTCACAGATAGGAATTTTAGGTGAAAAACCTTTAGAGAGATTAATTGTGTAATTACAACACCCCACCCCATTTGTCTGGAAGTTATAAACAGCTGAAGTGGCTTCATCTGCAACATGGTTCAACAGCAGTGGTATTTTCTGGCCTGAAGCCCAGCTTTTGAGCCTTTTCTCTGTTTGTCTTGGAACCATGTTGATGTGAACACAGTGAGGCGTGCAGACATCATGGTATACTTAAATGTGGAGATTTCAGTTTAATTTTCAAGTCGTTATCCAGTTAGGATTGCTACCTATGGCTGCACGGGGAAGATAGAGCATAATCTTTTTTACTGTGCAGAGGTGGCATCTGTTGAGCTTTTGCTGGAAGGTGAGAGTCCCCAGTGTCACTTCAGCTAGCAAATCTCCAGGAGGAACAAGGCATTTAACCCATGAATAGCACCCCATCCCAGTAGCAACCTTAGCGTTTGGAACAAGCCCCAGCATTTAGCTAAGACTTGCCAAATCCTTTCTCCCTCCTCTGTACGTCACAGGATGTGGGGAGCATGGGAAGGGGGAGAAGGATGGTGGTGGCCTCAATGAATGGCTTATGATGGGTGGTGGCTATGTGCAGTGTAGGAGTGCTGGAAAGAGGAGACTTTCATGGGTTATCCTAAGTGTCTCTCACCGCTGTCTGGGGAGCACAAATACTTGCACAACCGCTAAAACTGTCACCTTGACAGCCTTTTAGAACTGTTTCATGTTCAGTGTGGTGAACATATCTGACTGGCTGGAGGACTTTACAGGCAGGTAACTGAATCCCATATGGTGGTTAATTTTGTTTTTTAAAAAAGTGAAATAACAAGATCTATACTTGTTTGACAAATAATTTGCAGGAAGTATTTCTCTGACTTCTTTAAAAGCCTATAACTTTAAGAGCCTATAAAAAGTTAACATGCTAGCAGCAAGGAACACAGGAGAGATTACATCTCCACTTAAACAGAAGACTCAGTCTCTCTGGTTTATAAGCTTTCTTTGGTAAAATAATAATAATGAAATATACATATCCTCTACTAAGTTGCTCCAGAGTAATTTTACCCTTTCTGTGCAGGCTTCTGCTTCTCATTGATATTTACTTGAAAATTTCAATTAGTAATAAGATAGTATCTGCCTTATTGTGAATCATTTAACCATGATGCAAGGAAGCTTTCTCATAGGACATTTATAAATAGGTCAGGAACTCTTTCTTTCTTTTTGGTGGGAGGGATGGCAGAGTGATTCCTGTTGTCCAATATAAAGATAATATCACTGAATCAATACTGACAATTCTAACAATGCAAAGAAAATGGTTCATGTTCCAAGGAGATCAAAACAGCAAAATCAGGGTGCTACAACAGTAGCCCATTAGCCCCATAGTGAGGATGAAAATCATAAATTATCTGCAGGGTACAGTAGCTGGTAATTAATGACACTCTATCAGTTTAATACTGATACTAATGATACTTCTGCAAGACCTTTAACACACCCTCCTCCCCCCCACCCCAGTATCCTTCTTGACAAGTTGGAGAGGTATGGATTTGGTGGGTGAACTGTTCAGTGAATAAGGAAATGTCTGAATGGTCACATCCAGAGGGTAGTGTTCAATAGCTTGAAGTCCAGATGGAGAGCAGTGACAAGTGGTGTCCCTCAGTGGTCTGTACTGGGACCTGTACTGTTTAATATTTTTAAAGTGAGGTGATTCAGCCACTTTGCTCTGGTGAGACCTCACCTGGAGTATTGTGTCCAGATCTGGAGCCCTCAGTATAGGAAGGACATGGACCTGATTAAGTGAGTCCAGAGGAGGCCCATAAAAATGATCAGGGGCTTGGAACACCTTTGCTATGAGGATAGGTCAAGGGAGCTGGGGTTGTTAAGGCTGGAGAAGAGGAGGGTCCAGGAAGACCTAATAACATGTTTCCAATATTAAGGTGGCCTACAAGAAAGATGGGAGAGAGACTGTTTACAAAGGCCTGTAGTGACAGGACAAGGGACAATGGCTTCAAGCTAGAGAAAAAGAGATTTAGACTGTATGTTAGGAACATGTTCTTTACCATGAGGATAGTGGAACACTGGAACATGTTGCCCAAGGAGGTGGTTAGGGCCCCATCCCTGGAGATATTCAAGGTTAGCTGTGACAGGGCCCTGTGCAACCTGATATAGTTGAGGGGGGGATGGGCTAGATTACCTTTGGAGGCCCCTTCCAACCCAAACCATTTTATGATACAGACTGTAGTCACACATCATTTCCCTACAGAGTATATGCTTCTTCCTCTTTAAAGAAAGGAAGAATATGGGTCTTGAACATTGATCATCCTGAGCAAAAATACATTCCCAAATGTGCAGGTTCTTCAGATCCAAATCTAAACTTTGTACCTGTGACTATTCCCTGATCCTGTGTGGATGATGTATGAAAAATAAACCCTTCAGAAAAAGAAAAGGAGAGGCACATGCTTTGACTGGGGATCGGCTGGTGGGAACGTAGTTTCTTTTTCTGCCATAAAATCAAGTGGAGAAAATTGGTCAGCCAGGGAACATACCCCAGACTTGAGAATGAAGTATTAAAGAGGACTTCACCTAGTCTTGAATTTGGTGTGGGATAGTAGTAGGGAATGGCACAGATTTGTTGGATGCCTCCCAGCATGTACTAATAACACTTTACTCGTTCCCCACTCTCTTTAGCAATTAGTTTGTAGTAGGAGGAGTTTAGTTGTGTTGGGTGACTTGTCATATGCAATTCATTAAAGAGGATACTTAGTAAAGGGAAAGGATTTAAAGAGCTTAAAAGATGAAAAGACAAAATTATGCAATTGTCAGATGAGGATTGTAGGACACATCTCACTGCTTCTAAGCACTGAGCCCTACAAGAGACTATATTTTGTGTTGTGACTTAAGATACATTTTTTTCATAGGAAAAGCATGAGAATATAATGCACTGCACAGCATGTGCTTCACTGCTTACGAGAAGGAATTTGATTGCTTACCATTTACAAGTATATTAAAAATGAAAATTCCTGGTTAATGATTTATTATTTTTATAACCTATGAAAGGATTAATAAATAGAGATAACTGGAGGAGTGGAAACTGAAAACAGGAGAGTGTTTGTTGTACTCCAGTGCCCTAAACATATTTTAGCTGCCATGCTAATAAGGTAATGCTGGTTCCCAAAACACACTCAGTTGTGCAGCCATTGTGGTCTGTATGTTAAGAGAGGCCTAAGAGTCATTTGAAAGGATCCACCCCTGTGGATTCAGTCTGTATGGCCTAGTGTGGAAGTGGAAATAATGGCCAGTATCACAAGATTTACTGTTCCTTTTGTGCCTTGAATACTAGTGGATCTCTGAACGTTCTCTACTCTTAAAGGTAATTGTGGCCTTGGAGCAGATAACTTGATTCAGTTAAATACCTCATAAAAATAGTAGCTGTCAGAAATTAGTAAATATCTAGGTATATATCGAAGTTCTTCTCAAAAGCTTTTCAAAACATGATTTTTTTCCCCCATTTTGATATTCTTTGGAGACATTAATGTAAGAAGTTGTATGAGTGCTTTATGCAAGATTCAGTATTTGTTATGAGAAAATTAAATAATTAGTTGTGAATTATTCCGTCTTTTGGCATGAAATGCTGAAGTTCATGTTAGGATAGTAACTGAATCGTGTTTATTCATGTTTGGTGATAAGTGATGTTTCTTCAAGAAACTCCAGTGATTACAAATCAATTAAAGAGCCCTTGTAGATTATACTACATTCAATTAAATTCCTGCAGATGGACAGAATTGAGAGGTTTGTGGCAGCAATCACCCAACAAAAGCGCTCTTCTGTTCTGTTTCTAATGACCTTAGTTGTTATACCATTTTTTTCCTCCATAGTGAAGGCTGGTTGACTGCAACCCTGTACAAGGAGATCTGGGAAATTTAAGTCTCTGTCATTTTAGTAGGAAACATGCTTTTAAGCCTGCCTCTGAAGGCAATCCACATCACAAAGTTAATTGCAATCTCTGTGTACATTCCTAACAGCCTCAACGTACAAAAGCAAGGGTCATATTTACGGGTATTTGCAGAGAGACCGGTCTTCCTTTCCAGCCTTAAACTGACACTGATATAAATGTCACTGCTTCTTTTCTACTTTTGCTCTCAGTCAAATCTGTTAAGTCAGATCTGCTATAAACCTTTCTTCACCAAAGTTTATGTTGTCTTCAGTGAAATGACACTAGAAAATGTAGCTGGGGAAGTTAAAATAGGCTATTGTAGAAGCATAAGCCCCCTTAGCATAGTCTGTGATGGAGGAAGACTGTTGAACACTGGTGCCCAGTAACGCAAATGCTGGGGCCAATACGAACTAAAAAGAAGATGTGGTCTTAATAATCATGGAAGAAAGTGTACTTTGAGAGTGAACAATTCTTGATTCTGGAAGTTACATATTTCCATTTACTTGAATTAATTTTTTTAGACGAGTGTGTGATATAAAACTCTAGAAAAGCTGTAGCTGTAACAAGGAGAGCAACAAAGCAATACTGTTTTTAAAAGTACAACTACTAAATGTTTACCTTAAAGTACATTTAAAGACACAGGAGACTGAGCGCTGAAGAATCCCAGGGGTTAACTTGAGGAGATTGTCAACTCTTTTCTCACAAACGTTCCTTTGCAGTCCCTGCGCGGGTGTCCATGACAATCACTCTCTAAGTTTAATGTAATTTATAAATAAAACATAGCTCTGTGGAAAGGAAAAAATTCTATTTATTGCTTCTGAGTTTAGCCCATCTTTCAGCAGAGACTTCAAAGCACAGACAATTTTGTCAATACCAAGAAAGTTCCTAGCAGGATGAATGACAAACTTGCCTTTTAGGTAGCTGCTCCAGCATTAAACTCTGGAGAGATTGCCCCATCTTCTCTCTTCTGCATCTTTCCTTTCTGTGCACTAGCATTTATGTCACTAGGGATCTAGTGCCATGTATGTCATTATATATTGCAGATACAATTTAAACTAAGATTGCAAATGGTTGTGATGACTTCTTATAAGCATATTTATTTTTAACTTAACTATGGGTTTATTAAGACCTGAGAAAGGAGAGCTAATCAAATATGCTGTTCAGCGTGCAGACGTCAGCACAAAGAAAATTGTTTTCTCCAAACTGCAAGATGCTTTCTCTACTCACAGTTACTGAAAGTAATCTAAGCCCTTATTTGTGTTCAGTATAGCAGTAAAAATGATATACTAAAAAGATTACATAAACTGATCTTGTTTAAGATTCAGAGCTTCCAAATGAAGCATAACCTTTGCTCATGTTATCCTCAGATCTCAGAATATCTAGGTTTTCTCTTTCCAGTATCTCTTGATAATAAAGAATAAACCAGCAAGCCAAACTTGGTTTTTAATAATTTTTCACTGGACTTGTAGCTCAGCTACAGTGCTAAACATTCTCTCATAACTCCCCTGTCTTTTTCAGGCAAATTGTTTTATTTTTCCCTCGTCTCGTCAGCTCTGCTCAGTGCTCAGCTGTGCTTTATTAGTTCCTGCAGGTTACAAATGGCATCCCAGCTGAGTACAGTTAACCGTGCAGGACCTCACCTACCTGCTTGCCTCTCTGTGAGTGCCTATACCTCCAAAGCACGTTAATTTGTGCTTGCACACTAATGTATGAGATTAATGTGAAAGTCACCTGCTTAGGTTGATAGCCTGACTGTGTATTGCTGCTCTAGTATTACAAGGTTCAAAACAAGTAAGGCTCCACAGACATCAGACAGTGAGGCATGGCTTAAGTCAGGTTGTATTACAAATCTACAGCATGCCCCCTCATCATGGTGCTACTGTTGTAGAGAGGTTTCCTTTATTTTGTAGGTAAGCACAGCTAAGGATCAGCATCCTGCTTCAGCCTTTAGTCATGGGTACAAGTCACTTGACTGCTTGCTGAGGCAATTTTTCATGTTACTTTCTGCTTTTTCATGTAAGTGTGGTTCTTTTGTGATCTGGTGTGTGAGATGTGCACACAGTTATAGTCTTCAGAAAGTCCAGTGTCTAATTAATTATCCTGAGACAGACAGGTGCCATGGGAAATCAGGGAGTCTGGTGCCCCAGACTCACAGGCCAGACCCTCAGCAAAAGTGTGGGAGTAATTACCGTACATGTGTGCCCTGCGTCTGATTGAGCCTTTGTAAAATGAATAGTATAGCTAGCTGTTAAAAAGCCTGTAAAGCAGTGGAGTTGCTGTGCAATTAAATCTGAAGAATACTGGTTATGTTTTTACTGATAAATGAAACCATTAGCAATGAATAAGCTATTATTCTTTCCTATGTTTCTCACTGTTGTGAGGAAAGTGACTGTGAAGCCTTCTCCAGCAGTTCTTTCTAAGGTTTCTAATTCTTGGTGGTTTGGATCTGGTTATGTTTTTAATGCTCTTCAAAAAGTATTATATAGCCTTAGCTTCTTTTTTTATGTGTACTGACAGAAGTTTCCTCCCTTTTTGACTGGGATAGACTAGTGCATGAAGGATAAGGAAGGAGGAAGAAATTGCCCTTAGCCTTTGCAGAGCCAAAGAGAATAGCTTTCTCGGGGCACTCTTCAAAGGAGGAGAGGTACTTTTTCCATCCTCATGGATCTTTGTAGATGAGACATAGAAAGTCCAGCTAAGCTCCTGATGAGCACTGGAAAGCTATCATGGCTTCAGACCTGACATGCTGTAAGGGTCTGTCGTTTACCCACTCTATAGGCCTTATACTTGAGGTTGCCAAAAAAAGCTGCCTAGCTGTATGGTGGAGAGGTCTCATAGCCATGTATAAAGAAGTTTTGATTTTTAAAAAAATTAAAAACCAGAGTCAGTGACCACCCTGTAGTTTCCCTTAACTTTATGCCTTTTCCCAACTGTGCTGGTTTGAGCTAATTGGAATATTTTAATAGAGAAAATTNCACAGAAAGGAGCGGGTAGATCTCTTTCAGAGCAGTCTGTAAGGCAGGTGGGTAGTTGCCATTTATTGCGTATGCAGAGAGCTTCCTGGATCATGAGGGACTGTGGTGGGTTGCTAGCTGGCAGCTCCCTCAATTGTTGTTATTCCCTTTCCTTAGCTGTGTGAGTTTTGAGTTTGGTTTTGTGGTGGTTTTCGTTTTTTTTAACTCCTCCTCCCATCTGGCATCTCTTAATTATTTTCTATTACTAATCACTTATACAGGAAACAGACCGGACTGTTGAATTAAAAGCCCTATAAAAGGATAATTTTGTTATTTACAAGTTTCTTACCTTGGTTAGACTTTATAATGTGATAGTGTATAGCTGGTGATAATCACCTTGGGCCACAATTGTGTCCAATCTCATAAACTAGGCAGGGTCAGGTCTGGTCACTAGTTGAATTATGAAAGGCCTGGAGAAAAGCCAGGGCTGCAGGAAGTGAGACTGGTAGCACCTTTGGCTGCAAACTAATACCCAGCATATACTGTGTTTTATAACTTCTGCAATTTGGTGTAGCCTGCATAAACCTGTGCCGAGTCTGACTAGCAGGGATTTTCTCTTCAAACTTCTATCATTATTGAGATCAGCTCCTTTTTTCCTTCTGTTTGCAACGTGAGGGGGAAGAGAGAGGGGAAAGCATTTTACATTGGTGGCTTTTTACGTATTCACAAATACAAATACATGTCATCTGGCTTCTCTGCAGAGATGGAAAGGATGTGAAGCTGGGGCAGTCTGGTGTGTCACCCCCTCTTTGGTTAGAGAATCTCCTGGTAGGCAGGCACATCTGCTCCACTAATTGCCTATTCATAAGTGGTTACCAAACCTCTAAGACTCATGAAGAGTGAAATGCTTGTTTTAGAAGTGCCAGCAGAAAGAGAAGTAGTTAGAGGTGCCTAAATGAAGTAGACTGTGAAAGAAAAATGAAACAATAAAGACAACCATTTATCCTGTGTGTAGTTAATTCCACAGAAGCCAAGCTATTCTAGCCTTTTTTTTTTTTCTTCCAGTCTTACACAAGGAAAAAAAGGTATTTTCAGATAAAACTTCTCATGCTTAGTTTTAGTCTCTAGCTGAACATTTTTCTTTTCTAAATTTGGACAAAGCAAGGAGAATGGTTTTGTTACTAAGCTTAATAAACTGCTTGCTTATATTACTTCAAACCTGTCACCCTCATCATCAGTGAAGACAGCAACTCTTGACAGTCTTGCAAAGTCTTCCTTTGATCATTAACTTTTAGAACATTAAATTTTCTATATTTAACCTTTTTCTGTATGGCATCAGCACTTAGAGACAGCATTGCTTCTGGCATTCACAGTGCCTACAGTCCTAATGTTTAAGCAAGGTAAGAATCATCACACTGAAAAATCTGATTCTCAGTTGATGAACAGTTGTTGCTCTAATCCTCATCATCTCTGTACTGATATTCTCTGCATCCATACAACTTCCAGGATAACTACTGGATGATGTGTTTCTAATAGTGAAGTTCATACTATAATGCACTTGGAGTATATTGCTTTTTAGTGGGGATTATCATTGCATTTGTTTAGAGCTAAAGGAGTTTGAAATAGTTTGCCTAAGGATATTAGAGTTAGTATCACAAAGTGTAATGCCCTCTCTTAAAACATGCAATTTAAATCTTTTTATGTTTTCCAATTTGTGAATTAAATTAGTAGCACTTTAAACAAACAGTTTTTCCCCTTCCTGAGAAAAGAGTAGGGGAACTGTGAAAATATGAGAGGCTGTATTCCTAATTTCCATTTTATATGTATGATGAAATAGTTTTAAAGCTCTATACTTTATACCATGTATCAAATAGTTTATTCGTTGATGATTTCTGATGATTTGCTGGAAAAGTCTTGAAGCATTTCCCAACGTTAGTACAACAGCGAATTACATTTGCATTCAGGCATTTCTGTGAACTGGCTAATGATGAGAGTTAACAACGAGCTTAATACAAATGTACAAAAATTGGCAAAACCTACCAGGTTTTCTTATCTTTTACTGAATCTGAAGTGCTCAGTCTCTTAAGTGACAGCTTCTTGTTCGCTCCAGCCTCCAACCCTTTGCTGGCATTTGTTGCAGACCTGCAGCCTGGTGCCTGGAAGCTGCCAATCACCTTTGTCACACACTGGAGCTGGCAAACCAGAGCTCAGCAAGTTAATAATGCTGAGAGCTTACTGGGTAATTTTTTTATGGGCCCTGCAGGTTAATTCTCTTGGGATATTTTTTGCTGTTGAAAATTCAATCAACCTCAGTGCTAGAAATCTCACGGGCAGTGTCACTCGAATCGCTAGTTGATGGTGGCAGTACAGATAAAACATTGCCCTGTAACATGAGATGAAAAATGTGACTAAGGAAGAGGATAGCAATTGTGTTAGATAAACATTTTGTTCACTGACAGTGAATTTAAGAAATGGAACTATACCCCAGACTCAGTCCTTTAGCTTTGATTTGCCCTATACTCAAGAGCTTCTGTCCAAAGATCATATGCTTCTGAAAGCTCAAATGTCAGATCTTTGAGTTACTAACTGGGACCTAGGACCAGTGTATTTCAACTGAAAATTGACATCAACTAAACATTCTAATTCAAGAAACCACAGACTTGGTGGGAGGAAAAAAAAAACCAAAACAAAACCTACAACCAAAAAAACCCACAAACAAGAGCAAAAAAGCACCACACAAAACCAAACAAACTCCCATACAAAACCACAACAGCAAACCCACCACCAACCAACCAAACCAAAACATCCAAACTGAACACCCCAAACAAAAAAAAAAAACAACCCAAAACACCAAGTCCTGTGTAACAGGTTATACAGAACCGTGTTGTCTATGTGCCAATGGCTGCTTCTCATATATAATATAATTGGCATAGCCCTAATTTATGACAGGGAGTGGCATTGCCAGCCCCAGTTTGAATCATTCAAAATGATTCATTTTTCAAATTAAGACCTTATTTAAATTTGTTTCAAAGACACTGGGTTTGACCATTTGGGATGACAGTTTCTTGAGTGCCTACTTCAAGTAAGAATTTTAACCATTACAGCTTCTTGTAGGGAAATGGTATGGTTCATACCCTTATATGAAAAATTTCATGATAGAGGCAGTTTAAAATGTTAATTAGGAAACTAAGGGCAAATAAATAGGAAAAATGAATCACACACGGAAAAGGAGAAATGAGAAAACAAGAAGACTGGTCAGCAGAATGTAAAACATTTCTAAGGATGTGATCTTGGATTAGAAGATTTTATGGGTGCCAGTAAATTGATAATTTGATAATAACTGATAATCTAACCTTATGACGAATGTGTAATTCCATTGCAAATTCCACTCTTGATTTTGTTCATTGCAAGCTTCAGATCAGTCCTGATTTAGATAGAAATTTATGCAGGCATAGTGGGAACCTATACAAGAGACTCATTTTCCAAGTCTGCCTAATTGTGTTGTATATAATTAATGTAGAGTTTGACCCAAAGCACTGGTTCAGTGATGTCCATGGACACACATGCACCTAGAAAACTGGTAATCAGAGTCTGCAAGGAGTGCTGAAGGACACTAGGGGTTAGGCTATGTAATTTTTCTGCAGTGAGGTGGTCTGTAGGCAGATTTTCACCATCATAAATTTTGCAGGAATGTTATGTGTACATGTCATAACTCTACTATTCCTTCCAGTTAAAAATTGTTTTCACCTTGATTCATGGGTTGAATTAGTAACTGAAGCGGTATTAGGAAACTTTGCACTCTTAGTCTGTTTATGCTAAATAAGTGTGATTATGGACTGAAAGTTAAGTTGAGGAAAGAAACTACAAGGGCACATGTATCATAGCAACATGGCTTATTCAGAAAGAAGTGGACGGATTCAAAATAGAGAATGTGCCAAAGGAGCAGGTGTAGTCTGAAAAACAAAGAGTGTTTAGAAATTAATGAGCTGCAGATTTCAATTATAACATACATTAAATCATTCTAAATTGAATTACTGTGTACAACAAAAAAAGGCTAATGTTAGATGCATTAGGGTGCTGGACTAGACTAATGTGAAATAAGTATTATACATCAACTAGGAAGATATTCATGAGATGTAAAAAGAAATTTCCATACCACTTGCCCATGTTATGCCAAACATGGTAGCCAAAGCTTCTGTTCCATGACAAATAAACTAAAATTACCTAATAAATATAGAGAAATTATTTTTTATTACAGTATTGTTGCTATCCCTAAGTGTACACATTTTCAGTTACAAAAATAGAGAGAGAGGTTTATTGTAAAAACTGCTTTATCAATACAATTCTTAAATTAGTATCATATAGGAAGAGTTGCAAATAATTTATTTTATACCATTTGGCTACCATCAACACTTTCTTGCTAGAAGACAGGTAAGGTCCCTCACTAAAGAGTACGCTCAAGGTTTCTGATGTGTCTTCTCAATCTTTTTTTTTAACCTTTTTTCTGAGGAAATCCTCATGAAAGTTTGAGTCAGATGAGAAATATAACTATTACCAGTACCTTGTGGTTTCATAAGCTTAGCCTAAACAGCCTGGTTTCTCTTACGGTGTTATGATATTAGCAACAGAGCATTTGCCAAAGAGTAGCATTCACACAGCTGAGAATTGAAATTATGTTTTGACTGTTACCACTCCTATAGAGCACATTGTCTTGTGGCATTTATAAATTACTTTTAAGGTCTTTTTGGAGTACAGTCTCCCTTGACATGTCACAAGTCAAGAAGCTTTTGCTGGAGTGACCCCTTGCTGCAATGAATGTCAGTCATACCTCAGTCACAACAGCAGAACTGAAATAGAAAATGCTGACTGAATTGGAGTGAGATGGAACAGCCTTTGCATGCTGCTGGCCAGTTGAGGGTCTCTTCCTTAGGCAGAACTCCTTGCTCCATCAGCTCCTTTTCTTTTGTCTCATAACTGCAAGACAGACCTCTCTGGCCTTAATTTAGCAACATGTAACAGTGTGATAGTTAAACTGTGAACAGTTCTCCCAGTCACTCTGCTTCTGCCTTTTCTGGAGAGAGGAGTACCTGTCACCGGCAGCACTTTAAACTTATTGTTCAGCTTTTCACATCCATGACCAAAGCTCCTGGCAGGAGGAGACAAAGATAGGATAGACCTAAACCAAAGTTACAAAGAATGGAAGCATGAAAGGACAGATGGAAAAGACTAAAGGAAAGCTGTAAAGGACAGGCTTTGTCTGAAGGATTTATTGGAGGCAAATTCTGGTGTTTTCTGATACTTTTCTGGTTGCTCACAAACTGCCTCGTACGCTTTTGCCTGGGGAACAGTGGTGCTGCCAAGCCCCCTAATGCAGTGAGGTGGAATCTTCTGTGCTTTACCAGCTCCTAGTCCCATTCTGTATGTAACAAGTTTGGCTAGATAGCCCCCATTTAATGCAGGTTGTTTTCCTGAGGAAAGAGCTTGTTGTGGTAACAAGCTGCTGCAAAGCAAGGAAGAGTCCCTGCCTGTATGCATTCTCAGATGTCCATGTACACCTCTGTAGTGGTATTTGTACCTATGGAGTGTGAAGGAGGTTCCCAGAATTACCACTCCTTCAGTGGACACAGTGGGCCAGTTGCTGAGCTCACTAAAAGCTATGTCACTTGATGTTAACAAAGTCCTCCAGAACCAGACAAAATACAGAGCTTGTTACTGCAGATATTGTAAGAGTTTTGTTTTATTTTTTGCTACAGCTCTCCATGGTTATATACCAAAATAGCAAAGAAAAGTGTTTAACGCTGTTGTTTAACACTGGAAAGTGCTTTGCTTTGATTGCCTCTATCCAGAACAGTAAATGTTAATTGTTTCTGTCTTGTCAGTTATTGAAAGAGGAATAGTCACAGCCTATGCTCTTTGCCAGTGGGCACTTTCAGCTTGTCATTTCCAAGGGCCTGTACTGGTAACTGCCAGGAGCAAATCTACAACCCGTCATGCCACTAGGAACAACACAAGCCAGTGACCTAGATCTGAGTCAGCTGCAGTGACCAGTAGGTTATAGGACTGAAGCTACTGAACAACAGCTT
Source organism: Ramphastos sulfuratus (assembly GCA_013399055.1). Classification (NCBI taxonomy): domain Eukaryota; kingdom Metazoa; phylum Chordata; class Aves; order Piciformes; family Ramphastidae; genus Ramphastos; species Ramphastos sulfuratus. The sequence goes on from WBNM01029799.1 coordinate 35,680, forward strand.
TTCTGTTGGCTTCCCCTAAGATCTCTGTTTTTTTATGTTTCCTTGTTATGAAAACAAGGGCGCTTCACGGTGTTTCTGGTAAGCACAGCAAACATAAAATATTCCCAAATAATGCTAACACGTTCTAATTACATTGCACAATACACTACCAAATGAACTCACTTTTTATGCAGTAATTTCCAGCAGCAATATTGGGCAACATTTTTTCCATCACTTAAACTCTGGTTTGTTTCTTGATGTGTGTTTGTTTTCTTTAACAATCATACTTTAAACCAAGCCAACACTTTGGCTGAATTTATTTAGTTAAGATTTTAATTAAAACATTTTCTAATAAATTATTTTTAAATTCTAGCTATAAAGATGCTTTTACTTGTTTAGTTTATTTGCTGTGGAAATTGCATAAGCTTTTATCAGAAATAAAAATTCAAAAATATAAATAGCCACTTCTTTATATTTTGTAATAAGTATTCCACTGGGGGGTTGAGGGTGGGAAGGTCTCCGTTAACAGGAAGCCAGTCCAGTTGGAAAATTTTGTTATAAAACCAAAAACTTTTCTCAGCAGTAAGTTTCCATCATTCAACCATATCTTAAACCCTAATTCCCCTGTGGGTAACTGTGGACTCAAAGCAGGGCCGTGTGAGGATCCCAGTATACTTTGAGTGTTGTGGGAGCCTGATGCTGTTTGTGTGCCAAGTAAATGTGGCTGTGTTGGAATGGCAGCAACAGAAGTCTTGTCCTAGTGGCTGAAACTGCATTATGGTCCTTCTGTGCTGGTTTGAGGCCAATTGGAATATTTTAATGAAAGAAATTGGATCATTGGTTGTAAAAAGAAAGTAATGATGAAGACTATATCATCCATTGGTTTGCCAAAAGGGGTAAAAAGGCAACATGTAAACAATTTGTCCCACTTTGTTCTGGGACACTGCTCCCTTTTGCTTCTCCCTCACTCTTCTCTAATATCCTCTACTAACAGAAAATGGGTAAGCTTTGCCAGTTGTTTTGGTTTCTGTCTGGGAAGGAAGAGGGAGAGAGAGAGAGAGGGTAGCTTTGAGCCCATTCTGGGCAGTTTCTTTGTCCAGGAGGGAATTTGGATTTCCGTATTACTTTTAATTTGTATATCATTGTAAATACTTGTAAATATATTGTGTATATATGCTTGTAGAATTTCCTTAGCTGTAAATACAGCTTCATCTTACTTCCAAGCCGTCTGAGCTGGTCCGGTAAATTCCAGTAGTGGTGGGGGTTGTTCCTAATCCACCACACCTTCCCATTCAGCTTCTGAGATGTCAGGATTCAGGATGAACTTGTCTTTTAATAGCATTCCTACCTTTCACTCACACCATGTATCTGTGGGGAGAGGCTGTGCCTGGCATTAGCATGTCTAAAAGTAGAATACTAAATGAAAACAGCTTATCGCCACTTTTCAATATAAAGTGAAATTTTTGGCTTCTCATCCCCCCTTGGAAAAATTCTGTGGGAGATATTACTGGGAAAATTATATTTAGCATGAAATAAGCCTCTGACAAGAACAGCATTGAGGAAATTGGGCTCAGTTTCACAATCTGACTGATTAGCTTTTGAAAATCATGTACTGAAACCATATAATATGCTCATAAAGTGTTCAGGCATGGAATGATTTTCTGTACATATACATTTGGCTAAGTTAGTTATATAGTGAAACAGAATATGACAAAATATACAGTGGCTAACTGCACACCAAACTTGAGATATATACAATAGGACATAATCTCTTTCTTTTTTTCTTTTTTTCTTTTTTTTTTTTTATTTTTAGGCAAGCAATATACCTGCTGGTTAATATTACTATTAAAATACATTCCTTAGAGGACAAGAATCATGTTATATGTAAAGTCTGAAACAATAAAGGTATAGTCACAGCAACATGAAAACACCGTAAGAGAGCAGAAAGCCTGCAGTGTACTGCACATGCATTTCTCAGACTGCATAAAACGTGATACTGTGTTTGAGAGAGGAGCCAGGTGGTCTAAGCCCTGTTATATTGGAAATGCAGGTGGGCTTCAGGAGGTCTGATCAAGTCTAATCTGGGCATTTTAGGACTTGTGAGTTTAACCTGACTTAAATTTTCTGTTTGTTTTCTGGACTAATTTTCATTTATTACTTAACACATGAGAATGCATTGATTTGTCTTTTTAGAAAGACAGTTTGTCCAATGTTGACTGAACTGGATGACTGGATTAATCTTACATAGTGTTATTCAGAGGGTGACTAATTGGAATTTACTGCAAGCTGTGGATGACTTTGAAATCAATTCTGTGGAGTCCTCATAATAAGACCTACTGAGATTAGTACCAGAAAATATGCATACATTATCTAGCCAGCACTGAGTGCAAATAGTGCTCAAGAAAACAGCTGATTTTCCTGCACTCTGAAGGACTACTCCAGAGGAAGTAAGGAAAGCAGCATCCCAGCAGGACTTAGACTGAACCACTCTTATGGTTGAGGTTTTAGAAACAGCATTTCTGGGGCTTATCCTCCTTTTTATTTTTTTTTCTTTTCTTTTTTTAGTCCATACATGCAATATAGAGCCTGTAAACAGATGCCTTCATTTAAAGGTTGTCATGTTGCTGAGTTTAGTTTTTTAGTGTGTAAGTCACTAAAATGTACAGAACTGAGAGGCTGTTCTGGCTGTATGCTCTGCTGAGAGGTTGCTCAGCTATTGCTTCCAGTTGTTCCATTTTCAATTCACCTTAATCCTGTGAAATCATGTCCTTAAATTTTTTTTTTTTAAAAACAGCCTTACAGCGTGCTTCATTCTGCAGTCAGCATAGCATATCGCTCTCCACACATGCAATGACTGCAAATGTCTGTAACAAAAAAAATTAATAAAAAAATAAAATCAAGACTTTGCTTTGAAAAGTGAAAGAGATAAGACTTCCTCCCCAGATACCTGCTGGATGAAAAAGAGGTAGAAAACAGACAGTGTCTAATAACTGTCCCTGTTAAGGTAGCTGTCAGACAAATTTAAACAGAACAAATTACAAAGATAACTGTTGGAAAATGAAAGGGCTACAGAGAGGAGATTTTGCAGGCACTGAATTGAGCCAGCCAAGGGTGTAAGAAGAGCAGGACCTGCAGCCTTGGAGGCTGGGAACAGAGATAGCATATAGCACCTGAAGCAGGAAAGCGTGTCAGGAGAGCACAGCTTTGTGAAGATTAGGAGTTGAACTCCCAGGTCCATGACTTCATTTGTTTGCTCTCAGGGATGGTGACTCATCTCTGCAATGGGCTACCTGAGGACAGTGGATTTCTCGCTCTTACTTTATTTTCTCCGTTACTGGTAGGTTAAAGATCTGGGCCTGCCCAATGACCCAAACTGTGGTCAGAAAGGTATGCACCACAGAAATTTCATTCCTTGTTTTAATTTTCAAAAGAAAAGGAGTGAGCTGTGTTAAGAGCAGTAGCTTGAAATGTCAAATTCTTACACAATGGCAGAGAAATGCACATATACATTAGAGAATTATCATCTGAAACCAATTGTATGAATTTTAATTACAACACTACTTTGTTGGGGAAATAGACAGCAAATATATATTTTTCAGAATTTTTCAGTTGCTGCCTCTGTGGCTTTAAGTTTCTTTCAATCCAGGTTTATGATGTGCACAACTATATTGCACAAAACACGTGAGGAGGGTTGTAAGTGTAGGTGAGCCCAGTATTCTTGTATTTGTCTACAACAGAAAATGCTTTTCACTGAACAATGGGAAGCTGATTTATGTAAACCCAATAAGTAGTCTGAGCGAGATTATTGAAACACAAAGTAATGTTAGAATTAAAATTAATAATCTTATAACTACTTTCCACATTACAACGCATTTTCATAATGGCAGCCAGGAGAGAGGACCTTTCCCTGTTGGGTAGTTTGGTTTACCTTTTTATTGGAGTTTTTAAGAGTTAATTTTCTAGGATCCAGAGATCTACTAATATGACTCTAAAGTGCCATTGAAAATAAATCAAGTTCTTCAGAATTAACAAAAAGGAAGCTGACAATTAACAAATACGTATATCGAGAAACAGATATGTGTGCTACCAACAATTAAAAGAAAATTCAGAATGTTGGGGTTTTTTTGCTTAAGTGGAAATATGCAAAATAATAAGGGCTGATTTTGATCTTAAAAATTGCTGAAGTATTTATTTCCAACAATTTAAGTTTTCAGGGTTCCTAATATGACAATTTTGGTGATTTCCCCCCCCCACTTTAAAACATAAGATGAATTTTTGCTTCCTTGGAAGCATCTAACGAAACTACATTTCCAGAACTCCACAATTTGCTTCCTAAGCCTGTTGCCACTCAAAAGCTGCTTGGAGAGGATGACTTCTCTGGAGTAGGTTCAGGCCCAACTTGTTCCAAGAGGATGGTTACCTGGAGTAGCCCTTGGAAGTGAAACCATGAAGAAAGCTAGAAAGAAAGGGGAAAATGAGTGCAAAAGCCTTTTTGCTTCCTCCTCCTTAACTGTCTACTATTATCGCACTTGACATAGGTGGTCAGTTTTTGTCATCTCCTACTCTTCACTTTGTATTTCTTTATCTCCTATTGCCAGAGAGTGTTACATGTGTGCAAAAAAAAAAAGGTGAAAACGGCATTTGTTCATCAGCAGAAGTGAGCAATTAAAAGTAAGGTAGAATAAAGTAGCTGTTGGAAAATTATTTCTCAGTAAGATGGATCCACCAGTCAGCCATTTGTATTGTAACCGGGAATTTAGCCAGATACTCCTAAGGCTCTTGTATGAGCTACTCCTGCTCAACAACTTCATCTTGTATAATCCGTAGCCAGTGTTTTGATTATTAGCTACTAGCCTACATTGCAGATTAGTTGTTGGTGAAGCATGTATGTTGATCCTTAGTCTCTGCAACGTGACCCTGTGCTGAAGTCCAGATTTTTAAAACCTGTAGACAAGGTGCCAGTGGCAAAGGAACAAAGGGGTGCACGGTGAGCACTACTCTCAGATCCACAGGCAGGATGGAGCTAAATGGTAACTGTGATCCAGCTGCACAATGCACAGCAAATCCACCCAGAAGCCTGCGACAAACTGCTTATCTTTGGTTGTTACTGAGTCATGAGAGATAAAAATATCTTTGCTGTAGAAGGGAGCATGATTGTGGTGCCACAGCCTGTGAGAAGGGAAGGTAGGGCTGCACTCTGGCTAGCAGCACAGGCAGACTGTGCACAGGGAGAGGTCCTCTTGTGCGCTAAGTGTCATAATGATGGTCAGCCCCATGGTGTAAATCACTGCCACAGGAAGTCAGACCAAAGGTCCATTTCTGCAGTCTGACAAAGACTGTTCACAAATGACTGGAGCATACTGGAAGGGCAGGAGCTGAATGACTGTCACGGTGTCCCCTTCCAGCTGTCAGCATGCAGTTGAAGAACCTCCCTGAGCTCAGCTGCCCTGGTGAGCAGCTTCAGGTGGATATGGAGTGGTCTGCCTGGTCTGTGTAAGCCCGTTGTACTTCAGCTCCTGTGGCAACAAGCTCAGGGCTTTACCGAGTGGGTGAAATCTCTTTTCTTTGGCTTGTGTCAGGGCTAGTGAGGAAGTGTCCTCTGCAGGTTTATCAGTTGCATCTGTCCAAACTTAGGTTCCTGTGCAATTTGAGACTGTGTCAGCTATCTTCTGTTATTGTTTGTAAATCTCTACAGAGAGGCCTCGCAGCTATTCCAGACTTAGGCCTTTGGTAGAAAAGGTGTTGCAATGAACTTTTGGTGCCGTTTGTGTTCACATCCCTACTAGAAGAGGCTGTTAAATGATGCGAGTTTGACGAGCCTCTTTTTATATGAAAAGCACCGGAAATGCTAAGGGAAGAGTGATGGGCATCAATGGTCGCACTGAACTGCTCCCAGCCCTGCTTCCTGATGCCTCATCCTGCCAGACAGGGTGAGCTGGGGAGAGCCGCTGCGTGTCGCGTGCTCCGGGGCTGTCGCCACTCACTGCGCGCACCCAAGGCTGCCCGAGACCGCCCCCACGCTCTGCACCCTCGACGGGTGAAGAGCTGTCGCTTTGCAGCGGTGCGTGGCTCCTCCCGCGCTGACGGCCCTCCCGCAGGGGCTTCTCCGGGAGCCAGCCGCACACGGCTAGCGAAGCTACCCGCAACACCGGGTCCTGGGCGGCCCTCGCCCCCGGGGCGGTATCTCTCCGTTCAGCCCCGCCCCGAACCGTGCAGAGCCGTGTGCCGCCCCGCCCCCCGGAGCGGGCAGCAGGCGGGAGGAGGGGGCCGAGGCGCGCGTCCTTGCAGCTTCGCCGCCGGCCGCCGATGGAGGGAGCGGCTGCGGGCTGCGTCCCCCTGCCGCTGGCTGCCGCTGCCGCACATGCCCGGCCCGCCGGCCGCCTATCGGCAGGCCTGAGCCCCCGAGCCCAGAGCGGCGCGGAACTAGCCTCGCTGAGTTAGCCGCGCGGCGACAAGTGCCGTGCCATGGCCGTGCCGCCCTGCCGAGCAACCTAGGCTCCCGAAATGGTCCTTTCTGGGTGTTCAGCTCGAGTCTGATACACGCAGGGCGCAGGTCGGTCCGGGGGGCTGCTCCTCTTTACCGTCAGCTCCAGCATGCCATCAAAAGAGTGCTGGTTGGGGCAGAAAGCGAATCGGTCTGCGGTGCACAACTCGAAGCAGGAGAGCCGTCAGCAAGACTTACTGATAGCGGCCTTGGGGATGAAGCTGGGCACTCGGAAGTCATCTATGACAATCTGGCAACCTCTTAAACTCTTTGCTTATTCACAGCTGACATCACTTGTCAGAAGAGCAACTCTGAAAGAAAATGAACATATTCCAAAATACGAGAAGATTCATAACTTTAAGGTAAGACATTTTACTGCTTTTTTCTTTTTAAGGCACAGGGCCTATAGTTTATTTTAAAACGGGTCCAATATGGCAAGGAATTGCATATATGGAAACTGACTTTCTGGGAACTCAAATGCTTAAATTAAATCTTACTGTCGGTTAAATCAGACATCTTTGGAATGTATCAGCAGAGGAGTGAGAATTTTATTATTGACTGCTTGTGTTCATGTACTGGTTTGATAGCATTTGCTATGTCTAGGTTATTTTTCTAGATTATTTCTTTAATTTAGAAATGTCATACCAAGAGAGATACCAAAGGGAAGAAAAACTGAGAAGTTTTCTTTTAATTCAGATTAATGTAGCTCAGTTTTGCTTACTCTGATATGATGCCAAAAAATCTTTTTGGTCTGTGATTTGAAGATTAAACTCGTCTTATCTCAGTTCGTTGCTAGTAAATAGCTTTGGAGGTAAGAAGCATGTTCTGCTGCACCTGGATTGAGCAGATGGTCTGCATTACCCTCAGTTTTCTGGCTTTTCTCCTGTGTTAATGGATTGAGTGTGTCGAAAGAAGCATGGCTTATAACTGGAACTGTTAGCAACTACCTTGTGTTCTAATAACATTTATTTAAGTCTTCTATTAGCTTCTAATTATTGTTTTAACTCTTTTAAACAATGAAGCCCTTTGGTGAGAGAGACCCGTGGCAGTACGACGTATGCATGCTTTCTGTCTGCATGTGTCTAAGTATGCAGTAAGGATTTTGTAAGTTAACCTTTTGGTGGTCAGATGTACTGCATAAGAGGCAGTCTTTATTTGTGAGTGAACGGGTGTTTTATTGAATTCCTGTAGATGATGATACAGACTTCATATATAGTGCCTGAAGGCCAGATTTTCTCTTCAATGTGGGTTGAGTTTTTCGCTCTGTGCACCTTTGACATTTATTTCTTTTAGGAACAGGGGAAATGTGTTCCTATAAAATAGGCATTTGGTGATAGGAGCATCAATTAACTGTGTCCTATTTTCAGTTTTGATTTCCATCACAAACGTGCATACATGAATGTACACATGTGTGCACATACATATATTATCTATTCTCCATCTGGTCTTATTTAAACAATCTTTAGTTCAGATAAACATTGAAATTATAAAACTGTGTTATAATCAGAATATTTCTTCAATAAAGCATGAAAAAACATACAAAATAATGTATTTTAAAAGTGTTTAATACGAACGCTTGGCATACAGTAATCCTGCTGGCTGTCAGTTAAATGCAGAGCATTTTTTTACAGGGTACTAAGGTGTCCCAGAGAACTGATACATCATACAATTTTCATTTCTTCCTTATACTTTGAACATAATTCTTTCAAATGCTAGCAGATAGTGATTTTCCATGTACTACAGTGTGTGTAGGATAACACGTATTTAATTTTGGACACATCTTTATTTGCTTTTCTTGTTGGGGGGGAAAAAAAACCAAACAACTACTGATACTCTGATTTTAATTTGTTTGAGTTTGCTTATTTGTTTTTCTTCCAGCAACTGTTTCTGGAAAGTTTGAAAGCTACGGGTTTTCCTGTCTTTTTTCCAAACCAAATTGATCCAAGGTCAAAGCTACAGCTAAGTTTTCTATACAGATTGTTTTCTTTATAATAGTTGTAGTGTAGTTCATTCATGCATACACCTTGAAAAGTAACTAGTTTCCCAAGTCATCTTCCACAGATCACTTCTTCTATTAAGTAGAAGGCAATAAACCCTTTAACCCTTGAAGGGTGTGCAACAACCAACCTACTTGCTGAAGAAGGAATGCTGCTGGCGTTCATGAGCTCTAAATAGGGCCACTGCCCCATTTTCAAAGAAATAACCATAATCCCTTCATAGTTAATGTTATGGATCTGAAGTGATTGTTACCTCACATGCTTCTCTCCTTTATGATTCTTTGCATCTGTCATTTTTTTATTTTTATGTGCATAGAAGTTAATCATTTAAAATGGCTGCAGAAGTCTTCTGTGTTGCCTGCCAAGCAGCAAATATGCCCCCCATGTGAGAAGGAAGGAATATCAGTCTTGAAACTAGACTTCTGAAGCAAAACAAGAAGAAACAAGACAGAAATTAAATAAATCTGTATAGTTCAGCTAACTAACAGTTACTGCTGTCCTCGGAAGCTCCAGCAGCCAAAAGAAGGATGCACACTGCAGCTGATCGTCTTTCCATTATATAGACTCAAGGCAACAGACAGGGAGCCCTAACCTTTCCTGGCTTCCTTGTCAGTCACATTGCAAGTCACAGAAATGAAGTGGACTCAGAAGTCCTTTATACTGGAAATCCTGTAACATCCCAGCAGAAAGAAGAGCAATGGAGAATCGTTAAATGCACGATGACTAGTGCTGTTGTCTTAAAGAAGGGAAGAAGACAGCAGGAGCCACTCCAGAGGTGGCTAGGGTTAGCAAATGCCCAAGAGCCTTGACTGCAAGTTAGGAGAACTCAATTTTACCTCTATCCCTGCACCTCCTGTCCCTGTGGAGTGGGTTTGAGTGGATACAGGTGGAGTTTGGACTCTGACTGGTGCCTTCAGCAAAGCTCAAGTAGAGGAACATGGTGGCAGAGCAGCAGCAGCGTAGTGATGGTTCTCAAAGGAGTACAGATGCCTAGGGGAGGGATGAACACAAAAGTTGTTTTTAACTCTTAGATTGTCAAGAGGTCTTCTGAACTAATCTGTTAATCTGTTTTGCTCCAAGGGTTGTTTGAAAGAGGAATGTAAAGACAGTTCTGCTAGGAGTGCTGACATGGCTGTTTTTTTGAATGGTTTTAATCTTATTTAAATCTACAGAAACACGAGTTGTCTCCTGCCTGAGGTGAGCAGGTTGGCTAGCAGAGGTGACTGGGAGCTCTGTGGGCAGAAATGGCCAATAACGATCTTCTGCACCTCTGTAATGTTCTCATGACTTCTCAAATGCAAATACAGTATGTCTGAATTCTTTTCAATTAATCTCCATAAGTAAAGGATAATTATTTATAAATGTCAGATCTGAGTTTTTAATCTCTATTCCTCAATGTTAAAAATATTTTCTAAAGCATATTTAGGCTTTTAAAAAATTTTGTAAGTTTTCCATTATTTCTGTGTTCTATAAATCTAATACAACAAATTAATTTTTATTAAATATATCAGCAAAAAGATATTGCAGTCTTTGACATAGCATTTTATTTAGCTCTAATTGAATAATGGGATTTGAAGGAGAGCTGGGACTGTGACTTTACTGAGTCTGTTTGTGTGTTTGATTTCTGTTGTTTTCCCCCTGTATATGCAGATTTTCTGAAATCCAGCACACCAAATGAGATCTCTTGTGAAATTAATCACCAGACCAAATCAGGATAGCCACTTCACCATCCTCAAAGTTTCAGCCCCACCTTCTTCCAGAGAAAGAAAGGCTTTACCTCTCTTTCAATGTCTTTCCTTTATGGGAAGAAGATGCCCTCACACTCTCTGGTACATACTTACCTGTATGGACACACGTGTGTGAAGGATATCAAGTTTGTTCTTCCATCCAATGTGGATGAACAACAGCATCTTCTCTTTAGAAACACTTAAAGATCTGTGGGGTGCTCTTTGAAGTGCTGTCAAGGAGAATAGCTGCCTGATGCCAATGATGTTATTTTCTAACAAAAAGAAGCTTTTTCATGGAGGAAAGATTTGTAACATTTCATAGAAGTAGACAGAGTTGATTTATACCTAATCATTCACATAAATGTACAGAAATAAGAATTTTTTTCCTGTCTCTTATAAATCTTATGTTTGCTTATCTTGTCCCTAAAGTGCAGCAACTGTCTAGCTTGTAAATTAAAATACAATTTCTCATCTACCTGGTAACTGATCCATTCTGTAGTTTTAAGGGGAAGAAGCAGCTGGGCACCTCCTGGGGCAGCAGGTGAAAGAAGAGCTTCAGACAGCAGCAGGAACCTCAGTTTTGAGGGGAAAAAGGGGCCTGTGGCAAGGTGCTAAGTGAGTTGAAATATTAAAGGTTGATTATTGAGAGATGAACTGGGAGGAAGCTCTGTGTGAGGTGGGCTTTAGGCCAAAGGATTTACACAGCAGGTGAGTCAGACTTGGGTTTACAGTTACCCCATCTCTTTTCTCTCTGGCAAGGCAGTGTTTCTTAAGGTACTAAGCACAGGATGCCTCTTGCTCAGTCCTCCGGACTTCTCTCTTTGCACCTCCTCATCTCTCCATCTCCCCTCTACATCCCTTTTAGATTTGATAGGCCTAATGAGGTACCTTCTGTCCTGAGTACATCCCTGCTTAACATGGAACATCTTCTGCACCATCTCCCCATCTGGTGCCATGACTTGGACTTGGGTACTGACCTTTCTCCTTTGCTCTTTGTGTGGGGCTAGAGAAAACAGTACAGCTATGCTTGAGAAATGGTAATGGCAAGGAGAGTAGTCATGGAAGAGGAACATTAGCTGGAGTTGTGGGGTGGTAGCTTAAGAACAGGAGGAAAGGGGGAAAATTACATAAACAGTAAAAAATTCGGGTACTGAAACTTGTTAGTCAGTGCAGTAACCTCCCCTTCACTTGGCAAATTTAAATTAAACCTGGACAAAACACCTTAAAGGTCTTTACTCCCCTCTAGCCTGCATGACTCATCAGCCGTGGGGAATTTTTAGCTCCCTTGAGTGGTTATAGGTATTTTGTCAGGCATCTCTGGCTCCTGATGACCTGAGCTGGCTGAGCACTGTGCACGTGCTTTGTAACTGCCCATAGTCCAAGGCATAAAACCACTCTTCTACCTAGATTTGTGCTGCAGTGCTTCACAGAAGCAAGAAGATGTCTGTGTCTGACAGAGCTGGACTGAAATCTATGTTTCCGGGCATCAATTTACCTGTGATATTGTCTCATTTTTGCATTGTTTTTCACAAAATAGATGTGTCTCCAGAAGATTATTTTTTGCCATCTTTCTGTGCAGCATTTGGAACTGTCATACTGTTTCTTAGTCACTATCTTACTAATGCCTGAGACAGCACGTCAGTTAATTGTAATAACTAACGATTGCAAGGCTGCTTGGTGAATCGCTGAACATTCAGAACATGATTTCCTTTCAAGTCACCACTTACTACAGAGAGGAGAAATAGTTTTCCATGGTTGCTTAAACCAAGTCAGCAGAGGTGCTGAACTCTTGTTTGCTGAAATTCTTCATTTTCCTCCTTGTCTGAAGTAACATCCTGGCTTTCTCTTTGAGGGTGACTCTTAGAGGAGGCCAGATGCAGAGTCCATAGCAGCATCAGTGTGTTTTTCCAGACGTATTTTAGGGTGGAATATAGCTTTAGTTGTGAACAAAAAATGAAGGCTCAGATGAGGAGCAGTCTCTCTTGGAAAGGCTTTAAGAGTGTAGGCTCAAGCATCACTTTAATGGAGAGACTGCTAATTTTAACAAGAACTACTCTGCCAGTGAAATTCGTACTGCTTCTTCAAAACAAATAAGCTAACCTGGCACTGGCCCAGATTTTACTGGTGTAATTGCATCTGTGCTAGGTGCTTTGCTAGTATAAAAAGTCATAGCAACTTATTTCCATTCCAAATCTTATTACTGTAACAAGAGCTGCTCAGCAAAGCCATGCCTAAACACTGGGAAACGGGGAGATGGAAAGCGCAGAAGAAATGCTGTCATAACCACAACAAACTCTTGCTATATTAAGCAGAGTCATTTTTGCATGATATCCAACGTGAATTCCTTTCTATTTCGCGTCTTCTGAAAACTGGGGCAGATGTGTTTGGGGTAAGTTGGTCTAACTCCACTGAAAAGAGGATACTGGATTTTTTTCACCAGGTATGGGCCTAGCACTGAACGTATTTTCAAAACATCTTTGAGTCACTGCACTCAAATGAATATTCAGACTACTGGGTGCCTCCACTACAATCCCTGGGGACAGTCTCTATGCGTTCTCACAGATAAGAAAACCTCAGGAAATTTGATGTTGCTTTTAGACTCCCAGTACTTGAGGGGAAAAAATATTCAAAGGCAGGAAAGATATCTGGAGATCAAACCAGAAGAAGAACTTCCGCAAAACTTCTGAGAAGATCTCATTGGTTCTGCATTATTGCTTCTGAAACTCATAGTGGATTATAAAACAGTTCAAGCCAGAAAAGTTTTTAGGCATTGATGGCTTTTAGTCTTCTAAGGTATTTATTTAATGTTATTTTTACTTTTTTACTTCTTTCAGAACAGCCAAGGCTTTTCCAAAGCAGATTCCAAATAGTACAATATTATATAACTCTTTCTGGTTTCTTAGTGCTAGTCCTTGAATTCAAGCTTTGCTTCTGTTAAAAAGAAATACAGAATAAATAAGCCTTTTTTCCCCTAAATCCTTAATTTGCTGAAGATGTAACTCTTTCTCATCACACCATTAGTTTTATTAGTGCCCAGTTGTGGATCCTGTTGAGTCTTCTATGTGATCTGCCCCAAGAGTGGACCAGCCCATGTCTCTAGTGAAGCGTAGAAAAGCTCTGTGGAGGACTCCAGGTGCGCATAGCACATGTCATGCTCTCTCAGCAGCAGCAGATTTTCCACCAAATTAGTATCAGCATTGTTGTAAAAGTGTTTCTTTAGGAATTTCACTGGGTTTTATAGTCCATTTACATCAATACATGTATTATATATGCATTATTACCTATACCATATATATAGTCTATATGCATATACACACTCAGTTTTAATTCTAAGGATTTTATTCAGTTTTCACCTCTAGTTTCAGATTTTTCTTACATTGACACAGGTTTCACATAACTTGGGCCTGAAAGAAAATGGTTTTAGATATAAATTTAAAGAAATTTTGCTATTCCATCCTGAAAGAAATGTGGCCATTTTCATTGAATTTAGAAGCAAAAATAGCCAACAACCTGCTACTCTCCACTTTCTCGCTTTGACTTATGTAGAGCACAGCCTAAGCACAATTTCCAGTTGTTCCCAGCTCTGCTGACATGATCAACACAAACCAGAAAATAAACAAGACATGACAGTGCTTCTGGCTCCAAGTGGGTGAGGACCTAGAGGAAGGTTTGCTTGCTCGACATTCGTGTCAATGTACCCACTGGCAATAATGATGCTATTTATACTCCACACTCTGGACTGGTGTTCAGCTGCCATCTCTTCTCTCAAAAACTGCTGGACAAGGTCATTGGGGCAGTCTCAGACTGGCTCTCCACATTCAACACCCCAGCTGGTATAGGCAGAGTCAGCTCTTGTTTTGGAGAAGGTATGTTCTAATACTATAATTTCTATCATCCTTTTGCAAGAAAGCGATTATCTTGCAGATACAGCTCTGTTGTGTGGGTTGTCGTGGCAGAACTTTCCCTTCTCAGATGACTAAGCAGCAGCAGTATTTGCCTCACCTGAGGAATATCATGTACTGAAATATCGGGAATGCTCAAGACCCCTGTTTAAGAGGGACTACCTTATCATTGTGATACAAAGAGTGATTAAATTTAGGTCGATTGACTTCCTCACTGATGGTTCTTCCCTAGCCTTCACATCCAGGCTATCTCTGCTTGGACCTGTAATGGATGAAAAGGACATGCATGCTTGTTGAGTGCCAGTATGGATATGCTCAGTGCCTAATAAAATCAACTGTGACAGGGAAGACTGACATTAATACTACAGACTGAGTTAATACTTTTAATTGAGACTTACAATGTCTTCCATACTCAATGAAAAGCTTGGTAGAGTCTCAACAGGGAGAATTCAGTTGGTGGAACTGCAAATCAGATAGGACCACTGAACTGACAGCTTCCATCAGCAGTGTTCTGTCATCCTTGGGAATTTGTTTCAAAGACAATATATCCAGCAGAACCATGCCTCTGCAACACTACAAATGGTGGATGTATGCCCTTTATTCAGTCCTCTGTTGGTTTGGTCTCCTCCCCAGGCACCAAGGCTTCTACCCAGAATATAGTACTTTACTAGCCCAAGAAAGTAGAGCAGCAGTGTTTTTCTATATCCTTTTGCAAGTTGATGTGTTTCGTCCCAACACAGATGGTCGTGCCTGGATTTTCCAAACCCCATGATTCTCTTCAGAGGAAATGGAAGAAGTTATGCTGCTCTGTATGGAGCCAGGGGTCTTGATGGAGTGGTTTAGGGAGACCATGACAGCAGCCTCTCAACAGGGAAGGCTTCTGGGTTTTTTGTACCCTGTCACAAAGACTTCTGCTTTTTGTGTTTGGTGTTCATTGTGCATATCCATAGTTTGTCAGATCCAGCTTTGCTTTCTCCCCAGGAGTAGCTTTGCTGAAGTTCTGCCAATCTGTTGTGTTCTTTCACATGATGTTTGCACAGCATTTTGCTGGTATTTTTCATTGTCTTCCTCCCTGCCTTGACAGGTGATATAATGTAAGTCTTCCAGATATGAATGCTAATTATCTTCTGGCCTATTCTTGGTTCTCAGATAGCAATCAAAGCTAGCTGAACAACTGCCTAGTAAAAACCAAAAGCGTAAAAAACAAGTGGAGTTATGAGCTACATGGGTAACTAACTTCAACAGTGACCTTTACAGAGCCTGAGAAATAATGGTGAGAAGTCTGCTTGAAGAGTGCACAGCTTGTGGTATGATCTGTTGTCATATCCACTGGATTTTTTTTTTTATTTTGTTCTCCTTAAGCTTTTTCTAAGT
Organism: Ramphastos sulfuratus; assembly: GCA_013399055.1. Classification (NCBI taxonomy): domain Eukaryota; kingdom Metazoa; phylum Chordata; class Aves; order Piciformes; family Ramphastidae; genus Ramphastos; species Ramphastos sulfuratus. Next base: position 51,143 of record WBNM01029799.1, read on the forward strand.
AATAATTAAATGTAAAACCAAAATAAATTCTGTAATACTTACTTTTTGCAGGAGTTAAGCTACTTTTCCCCTATAGGTAAAGAAGTGTCTTTAAAACCTAAACAAAAAAACTATCCTCCTACATAACATCATGGAAGTTAAATATTTATTATACCTTGCTGATGTTGCAGGAGAGTTCAAAATAGAAATGCCTAGGTGTAAGCCCAGCGTGAGACTCTCCTTTACTTCAAACTTGAATTACAGCTTAGTAATAGGATTTTATCTATTTTTTTAAAGCAGGCATTTTGCTTTAAAGTTATTTAGATTTTTCTTTCAAACTGAGTATTTCCCCTAGAATTTTACTAATTAAGATTAAAATCATCTTTTCTTCTTCCCCCACTCATTTTCCACATTCTTATGAAATCGTGTACAGTTGAATCCTTATGGAGAGAGAGAAGAAGATTTTGGGGGTGGGAGTAAGAATGGAAGAGTTGGGAGATAGAAAGCCACAGTTGGCAATCCTGCTCTCTCACATTTTTAAGACAGTAAAGTCTGCATATCGCAGATGCTCTTTTTATAAAGGCAAAGAAACCCCTTGTAATTTAAGTCACGATCCCTGGGATACTGATGGGTATGTTTTCAGACATTTTTCTGGAAAGCATGTTTTAGCTTTGAAAACAAGCAAGTTGCTTGGCAGATCTTTAGAATGAGGAATTAAATACAAAAGTCAGAATGCTACATTAAACAGTGTCATGTAATAACTGCAGTATTGTTTGCAGGTGCTGGCTCATGAACCAGCAAAGGGATGCAAATGTGTTTCTTTTTAGGATGCTGCCAGGCCCCACTCTGCAGGATGAAACAATTAGAGGCTGTTCTGACCTCAGAAGACCAATTTCTTGCTATTTTGTGACATTACTCTGTTTGATTGGATTTCCAGAGGTGGTGCATATTCAGACGAGCACAGAGTTAGACATCCAGTTTTTGCTCTGTGACAGTGTGAAGATTAATTCTCAGGCACCACTGAGTTCTGGGAAAAGACAGCACCACTTACAAGGCCCAAAAGAGGCTTCAGCTCTGAAGCTGGGCACACTGGGTGTACTAATTAATATTACCTCCCTACCGCATGTCAACAAAGGATAAAGTAAGGGAGAACACTACGGGATACAGAAAAACCTGCCCTCACCTTCCGATTTGTTTTTGAGCTTGCAGTCAGAATAGTGAATAAGAAAGAGTAAATCAGATGGTGCGGTGTAAAGCTGAGCAAGCTCCAGGTAAATCTGACAGAAACTAATTTCTTAACTGATGAAATGGAAAGGCATTTAAGTATTTGGATGAAGTTTGGATGCGTGGGATGAGAGAACAGTGCTAATGATGCTGAGATGATGATCCTGAAGGACAGGCAGTATTGGTCTCCTGAAGGGTGACTGATAATCCAGGTGGTAGGGAAAAGAAGAGTCTTTGCCAAGTTGGTGATGGATCATGTAACATTCTCTGAGGGGCAAGCTGAGAGCCAGGATAATGTCAGGGGAACTGCCTGTGGTAGAAAGGGAATTGTTATATTTTTTATCTTGACGGGTAACAGTTATTAGAAACAGGTGAGAAAATGCTCATTAAAAAAATCATAGTAATAATGACATTAATAAAAATTAAGAGAGGCAGAAGGTTGAAGTGGCTGATGTGAGATGTAATGGATCCTGAAGAAGAGTTCCTCGAGAGAGTCAGGAGGAGGTGGAAACATGCAGACCATAGTGCTGAGAAGGAGGGATGTGTGTGGTTAAAACAATAGCCAGTTAGAGGTTGGGCACCTGAGGTTTAGTGAGTATCAGCCAGTGCTGGAGACAGCCCTGGCAAGGCCAGGTTAGGACTATCTAAGCTGTCATTTTTGTTTCAGTTTTCCTTGAGAAATTTTAAGAAATATTTTAAATAAGTGATTTTTTGAGGGGAATGTTTTTTGACCCAAAAAAAACCCAAACCAATATGACTGAAAGGAAATGTCTTTTTTCCCTGAAAATGTTGCATTAGTCCTGCATGCATTAAAACACAGCGTTTTGCTTGAGGATATTAGAATGTGCTTATTTTGGGAAGGGACAACTGCCAAAGATCTGGAAAAAACCCACAGGCCCAAAGAAGAAAGTCAAGAGAATGTGGGTAATGCAGGTAGGTAATGGAGAAGAAAGTGTGAAAAATCTCTTTGTGGTGAGAGGTAAAAAGAAAATGGAGATTACAGCTATTGACAGTCTTGTCATTGTTTGCTTTGTGGAAGTCAGCTGGAGCTGTAGGGAGAAGGGGACTCATGGAGCACATCACACCTTCAAAGGCAGATGAGAGTGGGTACAGACAGCAGTTAGCATGGCTTGAGGGAGGCAGCCTGTGCCAGAACTGGGAGAACACAACACTTCACACCATTACACTTCCTCCAGAGATGCTCAGCAGTGTAGGGCTAGAGACAATTACAAGCCTAGTTGAGAACAGACACACACATGAATTACTTGGTGAAATCAAGAGTAACCTTCCAGATTAACACAGCCATATACCTTACTGCTGCTTTATGGGCAGCAAATGCCCAGGAGGCTGCAGACCTTCCCATGGCCAAAACTGAAATGTGGTCTGAATTGCTGTTTGCTGCTCTGCATTATCACTTGTTCAAGGTGTCACCTGGAATCCAGCTGCTAGTTAAATCAGCCATGCAGGGGATGCTCAGCACCTTGGTCAGACTGCTTCATGTTCCGCTCTTTATAACCGGAGCTCTGGGTGGATGTCAGGCAAGCACGTTTCCACCAAATGCTTTTCTCTTCTGTTCCACAGTGATAAGAAGGGGCAGTGCACACGTGTGTGATTACTGCCTGCTCACATGCCTGCTCAATAACTCTGGAGAACCAAGTGACTTAAAGCTAGAGCATTTTTACAGCATTTCACTGCAAATTTTATTTATGATTCTCAGTTACTTTTTTTTTTTTTTTTTTTTTTTTTTTTTTTGGTCAGCCTGTCTATTCTAAATGAAGGCTTAAAGCCTTTTGCGCTGGCTAAGGAAATAATGATTTTCTCTGTAAAGAATCCTGTGGTTTCCTACAGCAGAAAGTAGCATTGGGGATTTTTTTCTTCTTTTGCTTTAAATTTTTCCTGGTTCAGGGAATTCTTTTTCTTTCCCATTTACTAGATGAACTTGGATTTTCAATATGTAGCATTAGACTGAAGAGAATTAACTTCCTTTTAGAGTTATTCTAAACTGGAAGGTCCCTAAGTGCCTTACAGTATTTCTGTGTAGTACTGGTATTTTTGCCTGACAGGTCTCCCTCTGCCTGAGGTGAAACCTTGCAGTCCACTACCTGTTTCACACAGTACTTTATGGAGGGGAGGGCAAAGCAGGCAACATCTCAAATTGTGAAGTGAACACTTGCTCAGCTGCTGCAAAAGCCTCAAATTGTGACTAAAATCCTGCCCAGACAGAAGGATGCTGAGGGGCTGGAGCATGGCTGTGACCTGTCATTTCTCCTCTGCCCTGCATGGTTCTGTTGGTATACACAGCTCAAGTTGGACCACTTCCATTTCCCACAGATCTGCAAGAGCCTCAGCAGTTAAATGTGTCTTACATTTCCTTCTTCCTTTCCTGCAGTGATACAGAGAAGCTTCCAGCAACTGCATGTGGTGCCTTCAAAGAAGATGAGTTCAAATACCGATGTCATGTTCTGTAATACTCCTTTCTGCTACTGTCTTCCAGGTGCACACATTCAGGGGCCCACATTGGTGTGAATACTGTGCCAACTTTATGTGGGGCCTCATTGCTCAGGGAGTAAAATGTGCAGGTAACAATCATTCGTTCTTCTTTTCCTAAGACTGTCTTAAGATGTTGTAATTATTTAATGTGCTTGCCTGCTCCACCATAACACCACCTGGCAAGGATCCAATCTGGCCTCTATTAAAATCAAGGAGGGAAACATCCAGTCTGCCTCTGACAGTTTCAGGTTTCAGTAATGTCACTGCAGTGATGCAGGACACCTCGAGTGCTCAGAGGGGAAATTATAGTTGTCATAAGGGGGGTTCCTCACCCCTTTAAAATGGAGGGGAAAATTGGTAGATGTGTTGCTTAGCTTTATTTCTTTTCTATCGTTTGTATGTACCGGTAGGTGTAAGATGTAAGGTGGGCATCAGCAAATTTCAGGTTGCTGCCATGAAGCTGGCATTCAGGTAAATTTTATCTGTAAAGACAATAGACTCCCAGTGTGCCAGACTCTAAGTCTTGCCTCCTACTTGCAAACTTAAAGTAAGAAAAAGAATAATAAATAAGAGATGTATAGTGAAATGTTACAGAAACATTCAGATGCTGGTAGAAATGTATTACATGCATGGCTGTCACTGCAGGCATTTCTGGGATAAAGCCTCTCTGAAGTAAAACAGTTTGACAGTTTTATTGATAGGATTCTCCTGAAAAGAAAGGACAGTCAGCTTTTTTCAAAGGCAAAAAAAAAAAAAGGGAAAAGGGATCAAAGTGATCCAAATAGTTACCTGCATTTAAAAAGTATGACATTCTAGCAAGCAACCACAGTTAGGAAAGTGATGCAAAGAAATGTCGATGTATGAAGACCTGCGTATGTTGCCCTGGAAACTGAATTTGCAGGCTAATTTAAGAAAATCTGCTCTGTCTAAAGCTTTCTGAAGTCTTGTCTCAAGCAAGTAAGAGGGCTTTTTGTCGCAGAACTGCAAAATAATATAAAACTTAAAATGCTATATAGCCAAATAGGATTGAAATACTTTAAAATCTTTCCTCATAATTATTCCAATACATTGTTCTCTTATCAGCTCTGCACTGTCGAGGATGCATTAGAGACTGCAGCTCTCTTTTAAGAAACAATTTCATAAAAATGGCATTTTCCTTTCTCAATATTTTCTCCCCTGCTAAGTATTCAGGGTTGCAGTCATGTCCTTCACTTGTGAATGAGGATTATTAGTGCTTCTTACTGCTGCTGATTTTGCACAGGGTCTGTGTACAGTGCTAGAAGAGAAACAGGAAGCCTAATTTTATTCTGGAATTGTTTTCTGATTAAAGTAGTCATTTTTTCATGACATGTGAGCCAGTAAGTTTGCCATCTTCCTGTCTCAGTTGAAGTACATTCCTCAGTTTTGGCACTTAGGAGAATATCAAGTATTTTTCAGATTTATGTTAAATAACTTCGATTCAGAAAGTGAAGAAGAATGAACAGTGTGAAGATTTTCAGGGCTGCATGGCACTGTGGAATAAACAAATAATACTGCTTTTATAATTAAAACCAAAGTGCTTTTGATTTTGAACTGCCTTTAAAAAAAAACCAAAACACTGAAGTATAGCTGATTTCCTGGTTTTATGCAGATTTTTCTAAATTATGAACTGGCAAAAGCTTCCAAAGGCTGTTTTTCTTTCCTGCTTATGAGGATGGGAATAAGTACTGTGTGTCTCCTTTTTCCTTGCAGTAGAGGAACATATGTGTATAAGATGACTTCATAGGTTCAGAAAGTATGATTAGAGCTTTCTATCTTGTGTAAGATTTCATATGATTTCATATCACTGTTGGTAGGTTCCTGTAATTTCTATGCTCTTATTTTAAAATCCCGTGTTGTTATGACTGCTCTTGCTTGCTGAAGCATCAGTGAGGTATTGGGGCAGGGAGAGGTTAAAGCTTTTCAGGCTTCAGGTCATTAGGCACCAGTGGAACTGCTGATGTGCAGCATCGGCAGCGATGGATTGCAAGGAGAAGGTGAGGAGCTTTGCAGTGGTGAGGCTGCCAAGCAGCCCTTCTCCGGCCTGACATCTTGTTGCTGCAGTGTGTCCTGTCTGAGGTTGAGGAGCAGGACAGTTGAGCTTTCCCAAGGGCATGGGCTGCAGCCAACCTACCTTGCTCTCACTGCAAGGCTGGCTTTCAGCCACTGGTCAGCATCAGCAATAGCAGGCAGAGGACTAGAAGCTTCTCAGATGTTTTTATTCTCATATGTTTTGTAGAAATCAGCAGCTGGGCAGAGCAGAGGGACTCCAAGCAGAGTACCACAGAGGTGGAGACGGCAGGACAGGCTCAGCAGTCCCTACTCTGCTTTGTCTGTGCCTCACCTTCAAAAATGTTTGCCTGCTCCCATCAGTGGAGGCTGTACAAGCCGTCAGAGCCATCAGAAGCTATACTGATGTGGGCATTCAGAGGGAAGTCAGAAGTGCACAGTGAGGACTTTTGTAGACAGTGTTAACACACTAGTGTGGAGGAACTCAGGCTTTGAGTGTCATGAGCTTGGCTGAGTTTACATGGGTCTTAGGGTGCTGGGGTTTTTTTGTTTTAAAGGTAATAATTTTGCTTCTGAATGGAACCATTTTAATACAGAAACAATGAGGCACAGTAAACAAGGAGCCACATGAGGCCATTGCTTTTCAGAGTGGGTTTGTACTTCAAAAAAAATTACAGCTTTTAGCAGGAGGCAGCCCACTTGCATTCAAGGGGACTTCAATGCTGCTCCAGGAAAATCCACAAAGTGTTAGTGCTCTGTGTAATAATTTTATTGAAAATACATATGAGCAAAACTGCACTGATCATATGTAATTTTATTCTTTTTAAAGCGTTTGCTTTTTATAGCAAACAATTGCACATCTCAAGAGGACTCTCTTAGCTGTACAGAAGTGCTAAGTTTAACAAACACAAATGGATTACTGCATGGGCTACTCTTAACCATTTAAAATCCTCTTTTCTGCAGATGCACAAAAACATGCAAGAAGATAAGTGTGGGACAGTCCAAGACTGGACAGCAAAGATAAATGTCACCCATTTCAGAAATGGCTCAGGAGGAGCCAGAGGAATAAGTGGAGCTTATTTCTAATGGCTCATAGATTAGTTTATGTTACACAAACTAAGCCAATCCTTTGAAAAATAATAAACCAGAACTGAGCATCCATAACAGTACACATGCCATAGCAACCAGTAAGGATGCCTTAGCAACTTGAACTGCCTTGGCTCATGCTTTGTTGCAGTATCTGCCAGATACAGCCTTGAGTGTGTTCGGTGTCATGGCAGGTACAGTCCTGTATGATTAATCTCTGGAACACAGATTCTCCCGAGCTTATCCTTATTTGAGTTCTGTGGCAGACAAAGGAGGAGGAGTATGTCATTTCCTTCCATAAAGACAAGATAAATGTAGGCACAGTGTTTGCCACCTGAAGGGTGATTATTGGTTGAAGATGTTGGCTGTTGTCTTGACTACAGATATTTGGGATTCGTTCAAGCCACCAAACATGGGAAGACTGCATTGTCTTCCAAAATTAAGACCTACAGTAATATACAAGATTTAGACCCTATAGAAGATTACTTGGTGGACTTAGTCCTACTTCTGCTGGAGGTGTTTCCAGCAGAACAGGAATTTTATTTTTTTCTCTGAAATTTTATCTTTACTTCATCAACTTCTTTAAAGAAAGATTTCCTTCCTTAGACTGAATCCTTATAATAGGCATCCGCCCTACTGCCTCAAGGGGATGTACTTCTTCTTGCACTCTAGCCACAAGCCCTTAAATGTTCTTTTCTGATAGCATGCTCCATCTCCAGAGTGCTTCTGTGCAGACTTTTGCCATAAGTAGAAGCTACTAAAGAAGTGTTTGAAATGATAATGCCACCAACTTGTGTAAATATTGAAGCTCAGCAGAAGCTAATGAAGGCATAAGAGCTTACACCAGCTCAAAATCCATTGCATGAACTTAAAAAGTTATGTTTGTTACATTTCTCCTATGTAAGGCCCCTCTCTGCTTACAAGATACATCCTGTCACCCAGAATGTGTCCAGGAGAGAAACTACAACAGTCCCCAAAGAAAATTTGCAGATGTACACTAAGAGTTCATTTTATGAAAGATACAAATAGAGACCCGTCAGCATTAATGGGGAAGAGTGTGTCTTCTCAGAGACTACAGCATGGCATTAGCAATCCTGTTAGTGAACTACCCAAGCAGATCTGTGGACAATCAGACTAGTAGACTTATGAAGCTGATATGCAGTTGCTGTTCCCTTCCCCAGCCCATTACAACTGCTGCCTTCTCCTTCCTCTGTACCATTTTGCTTGTTTGTTTTTTTGTTTTTTTTTTTTTTTAACAGGCTGGTGTAAGAGCATTAATTAGCTTATCTTAAAGGAAAGATAATTCTTTTTTATTACTGTATTTCACTGCTTTTGAACCATGCCTTTTAAGACCCGACAGCACCACCCCCTGAGGCTGTACATGAATCACTGTTTCTGTTGCCTTGATAAATCTGCTGTAAAGTATCTTGGCCTGCCACTCATGTAGCAGTTGCCTATCTTTTGCTTCCCTTGGAGCAGGTAACTTCTCTCTGAAGAACTGACAGAAATTAATCTATGGCTGAATTATCAGTGTGGGACTACTGGCTGCCACTGGCTGAGCCCAAGCAAAATTGCTGCCAGCCCTGACCACACTATATCCCAGGAGTTCGTTTTCAGAAGAGTTAAAAGTACAGTCTCAAAAGCAGGATTGTTTTGTGAATTACTGCTGATGTGTTTTAATTTCCCCATTTCATTCATTTCCTTCTCCAGCAACTGAAAAACATCCAACTGCCCCATTTCCTTGGCTGTTTTGTTTTGCCTTGTATAGGACAGCCCTATGTTGGTCCACTGGTGCGTGAGGAATGAAGGATACCATAAAGGAGCCTGCCCATCCTCAGGGATTAGTTGCACAGGCACAGTGCTTGCATTTTTCCCTGGAAGAATGTCTGATGCTCTTGTGACAGTAACAGAAAAGGGGAACACAAAATGTCCTTACATTGCCTGCTCTGAAGGTGTTCCGCATGGCCTCGGTTATGATAAGTTCCACTCTGACCACACTTGTACCTTAAAAACATACCCAAGCTTGTTCTGAGACGTGCACCCAGATTTTCCTGGTTTCTCTGACCAGGTAGGGCTCAGCCCAAAAAAGAGAACAAGAGCAAAGCAAAGCCACAGAAATCAGGGTTGTGGGAAGGAGACCTGCCTACCTCAGGCAGGTGATGATGCAGTTGGAGGAGATGCACACTGCCTGGCAGGCTGTTGCACCAGCTCAGGATCTGGTGGTGTTCCTGCAAGAAATGAGCTCCAGAATTTTGAAATGCTAATCAGGCAGCAGAGCCTTGCCTCAGAGCCGTTCCCATGGGGAAGCTATTCTGGAGCTATATATTCTTGAAACTGTAAGTCCTAAAAGTGGCTTTATCTAAAAGCCCACACAGACCTGGAAGCCTTGAGCAAGCCAGCGGCCCATCAGGGGAGCTGTCAAGAAGGTAGGCAGGAGCCATGGCAGGAAGCCAAGGAAGTTCTTGAACAAACTGACTAATCTTTTAAGACATCCATAAAAGCAAACCTTCACCACCAAACATGTCTAGCTTTTTGAGGCACGGGCATGTCTATTCATCTGATTATGGATAATGGGGATTGGCTTGTTTGATGGGCTTGGGGTTTTTTGGGTTTTTTTTCTTTTTTTTTCACAAACCCTGACTTTTCTGTAGTACTAAGTAATTTTGCTAGCAAGTTACTGGCTACGCTGTAGGAATTAAGAGTAATGCCCCTGATAGTGCGTGATACAGTAGTATGGATGATAGCAGGCTTATGGGAGCATACGCGTTTGGAAGCAATTTTTGCCATGGCACTGCTTAATACAGTTGCTTAAGACTGTGTAAGGCAGTGTGGCAGCTCCAGTCTTGCCACCTGGGCTGGAATAGCTCTGTGGAGGAGCAGGAAGAGGGCAGACCTTTGTAGCATCCCCCCGCCTTGTGCTTGGTAGCACATGAGGACAGTGGGGTAGCTACATTCATGTGCTTGTTCACACATGCTGCATCCAAGGGAACAGAAAACATTGCTTCCTCTGCTACAAAGAAGAGCATTAAATTATTAAAAAGAAAGCTACTAGCTCATAACTGATTTATGAGAGCAAATTCCTTTCTAACCTTTTCACCCTTACAAAAGTAACGATGCCAACGCTTTGTGCTTGTGTAGAGCCCATCATTCTTGCATGCTGGCTTACCAAGGGTGAGGGTGTCCTCCTGCCTGGCAACTACCACAGTGGGCCTGCTCAAAGCAACACACTCTGCCAGCACCCCAGCTCCGTGCTTCCCACCCTACCATGCTTGCCATACAAATCTGAAGGGTCTTTCAGAACTTCTTGCAGATAATGCAAATCTACATTTTAGCTCTTAAAGCTTCTCCTCAGAGTGACAAAATGCATAAATTTTCTTGGGGCTAATTCAAAAATACAGAGTGATGTATGTAGCAGACGGTACCGTTCCAATGGAGCGTGATCAGCAGCCATGCTAGCCAGTAAATCATAAACCAAAGGAAATCTAAAACTGACTGAAGTCAAATCAGCAGTATAACAAAAAGTGACAGCTTAGGTGTATTTTAGTCTCTGCAAATATTTCTAATGTGTGCTCATGGGGCGGTGTTAACGTGCTTAGATCTTTTGGCTCTGCTCATGCATTAATATGAACACGTTATTTGTTCTTTCAACCCAGTGGACTAACATCAGTATTAGCTCTTTCTAAAACATTACCAAACCTTTTTCTAGGTTTCATAGGAAAGTATTGTCAGGCTGGTTTTAAATTTAATACCGCTCACAGAAGAAATGTCACAGCCCACCTGAACTCCTAGATCAATATGCTGTTAAAGTCAGAGCAGCTTATCACAGGCTTCTAAACCTGCCATTTAAAATTACTCTTTTTTTTTTTCCTTTTTTTTCTTTTTTTTTTCCCTTTTTTTGGTCCTAAATTTCCAAACTTTACCTATAAAGTCTTGAATTTATGACTGCATTTTTTTCAGACACATTTGGTATATTTGAAAGATGGCCCCTGTGTGATAGTATTATAAAAAGGAATAGTAAGAGCAACTTAAAATTCTAGTCCTGAGAAATCATCTTAGTATAAGGTGAAATTCTGATTAACTGAAGTCATCAGAAGTTTTCCTGTTGACCTGAAAAGGCTCATGACTGCATCTTTTAAATCTGTCCTGTATTATTACAGGATTTATCAGCAGATAAAATGCTTTAGGGGGATTTTTCATTAGCTCCTCAGCAACTTGTACAGCCAGCAAGCAGGTAAGTTCTGATGAACTTCTCGAAGAAATGGTTAAGGCTCCCGGTTACTTTAGATCCTGAGTAAAGCTGATAATGCCAATTTAGCTATTATGGATTTATTTTGATATAACCAAAAGTAAACAGACCTTAAATCTGAAATCAAATGAATCCCCTTAGTCTTCACAAACCCAGCCCAGTCATGAAGCTCGTGTGTGCACAAGGCAAGAAGTCCTAAGACTTCAACACACAGCAGCATGCAGAAAGATTCAAGACTCAGCTTTCAAGTTCCTTCCTAGCTGATGATAAAATAATGGATTTTGAAACTTTCATGAGGGACCTACAGTATGAACAGAGGACATTTTTATATAATAATGTGCAATTTGCAGTGTAACTCCTGTCTCTTAGTACTAACAAGTAAGATGACTATAGGTGAGCGTATAAGGATGGCACATTCCCAGTGCTCTGTGGAGTGGAGGACTGCCCTCCTGCCATTGCACTTTTCACCTCTTTTGAAATGAGCAAGACATCTTCCTTTCTCCTAAGTTACCAGCTGAACCAGAGACAGTGAGTGAGACATGGCTGTTTAGCCATTCATGAAGTATTGTAAGCTGGGGAGGGGGTCTTATCTGATAGGAAGCACAGTGTTGATGAGTTTCAGCTTCTTTATGGGGAAAATACAGAATTTTTCTGTTGTAAATTTGCTTAAATTTCCTAGAACTATTTATTGATGCAGAACTGCTGAATTAAGGTGGTCTCCTCTGCTTACATAGGATGCAGAGAGCTTTGATTGTTAGATTGATACCATACAGCCCAGGAATATTGACTGTAGTGCTCATGTATTTTCTAACCATTAAGTATCTGAAATATTTCTACGTTTTAAATGTTTCTCAGGAGTGTTTGTAAGCTCTTAAGCTGTGAGATGGTACATAAAATCTAATCAAATGCAAAAGAGGAACAAATGAGAAGGCAGAAAGTTGACTTTAGCATTTTTAATTACTATTCTGATATTAATGAGGTTAGGTCCAAAGCGTATTTGGATTTATGGGATTAGCAGTAACACAATTATTTTCAGAAGCAAGGTTTTCACATTGAAAACATCTCTGTAAGTTAGATATTTTAATGAAATGAGACTTTCTTTTATATAAGTATAATTAGCATGATCTCAGTGAATGTGATAATTGTTTTAAGCTACACATAAGATACTTGAAAGCATGTTTTTCCCTTTTTTTTTTTTTTGTTTAGTCTTAATTATCCTTGGGTTCCCAGACACTTAGCTCTCAGCTATATTGCTTTGTGTGTGAAGCAGCGAATTTGCACTTAGAAAATCACTCGTGAGTCCTCATGAGTGAGACAGTCCCATTCCACACTTATAGGCATCGTTTTTGACAGACTTACTAGACCATTTCACACACATTGGAATAGGTGCTTCTTGCAGTAATTTTAGGAATTCTATGTATAATAATTATTTCTGCATTTGTACATACTGTTACTTCAAAATAAAGAAAATCAAGAATGAGGATTTCCTGTCTGGTCTTAACTGCCCCTTCTGTGTGTACATTGAGACATTGCCTCTAATTAATTGACTACTTTTACTGAACTTCATCTTTATTCTGAAAGCAGAATGGATGATACTTGCTTAGTAGCATCTATTCAGCATTTTATCTTCTTGTTGTCAAAGTGCCAGTCTCACTAACAGCACAAGATTCAAACCTTACACCATAGACAAGTACTTCTTCCTCTGCGTTTCCGCAGATGTTTCAAGAATTTGATCCTGCAAGACCCAGAGGAAGCACAAACAGCTTCTCCTCCCCATGTCACAGCTGAAGCACAGAGCCACTAAAGAGTTTGGGTCACACGTGTCCAATGAATTGGGGTTACCTGGGAGGGACCTGGTTTTTCAAAGTTCACCAAATGTATTGTTGGGCATAGGTATTTAAAGCATGGAGGGGGGCTCTAGGACAGCCACCTGTGACGTGCAGCTTCTGGGTGAGCGCAGGAAAGGGCAATGGGTGAAAGCCAGCTACCAAGGCTGACCAGGGTGGGTCCCCACGGTACCCTTAGTGGTACTGCTTGTTTGCAGGGAGCTGGGTATCGCATCGCATGGCTTTGTCCAGGATTGGGCTCGCAATATAGAATCACAACCAGCTGGGGAACTCAGCATTCACGGCTCCCTGTCCTGTGGCTTAACTACTCCTCTCAAGGAAGGGAGTTGCTCCCACACAGAAACAGCTAAAGATAACCTTAATCAGCTGTTTCATCTGGATCAAGATGTGTGTGAGTTCTGATTGATTGAAGGTGACATGCTGAACTTTAATTGCAACCAGAGACTGGATGTTTTACAGACAAAGTGACAAAGCTGGTTGCTTTACAGGCCTGTTAAGTAAACAAAGTGCTTTTAGCAGCAGTCTGCAGCTGACTTAGTGGAAATTAAACTTGGGGATGCATTCTGGGGTTTAGTGTTTTGGAAAGAAAAATGTCACATAATCTGTGGAGTGTTAGTGAAAATACAGGTATTGGCTAAATCAGCAGGAATGAAATACGAAGAGGAGACAGATACTTTGTCTAGGCATTGATCCTTCAAGCTTCTACATCCTTTAATTCTACAGAAATACAGGTGGCAATGCAGTGAGGTACAGAACTGGGCTCGCAGTGTATACCGAGTGCACGTCAGAACATGGCAAATGCCCTGACTGGGAAGTGCCACCTTTCTTGCTGGTTGCTATTTCCATGCAAGCACCCAAGAGTCTGCACTGCAAACCAGGGGAAATGGTAGTCAAAAGGGAGTCACCAGGGACAGTCCAGAAGGCTGCTCCCTACACAAGCTGGCTGCCTGATGTTGGTGATTGCAGTGTGTGCTTAGGACTGTAATGGTCTTCTCATTTTTACTGTGTAATTGGTGGTGTTTTCCAAGATTTTTTTCCTTCCCAAACCCTGAGCATTATGTTTTGAGTGTTTTTTAGGCAGAACAAACATTTTTCTATAACCTCATTTCAGTTATGTTTTACTTAAACTAAATCTCCTTCTCAGTACATTTACAATAAAGCTGTGGAGTTCTTTGTTTAACACAACACATTTTTCTTATTAATGTTTAAAGTAAATAGAATTGTTTTGGTGTCTGCCCACACTTTGTCTCATAAACACCCAATGAAATGGCACCAGAATTGCAGCCACTGTGACTTTGCAAAGTCCTTTGCACACTGCCGGATAGCAAGAAACCACCAAATAGTTTGGTGACCCCTGTGCCTGTTTTTCACCTCTCTTCCAGGCTGGGGAATGGACTTCATGACTGGCAACTCTAATCATGGGCTGTCACACCTAACAGCATAGGCGTTCCTTAGGTGGTTCAGATCTTGGGGCTGCCTTGCTGCCATGCACTGCACAGGGGTTGTAGCCTTCTGAGGCTTCTTACCTTCATCTCCCCCAAAGTGCCACATTCAGGACTGCATTAATGCTGTGTTAGGTAATCTGCAGCAACTGGGGAAGAAAATCTACATATGATAGCATCATATACAATAGTAGTGGAGAACATAATTGACCCTTTGAAAAAATTGAAAAAAAAATGCAGGAAGTTTCTCACTTTGTGTTAGATCTTTGAGAGAGGGAAGAAATGTCTTGGGTATAAAATCTGCCTTACTTCAGGTCTGTTACTGCCTCATGAATCTGATGGGTAAGAGGTCTTAACAGAAGCAGCAGTTGTGAGATCAGGTCAGATCCTGCATGAGCTGTACATACTCTGCAGCACTGACCCTGGGATACATTTTCACCAAACACCAACCTAATGAACTTTTCATTTTTCTCTCAGATTGTGGTTTAAATGTGCACAAGCAATGTTCCAAGATGGTCCCAAATGACTGCAAGCCAGACCTGAAGCATGTCAAAAAAGTGTACAGCTGTGATCTTACAACGCTAGTAAAAGCACACTTCACTAAGAGACCAATGGTAGTAGATATGTGCATTAGGGAAATTGAATCTAGAGGTAAGGCATAGTTAATGGGCTTGGGTTGCTTTACTGATAATCCGTTTAGATTGATCTGGGTCATCTGAGTTTCTGCTGAATGTATGCTTGCTCAAAACAGATTTGCACAAGACATTTTATGACCGCCAATTACCCTGCACAGCTAATCCCATACTTTGCATTATTTCATGGTTCATACCCATTTATAATTTTTATAGGTTCTGCTAGAAATTGCTTAATGGACAATTACTGCTTTATAGTTATATATTGGTACCTATCTTTCCAGTAATACTTCTATTTTAAAAATTTAGTGTAACTGCTAAAACAAAGGCAGTTAGTATTGTGTTCCCTCTTGCTAGTTCCACTAGCCCACGCTGAGCGTCCTTTTCTAGAGTTAGAGTATTTGTTTTCATTTTGCAATAGTGACTGAACATCAGGCATGCTAATCTCAGTTATTTTTAAATTGTTTATAATTAGTTTAATATATTTCTTCATCTCTGAAATGAATTGTGTAAACATAATTTAGTGCTCGTATAACAAGGCTGTTACCGCAAAGGTCAGGGTTAAAAGGCCAGGATAAGATTTCATTCTGAAAGAACAGCCTGATAGGGCTTTTAAAACGTGTCTGCTTTTTCTGTTTTAAATGAAAAACCTGGCAAAGGAAGAACTAAGTGGAAGAAAACAGTAGAATTAAGACTAATTTTAATCTTGTTCAAATGTTCGTCGCAGGTCTTAATTCCGAAGGACTGTACAGAGTCTCAGGATTTAGTGATCTTATTGAAGATGTCAAAATGGCATTTGACAGAGGTACAGTCTTCACTGCATGCTGGAACTTTGTGCTGATGTATTAAATATACAGAGGTTTCCTGCACAGCCTGTGTCTGTCTCATGCTCCACCGCACGAGTGGTCTGAAGGAGTCCAACAGCTGTGCTAGTAGGAGGAGAACCTCCTCATCAGAAAAGCCATCAGCTTTGCTTTGGCCTTTATTACCAAAATTTTGCTTTTCTCTTTCCATCAGTATCTGTGCTTCAGTAATGATGTGCATAGGAACCGACAAAGCTTTCTGAACTACTGCCCTAGTTTGCAAGTAGAACTGTGCTCGGGGGGGTGGGGGAGAGATAGAGGGCAAGTGGTAAAGTGCCTTGAGAGGGCTGTGCAACTTAAATCCATCTTTCTGGATGAAAGCTCCAAAATAATAAGGTGAATACAATAGTGCAAACAAAGTTTGAATTATTACAGTCTAAAAGAAGGTCAGTGAGAACAAATTCTTCTCTCTGTGAAAAGGCAGTGGGAGATTTAAAGGCTTTCCAGCTGTAGTCCCCCTGTCCCAGTAGAAATCAGGGCCAAACTCCATGCTGGAACCTCGCTCTTTGTCTGGAGGGCTGGACCTATTCAGACAGCTGCCTCCTCTGCAGCATTAGCAGGATGGAGATGCACTGGAGAAGCCAAGTTCAGGATCTGTGTCCAGTGCGGTCAGGAGTAGGTACTGTGCTGTCGCTAATGGTGAACACATGTTATTACTATAAAATGAGGGGGCTGTGGACTAAGTTGATTTTCTTTCTCTTACCCTTTTTTTCCTCAGTTGCCTGATCACTCATTCCGTGCTGACAAGTGTGTTGTTTGGCAATGCAGTGTGTTCAGGAGTAGCTAAACTTCCACACATTAATACAACGTAGATACTCCTAGATCAGGCAGACAGTTTTTTTCCAGAAAAGAAACGTGCATTTTTTGTACTAATAAGAATTTAAGAGAGGAGAAGTTTCTTTATAAAATATTTGAGGTTTTCACCCTGAAATAATGAACCCAGTAACAATGAAGTGTAGTAACTGTTTTGCTTGTTAAAGTCAAAATCTGTAGTTGTATCCTTTTTAAATAATATCTGCTTAAGCAAATTACTATTTTTCTTTTGAATTCTGTTTTAACATCTGTTTACATTTCCATGGCTTTAATGTCAATGCCTTCTCCACACAGATGGGGAAAAAGCTGATATTTCTGTGAATATGTATGAAGATATCAATATTATCACTGGTGCACTTAAACTGTACTTCAGGGATTTGCCAATTCCACTCATCACGTATGATGCCTACCCAAAGTTTATAGAGTCTGCAAGTGAGTACAATGCATTTTCCTCAACCTTTTTTTCTCCATTTTGTGCAATACTTGTCTACTCATTGAACTGCTCTCCCATCATCTCTTACCCTGCCCTATTTAGAAAGGATTGCATGAGTAAATATACACTGCACATTACAACGTGGCTGCATGGTGCTGTGTGATCATGGTTACATTTTTCTTCGCCTTCGCCACCAGGAATGCTTCCTTTTTGTCACATATTATGGATTACATCACGTTGTACATCTTCCACGAATCCCTGGCAATTAACAGTGACATTTAAAGTCTGTTTGGTTTAAGTTGCCAGAAAGAAGGTGATTTTTGAAAATGTTTAGCAATGAGATGTCATTTGTTTCTCCAGGTGTCCATTTTTAATGTGTTCATGAGCTGATAAACACTCATCATAAGGCCACCTTAGGCTGACCTTGCAGACTATGTCTGTAAGCATGGAGTAAGGACAGCTGGAACATCTCTGTCAAGCATCCAGGCTGCCAGAAGTATCTCTGCAATGTGGCAGTCACACCAGCCACACATGAAAAGGTGTAAGGTAGCTGTGGGTAAAAAACAAGGACCAGATGCTGGCCTCATTACTCCTCTGGAGAAGTCTCCTTCCAAGTAGTATGAACACAGCCAAAGACACTGATGGCAAAGTTCCCAGTACCTTCTGCTCTCCCAGCGTTGCACCTTTAGATTATTTGTGCAAAACTACTCCAGTCAGCAAAGATTGACAGGGAAATTTTACTTTGTTTTCAGTAGGCTGCAGGGAATCTTTCAGTGGAGTGCAGTTTGCTTTGAGGAGGTTTCTTTGTCCAAAACCAGTGACATCCTGATGGTGTTCCGAGCAGCTCTTTGGACAGGCAGCTATGAGCTTTGGATTGGTTCTGAAAATTAGTAATCCATCATAGCTGGGAGACTCTGTCTTCTCTGCAAGCCACCATTGTTGTCTTCCCGCGTGTGAATTCCGCCCGTACGTGTGGTGACAGTTGAATGTCTGTGTTTCAGAAACCACCGATCCGGATGAGCAGCTGGAAATTCTCCATGAGGCGCTGAAACTGCTGCCGCCTGCGCACTGTGAAACATTACGGTATCTCATGGCACATCTGAAGAGGTAGGTTGGCTAGCTGGAAAGAACTCTAAGCCAAACTCATTTTTAACAAAGCCCATGTTAGGACCTGCAGAAAAGCCTGGGCAAAGCCCAACAAATCCTGGAGATGGACTGTGGTGGGGAATATAAGTCTGCACAACAGCAAGAGAAAAAAACCCTGCAGTTCTGAAGCAGAAAAGTCACCTGCCCAATGAATTTGCTCTGTATTTAAGGTTAGAGTGAATATTTACAGTAAAAAAAGCTGTTAATACCTTTGGGAGTAGTAAAGTCACTCCCTGGGCAAGGACCCAATACAGCTTAATGGCTATAGACTGATGTCTTTCTGCTAAGCCTCATATACCTTGGTCATCCCTGGCACTTAGATGGCACGCACTAGGCTTGAGCTGACACTGATTAGGCACAGTGCTAATTGGCCCTCCAGTCACATGTCTGGTGAAGTCTGTAAGTATTGTGGAGCCCTTTATTCCACCCGCTGCCTTCTCAAAACTGTAGGAGCATAAATTCTATCTGAGGTTTTTCCTGCTAGCCAAGACATGATTGAAGTTGGTCAGTGGACTGAAAAATTGTTAGAGCCTGACGGATGAATATCCAGTACAACAGCACAGGTTCCATTTCTTTCAGGAAAGCAGGGAAAAAAATCAATGTGGCATGTTAGGGCACCGATTTTAGTTTCTTGAGTAACATGAACTTATTGTCAATATATAAGAATCATGCCCTTTCCTTAGAAAAATACTTCATTTTAAGCACTCTTCTGCTTTTTTTTCCTTTCATAGTTCTACACTTAAGAATATGTTGACTCTGCTGAGTGCCTCAGGCAAAATTCAGCTATGGGGTTTCTGCCTGATTTGTCCATTTATTTCAATGACATTTCTAATGGATGTTTTAGAACAGACAGAGGGATGAGATGCAGGAATT
This sequence comes from Ramphastos sulfuratus, assembly GCA_013399055.1. Classification (NCBI taxonomy): domain Eukaryota; kingdom Metazoa; phylum Chordata; class Aves; order Piciformes; family Ramphastidae; genus Ramphastos; species Ramphastos sulfuratus. The sequence goes on from WBNM01029799.1 coordinate 70,245, forward strand.
AAAAAAACCCACCTTATCGCTTGTGAAGTGTGAAGTTCATTTTTCCTTACCCTGTTCAAGAGTAACTGTTGCTGTTCTAGTTAGCAGATTGTCTTTCTGGTATGAGTAAATTATAAGGTAGAAAGGTGACAAAATTCACTCGTTTTTCAAATTCCTTTTAATACATTTGCTAAAAAGAATGACGGTGCTCAACAGGCTGTTTTCTTGCTGCTGACTTCAGGTCATCAGACAGCTGCTTTATTTGGAACAATTGCAGAATGAAGACACAGCAGCTTGGAAACATCAGTCTGCCTTCTTCTAAAACACAAATATACAAATTAAGGCAGAAGGGAAAAATAAGGAAGAAAAATTGTGAGGGGCTGTTGTGGTTCTGGGTTTTTTAGATACTAGAGGATTTGTTCTTGCAATGCAAGGTGCCACAGCAGTGGAAAAATAAACAATTTAGCCAGACTCCTTCAGTTGCTACCCTTGAATTCTTAGCTGTTTCTGAGAATCTTTATGGATTCTTTAAACCATAGTGTGCATTAAAAAAAAATTCATGATCTAAATTTGTTTCCCTGAGTGAGACAGTTCCCTGTGATAAACCAAGACTAAGGCTTAGGCTTCAAGGCATGTTTGCACCTGCTGTGTCTGTTGCAGTGGGCAGTAGCAATGGGCACACTCAGTATCCAGATAGCCCAGGCAGGCTGTCATCCTCCTGCCCTGTGCTGATGTAGGACCCTATCTTTTTCATGCTGAGGCAGAGCACAAGCTGCCTCTGATCCCAGATTAAGAAATACCATCCCGTGACCCGAGAGGCCATTGTGCTTGGGCAGTGCTGACCCTTCTGTCATTTGGTGAGCAGATGTGTTTCTTCAGTAGCCCCAACAGAGGATGCCTCTCCTGTATGTATAATTCTTGAGCAAATGACATTTCTGGAGGTGGTCTGCAAACCTGCTCCACTGCAGGGCCTCAGCCCACAGCTTTGAACAGGTCATATTCCTGTGGAGCAGCAGAATGTGGCCTCCCCACCACCTTCTCTGCAGATGGAAACCAGGCAGTGGGAGGCTTCCCCGAGGTTGGAGCTTGGCTGTTTGGCAGCTGCAAAGGACTCCAGAGGAGGGAAGAGGTGGAAGTGGGCCTGTCAGAGCATAGGTTTAATGGCTTGCTCAGACTGCTGTGCAAAATGAGGTTACAGTGAGACCCTGGTGGTTTCAAAGCCGCCCCAGTGTGATGATTCGCTTGTTTTTTTTAGTACATACCCCAGGACATAATTTGTCTTGAAGAGGAACCAGGTGTCCAGCTTAGCACAATTCCCCTGTAGTGCCTAAAGGCAGGGAATTATTACGTGATGTGTTTCACCCTATTGCCATTGTATGCACAAGAGAGGAACGGTGTGACCACATGAGGCCAGGCCACCAGGGAAGCCTGGGCCGATTCCCGCCCAGATGGGCACAATAGCACATCTCTAATGACCACAGAACTGCTAATAGCAAGCACTGTCTGTTTCCCATTGGAACAGCCTCTGATGGTGCTGTTGTAAATAGTGGAAGCAAAATTGTTCAGATTTGTCTGAATTCACCCTCAGCTCCATCCTTCACCACAGAGTACTGATCCCTCCTGCAAGTAAATGTGGTCTGTATGCGTGCTAGGAGGACAGGGACATCTGACTCATTGTAAACTCACATGGCATTTGCACTTCCTAACTTCCAAATGTTTCTCCCAATGCCACCATATGTATCCTACTGGAAGCAGCAGCCTCTCCTAGGCTTTGGGAGAAGCACACATTTGTGTTCAGTTTCCCTGGTTTTCAAGAACATGCAGTTGTTTTTGGGATGGAAGGAATGTGAGAAACACTGTTCTTTTTTCACAGAGTAACGCTCCATGAAAAGGAAAATCTGATGAGTGCAGAAAATCTGGGCATAGTTTTTGGACCAACTCTTATGAGAGCGCCAGAACTGGATGCAATGGCTGCCTTGAATGACATCCGTTATCAGAGACTTGTGGTGGAGATGCTTATAAAAAATGAAGACATTTTATTTTGAATATTTTGGGGGTTTTGTAATAAAAAAGGAAGCAACAGTGTTCTATGGATGAAGGAATATTTTAAAGTAATATAATGGCTCTTGTCGCTGAATTCCGTATTTGCTAGAGCTTTCGATGTATTCAGGATAAAAATGAAGGAACTCTTTGTCATTTCTGTAGTGCCATTCAGCTGATGTTGAAAAAGGTTAACACATACTTTCCAGTACTAGTAATCCTGGGTGTTTATCATGTTAAAAAAAAAAAAAAATGAAAACAAAAAGCCTAAAGCTATTGCATGATTTGCTCCCTGTTCTCCCTGTTCTGGTGAGACTCATTCCATGAAGAAAACAACTGAACTGGTGCAGCATCTTTGTTCTGGATAGTTTGTGATTGTAATTCAGCATGTTTTTCCGTGTAAACCTGTTGTGAATTTGCTTTTATGTTCTATGTAATTGGTTTCTGATACTAAAAGGAAGGCCAACTTATGTGAAATGGAGCCTCTGGCAGTTTATTGACATTTCATATCATTCCATGCCACTTTTGGGGCTGATTTCTTCCTGGGTTTCTTTCTGGTTTTTCATCATAGAGTAATTTGGGTTTAACAGAAACAAAATGTGTACTTTAAATGTTACTTTAAATAATTCTCCACAATGTTTATGGTGGTTGCAGTGAACTCTGCAATGCTGAACAGTGTTCCTTTATTATTATTGCTACTTCAATTGTAATTTTGTATTTTTATCTGGCATGCATATATTAATTTATTAAATTTTGCTTTTAGAACTCTAACATCAAGCTATTCACTTTTATTTAACAAACACATTTCAAAAATGCTGTTTATTTCATTCTTCACATTGGCATTTAACCTTGAACAAACTCTGGCATAAAAGAAGTGAGTTAGAGTTTTAGCGGTTGTGACAGGACTGTTCCGATTTAAGTATTTGGGAGCCAGACACTTTGCTAGAGGTCTCACATATTCCTCCTTTGTTTGAAAATGTTCTTCTTGTCCAAGATGCCCCCTAAAAATGCCTCGGAACTCTTAAAGAAACAAAAAAAAAATATTGTCGAGCCATTTACTTCTTCACATTTATATATAGGTAATTATAAATATATATATATATATATTTAAAATTACCTATATAAAATTTCAGTTTACCATTATACAGTGGTAGCTGCCAAGAGTAGATGGATACACCACTGAGTTTCAAATGCAAATAACAGAACACTTGCTTTGTTGCACTTAGTGTTCAGCACTGATGAACAGTGCTGTTCCAGCCCTTTGGCCTGCTCTCTAACATGACTTAGTGGCCTACTGGGGTTCAGCCATGACACCATGTTAAAGGAAAATGACCAAAGCTTATAAACTGTTTCTTTGTTTGCTCTCACAAAGCAATGTGCAAGAAGTCACTTTTCATGAGCCTTGCTGTGGGCCTTCTGATGGAGATGTGCCACCCATTGGACAGTCTGTCCCCAGGAGTAATTCCGAGCATGGCAGAAACAATACCCTAGTGAAGTCCCTATCCCTGAGTGGAGGTTCATGCCAGGATGCTTTGCAGTCCTTCCAGCAGCACTGCTTGTGACTGAACTGTCTCAGTGTCACCACTTGGCTCTTTTTCTTCATTGCCTCGTTCATGGGAAAACACATCAGAGAAGATCAATGGCAAATAGCACAATGTCTCAATTCAAAACTTGAGGGATGCTTTGGAACCTAATTGTTTTGACAAAGAGTGGAAACATCTAATTATCGAGGAAAGGAGAACCCCATGGCACAAGACAGAACTGAGGAATCAGGATAAACAGGAATAGAAAAGAGTGAGAATGAGAGAGTAGATCCCAGGAAAGTGGCACATCTGTCCTTGGAGTGGCAAGGACTGGCAGTAAAAGAAGGGGAAAAGAAAGGAGAGAGGGAGGCATCTGCAGAGATGTTGACATTAGGAAGATGCTTTGGTTGGCTTCCTTAACACTTGCACCAGAAGAGCTAGGTGAGGCTGATGGGGTAGCTTACAGTTTTTGCCCTTTACCTCCTCTCAGGCAGGCAACATCCTCCAGAGGGAGAGGAGTCACCTCCCAGCAATTGCAGCCAGCTGTGCTCCCTTCCTGTTATCAATAAAGTGCCTCCCTGTAAGCTGCTTCCTTCCTTATATGCCCAGTCAGGAAAACAGAGGGCAGAAGATAGCTGTCTTACTACCAGCTCCCCTGAAAGTGAGGAATGAAGAATCTGAGAGGCAGAGCAGGGGGTGGGTTTAGGGAATCTAAAATACAATCCTTCTGGGTTTTTTTTTTTTCATGTTTTGTATCATTAAAAGTGAGTTGCTGCTATAATTCATGTATTAATTAGTACACATAATCACTTTATCTCAGTGAACTGACACAGCTGACTTACTGTATGTGTGACCGCAGCGTTGCCCCCCCCCACCCCAGCCCAAGAGCAATGGCCCATATGCTCCCAAGTCACATCTGCCTTGCACACTCCAGCAGCCACATATGTTCACTGCTACTTTGTTCTGAGCCAACTCCTAAACATACTGCATTTCCCCCTGCTGCCTCAACAGCACACAATGCATTTCCTCACTACTGTGTTGCCTAATGGCCCTGTGCATCCCAGTCCTCAGACCATCCATCACTCCTTCCCCTCCAAGGTACCTCACAGTGGTTCTGGCTGGCCCTTTGCAATGTCCTATTGCTGCAGTCAGCTCTCAGCTCCTTGGCACAGCAGCGCTCCTATGTCACTGGGTCTGGGAGCAAGAGGTAGGATTTTTTCCTAAAGAATGCTGGCAAGATTCTGTAAACATGTGTTTGACACACTTGCTGCACTGCAGTGTCTGCATTACTTATGTGCTGCTCCTTCATGCCTAACGCCATCATGGCCAGCTGTAGCAAAAACACCCTTTTCTCAAGTAGCTGATACAGGACACGTCCAGAGAAGGGCATGGCTCTGCTTCAGCTGCTCTGGCTGTGGTGGTGGCACCCTGTGTCCTTTGGCAGCCCTGGTGAGCCAGAGCTCTTGGCTTACCTGAGGGAAAGTCATCTGCTGTTCCTCATTGCTGTGCAAGCAAACTTGAAGTGGGGAGTTGAAGCTCTGCTTCTAAATGGGAGTTCAGCTCCACTTCTAAATACAAGTGATTAGAAAAATTACACTTTCTTATCCAGCTCCTCTGTCTTGGTGCAGCAGCAGGTGAGTTCTGCTGACACTAATGTCTCTTCCTTTCGCTTTGTAGATGCTATTGACTGCATTTAGAAGTAACAGTGGCCACTGAGAGGTGTGGAGTTGGATCGAAGTCAGAGAGAAAACACACAAACTACCAATCCCCCAGATTCCCTCTGGGGATAGTCAACCTCTCCAACGTGTGCAGGGCAAACAAGGAGTATCAGCTACTACCAAGCACCAGCCTCCTGCTGAAGATGCTTTTCTTCCAGCAGATTAAGGAGTGATTAGAATCATGGAAGTTCTTGCAGGAAAAGAAAAATCTGAATAGGGACCCACTACTGAAAGAAATTGGCTTGCTGCCAGACTAAAAAAAAACAAAAACCCCAACTCCGCAAAACAAACAACAAAAACATACTCGCAGCAGAAAAAAAAAGAAAAAAAGCCAAACCAACAAACAACCACCAGAATAACGCCTCAAAAAGCCCAGCCCCCGAAACACAGCTTTTCCTTAATGCCTTTACACCTGCTCCCCTGAGAGCTCCCTAACGAGCAGCTACAATAGTTTACAGGCAAAGGAGCTCAGAGGTCAGGCAGCCAAGTCCCTGCCCATGTCTCGCATTCTGATGAAATATGAAGGAAACTGCATGCCAAGTGATGATAATGATTTAAAATGTATTTAATACCAAACACTCTCAGTGTTCAAATAATTAAGTCTGGCAGTGTCTGCTAACCAAGCTGCTCACCAGACGTGGGCAAAACTGCTCCTTGCAGAGCATGTGCATCTTGGGTTCAAATACACAGGTCCTGTGTTGCATTAAGGACAGGAACGTGGGATAGAAGACTCCAACGGTTAGTGAAGTACTTGCTTGACTCTGAGTCCCTGGAATCTGTATTCAGTGAGTATTTTTTTGTTTGATCTCCTTAATTGTGATTTTTTTTCACTGTGTAGGCAAAGGCTCCATTTTAATCTTGCTTTTATTGCTATCCTAATGAAACTCTGATCTGTCCTAAGTGGTAACCGTTAAAGCAGCTAATGCAGAAATAAATGTTGTCTTTGCAGGGAATTTGATACTTCTTTTTGCTTACCAGGAAGATACTTTGCATGGCTATATAAGCAATTACTTGATTTTCAAGTTTCATTCATTAAAAAATTTAATTAAACAGAGAGAAGTAGAGACTTTAGTATTCGTATTTGTTAAATGATCATACAATATATTACCTAGGTCTGTAAGAAGTAAAGGTTATCAGTAACTTGATTTGTTCCCTGAAGGAATTAATTTCTATGACAAATGCATGTTATCTCTAGTGCAGCAGTTGACTTCACTGTGCCCAGTGCCACAGGCTATGTCTGCAGCACAATGTGGGGCTCAGCAGAGACACTGGAGCCACCTCACTGGCAGCATCGTATCAAAAGACTATTGGTCACAGTCAAAAAACACAGAAAATAAGGGATTAAACTAAGAAAAACTCCTTCCTTGCACTTCTGAGGAAGAAATGAGGGGCACTGGCAAGAACTATGAGTTGGTAGCAGTTCAGGAAGTTTCACAGAGCATGAGGGAAAGCAAGTATTCAATAAAGATAAAGAAAGGCAAAACTGTTCAAAATTATGGAGGCAGTAATAAAAATATACATCTGGCAAAACTTAAATATCAGAACTATTGATGAGGCCGGGGGGGCGAAGCTATTTAGAACAGTGCTTGGGGGCATAATTAGGAGCTTTAAGATGAAAAGTGGGAAAAGCAACAAAAAATCTTGCTGCAATTTCAGGAAGACGTTCCAGCAGTGAATTAGCCCGGTGGTTACTCGACCTCTTATCAGCCAGGTGCAAAAGATGTCCCAGCTGCAGGCAGGCTGGGCACAGAGGCTTGGTCCAAGCCTCTCTCCCAGCAGACTCACAGCAATGCACAGGAGCTTGGCACATGCATGGCACATGGGATAACGATAACTCTCAGGAGACCACATGTGGTCCCTGTGTCCCTAACCTGAATGCAGGGATATCTTCCTGGGTGGGGGGCTGCATCTCCCTCTGGTTCCCTTTTGCTGAGGTGTGTCAACATCTCCATTTCAGACTGCAAGGCAGAGGGGAAACATGATGAGGCTGTATGCAGGGAGCCTGTGAAGAGTCCTCTGTAATGAGAGTAGCAAGGTCCCTTCTGAAACAAGAATGCAAGCTTCTGTTTATGCCAGATCAGCTGACAGTATGGAAAAACCTGTTATTTACAATTCTATGCAGTGCCAAACTTTGCCTGCCCTTCCCTGTCCAGTGGCAAAGGAAGAATTAAAGGCTTCTAAAAGGCACATATAATATACTTGCTCTGTTCCTGACGTAATTTTTGCATGCCTGTGAATGTTCTGCAATGTTTTTATTATAGCTATAATTATATTGCAATAAGGGAAAAAAAAAACCACCAACATGTAGTGAACCCAGCAATCATGGATTTCTTTTTTAGTCAGGCAAGATTACTGCTTAGCAACTGCACATCAGCCCTAGAGAGCTTATGCAATGCAAGAGAAGGGTGGTTAGGAGATGTGTTGTGGATTAAAGCAATTGCTGAGCAAACCATGTAAGGCAAGAGTGTTTTCTGCTTCACTCACACGCTAGCAGGAGTGTAAGTAAATGGTAGGGGACATGTGCCTGAAAGCAGGACGTTAGAAGCTGGGTGCCAGGCTTGTTCCTGCATCTCTGGCAAAACTGCTCAGGGCCCCCTGCCTGCTCTGCCTCCAACAGGATCTGAGAACTTCAGGCTGATGTGCCAAGGGCAGGAAGCCTTATACATTCATCAAGTGATCCAACTCCTCTTCAGCTGTTCTGCACGCTTTGCCTCTGGTCACAGGCTTTTTGGGTTACACTGCTCTCCAGAGCCCTTCTGTAAACTGATCGTTTCTTCCTGCTGACCTGATCTGCTCTCTGCACGATCTAGGCCACACCAGAGATATTCTTGATGCCATCTCCACCTGGACAGCACAATTCATGAACTTGTCTAATGTATGTTGCTGGTTTCATGGTCAGAGTAGCAGTTTTTCTGATCTGACCTCTCACAAGAATGAAGTGAATAAACTGCTTGAGGAATGTAAGAGTTTTTCCTTAAATATCCTTTCCTATTTCTCATGCAAGTATTTTGTCTCAACTACGTATGTAGCAACTTGTACTACTCAGGCCTTTATTGCTACTCTGCCTTGGTGGATTGGAACAAATGGTTCTTAAACCTCTGGGATCCTTTGACTGATGTATTTCCTGAGGCAATTAGGCATCGTTTTGAAAAATATATTTGGCAGCCAACTAAGATTCATTTTCAACCACTATATTGCCCGTAATTTTTGTTTCTTGCTATGAAGCCTAGAGTTTGACTGCTAAGCTTTAGCTCTTCTGCCTCTTTTTTTTTTCATGCCTTATTACTGTGTCAGTAATGCAAACAGGATTGTACAAACAATTAAACTTACTCGTTTTGCAGATTACTATTACTAAGGTGATGTATCCTAAAGCTTACTTGAAGGATCACTCACTAAACCCAGAAGAATTTAGTACAGCATGATGTTGTTTTTCACTGCTGATCTCCAGCAATTACTCAGCTCTTTAAAATGGGGAAGGGAGGCATTTTTTTAGTTGCTTTTAGTTCTTTTATCCCCTTGCATGTTCTCAGACATCAGGAAGCTGGACATACGTTATTTGTACCATGCAATAACTCTCATGTAACATCTTCCAGTAATTGCAGGTACACCAAGAGTGCTGCAAGGTGGGTTAGACGCCACAAACATGGTGCAGTAAAAGATAGCTCACAAGAAAGAGATTTGAAGCCCAGCTGAGCACCTTCATTAAAAGTATGCAGAGGCCAATAATCAAATAGGAGTTGTAGCATCTGTTGCAAGCTCTTCCCTAGGTGAATTGCAGTGACACTTGCAAATAGCTTCCCCATAGAAAACTCTCAGCTTCTCCTGGAAGCAGGTCCCCAGCTCACACATAATCTTGACTTTCAGAGAAAAGGCTTTGTTTCCAATTGTGTTACAACACAGTGGATGCACTCTTTTTTCAAATTTTTTTCACACACTAAAAACCCCCCAAACCTGTAGTCCATGTACAGCAATCCATTGTCCAGCTCACCATTCTGAATCATTTCAAATATGGGTTAATGCTGTGTCTCTACAGCTCCTTCATGCCTCCTCTTTGGAGGAAGAATTGTGGTCTGCCCACAGCTTACTTTGAAGTTCTCTCTCTGTAGTGTAAATCAGAAATCATTAGTCTGAAGTTACAGCAAAACAGCGACTCGGCATTAGCTAATAAGGCTATTGGCATGGCAGTGGAGGAGGCTACAGAAGAAGCTGGAGATGCTGCCATAGAAATTGTGGGCTAGCTGTAATCAGTTTCCATCCTTGGTTTGGTGTGGGCTAGCTGTAATCAGTGTCCATCCTTGGTTTGGAAATCTTTCCCAGCATTAGGAGGCATCTCACACTCTGCTTCTCTTCTGCCGATGGCAGGAAAACCCCCACTAATGTTCCCTTTTCCATCTGCAGCTCTGATACTGGATTTAGCTTTACTCCTAAGCCACCCTGTCATTTTGCTGATAGTGTTAATTAAAACCAGAAAACTACTTTGCTAGTGCACCTCCACTCAAGTCTCTTTCTGTTACCAGCAATTTCAAGTGAATTCTAATGTGGCTAACTCCCCACCACACTAAAGCTTCCCAGGCTTCCAATCAAAGACTTGTTCCAGTGTCAAGAAATGAAGAGGCAGATGCACATTGGAAGGCGAAGCTAACAAACTGAATGCTTCACTTCACCTACTGGTGCCAGTCAAGAGCTATCACTGCTGGCAGGCAGAGATCAGAAGCAGTGTAGGCGTACTGGCACCGGTCATTGCTGTCACCCTTAGTGGTCTGAAAGAGGCCAGCATGTCAATGGGGCATCCCACCCTACACCTGCCTGCTTCTTGTAGGTGTGTTCATTTTGTAACAGGATGGAAGGTAGCTAATCTGTATGCTAGTGAATGTTTGCAATATGTATGAAAATTTTGTTCTCTGTGCCATAAAAATATTTAAATGGATTAAACCTCCCTCTTCATTTATTTGTTTGTTTTTTTAGTCTGTGTGTGTTTACCTAGAGATACTAAGAAGAACCTGGGAGTGCAAATGTTACCTACTCTCAGCAGATATTGCTGGATAGCACCGATGGTGTGTGTACCAAAAAGTGACTTGTTGGTACTTTTCCTTTTTCCTTTTATTTTTCCCCCATTACACTGGCACATGAGCACACCAAAAGGCTCTTGGTGCTGTCTAAACCTTCTAGGACAGGCAGCAGTCAGCATAGCAACCCTCCCAGTACCCATTCCAGTGCACCAATGACCTGCAAGTGCAGAGGGTGCGGAAAGAGAGTAAAGGTATCATAAAGTTCTCAGAATTGAGTATCTAAAGTAGCCACGAAAACTGGCCAAGGAAAATGTTCATATGACATATTCTTGTTATGAATGATGCAAAATTAATAATCAATATTCATTATGATATCCAGGCAGAGATTGTTAACAACTACAGAAATTATTTATTAACATTAAATCTCAACAGAAAACTTATTTGTAAAGTTTGAAACACACCGTTTGGAAATGGATACATACAGGGAACAGGCAAAACTGGAACACTGTAAGAGGTAACTAGCAAATGCAAACATTTTACTGGAAGAGAAGGTTTTAGCGGTCAATATATATCGCTTGTGGTTAATTATCCTGCTTAGCCACTAGATGGATGCAGGAAGCTCCTTTCTGCTTATGGCAGAAGGCAATTAGTGATTACAAGAGGCTTTAAGTATTTACTCACAAAATATTATCGGACAGATCCCAAAGCTCATGGCGGGGTTGCTGTTGGTGGTCTCAAAGCCATTAGACGCTTTGGAGTTTCCCAGGCTTCTGGGTGCTGGGGAAAGGAGGCAGACAATCTCTGACCTGCTCCTGATTCTCTGGATGATCTGTGTTATTTCCAGGACTTCCCATCTTGGCAGGAGACTTTCAGGTGTAGGCAGGATGTCTTGCGGTGTGCAGTGTTGGCACGGTGTCACGCTGGCTGTGCAGGCCAGTCGCATGGAGGCATTTAGAGACTGATCCCGGTAAGCTCTTGGAAGGCAGTTTCCAGGCAGTTCAGGATATAAGGCAGCACAAATACAACATCAGAGAGCAGATACAACGGCAGAGCACAGCTTGTGCTCCCTGCTCATCTCCTTTTATCCATACAGCCTGAGACTAATAGGCCTTTGGACACAGAATAGCCAATCAGAATGGCAGTCAGCCAAGCCTGGCCATATTAGGTGAACCCATAGGCTTGCTCTGCCCAAATCTGGGCAGGGCACAGGCCCTGCACAAGGCATACACAAGCTAAGAGCATGTACCTTCTTTACCGCAGGGTGAAAAACAAGTCTGGGCAAGCCAGAGTCCTTAGGCTCACTGGCTCCAGGTTCTTTTTCTCTTTCCCATGGTTGCTTCTCCCCAAAACAGAGGGAGGGAGAGCAGAAAAACATGCCTGGGCAAGCCAGGACATGTATCAGCCTATTTTGGCCTGCTTAGGCCTAGCACAACAATTCTCTTCTTTCTTAGCGAAGGCAGTATGGATCAGCTGGACACTGTACAGAAGGACACGTGTCATCTGGGCATAAATGGCTGCTAATACCACAAGCCACTTTGCCACGCCACACTTCAGTGTGCTGTAAGCTTTTCCTATGTGTGAAAGCAGACTGTTTGCTTGAAAACAAAATGCAGACTCAAGGGCTGTGTGACAATTCAAGTGTAGATGTGGCTTTTGTGTGCTAGAAGGATGCCTCCCACAATTAACAAAGTCTGGTTTTCAGATTAGCTTAAGACTTGTTAAACTAGAACTCCACTGGTTGTTTCAACACTCCTTTCTTTCATGGCTGTTACCCTGCCTCTGCTCATGCCCTGCTTGTGTTACATCACTCCCCTTGCTGTTCTCTGCATTTACCAAGATATTCCCCCAACTGTTTTGAGGGTAATGTTTTGAACTCCTGCTAAATCCCAAATACTGGTGTGCAGGGAAATCTGGAATTTGACTTCATGTGCAACTATTAGTGCAAAGTTACTGTGAACTGTCAGAGGAGTGAGAAATGCCTTCTGATGTCTGCCTGGCACTCAGCCCTACCCAAATGTGCCTCGTTGCAGCAAGCCTCCGCCCCTTCTGCAGGAACCCAGAGCCACCATGCACTGCAAAACAAACTCCAAAAGTGAGGCTTTTAAACACTTCAGTTATCACTTTGAAAGCATTCCTTGAGTTGCAGTTATGTTTTTGTTTTTCTGCTTTATATAAATACAAGGTTGTAAGTTCCCCGTTGTCCGACACAAGAAGAGCCTAGCACAGTTCTTGCAGTCTGCCGAAGAGGTGAGATAAACTTTGTGTGACAGGTGAGGGCTACACCCCAGGCACCACAGAAGTCAGTATTTTCCACTAATTATCAACAAAATGCTCTGTGTGTGCTGGCAAAAATCCCAGCTTAAGTAATAAAAGTGCATATGGCACGAGGTCAGTCCTAGGTAAAGTACACATCAACAAATCCAGGTGTCATGTGCAGGAGCTAATGGATAGCATGGGTACAGGATGGTGTTTCCTGCTTTAAAATGCTGTGATGGTTCAGCACAGTGGGGTAAAAGTTGAGTTTTTAAAGGCAACCCCATTTCAGCTCTGGGTGAGAGGCATTCTTTGCAGAGATCTTGGTTCAGTGTTTTCCAGGATCAGCAAGGGCTTTGGGAGGTGAAGCACAGCATGTGAAGGGAGAGAGTGCTCTGCCACTCAGCCCATTTGCAGAATCAAAAGTAAAATAAACTTCTTTCTGTGTGTTTATGCAGCCAGTACTAGCAATGAGAGAATTTGCACCTCGAAGCTAGATATGCCAGGGCTCTCGCAGGCTTATGGAGGTGTTCTCAGGGTCACAAAAGTTTACCCTAGTTGCACTTGACACAGGTGTGATGTGGGATAGTTTAGCATGCCTGTCTCCCACTGCAGCAGGGGCACTCCACTAGAAGCTGATGATGTCCACGTGGACATTTGTGCTTTCATTCTGTAGCTCGAGCCAAAGGGGGATTGTGCTGGGGGGTGCTGCATGTTCCAGGAGTTAATCACTTTTGTATTTGGGAGTGATGACACTGCAAAAGGTTATGTAGATAATTATATCGTTATGGGGCAGCAATCAGAGAAGAGAATGTTTCAGTTGAGCTAAAATGTGATTTTTTTTTTTTCCTTTTTCAAAAAATATTTAGTTATTTATCTGTGAACTGGAAAAGAGAAGCATCTAACCAGTGTAGCAGCTTTTAAGCATCATAATGTGCTTGCCACGTTGCCATTCCCTCTTTCACCTAGCTGCTTAGTGGAGCTCCCATCAAAATGTGTTCAGGAAAATTCTGAACTACAGAGTACTGGCCAAAATGTGTTAGACTTAACAGGAGCTGAGCAAGCATCTTGCTTTTATGTAAAGCTAAACTTGAACAGTTTGTGCTGCAGCTACTCCATTGGAGAACCACCTGCATTTAAGAACAGATAATTTATATTTAAAAATGTAAATGTGAGCATCCAGAGATACGCTTCAAGCTAAATGCTGTCTGTGGTCCCCCTCATGAAAGCTACTGTATGAAATGGGGTAAGGCTATGATATGATATGATATGATATGCCTGCCAGACAATACTGGGTTCTACTTTTACTGCACTGGTGATAACGTACCTATATACCTACAAAAGCAAGTCAACATCAGCAATGTACCCAAAATATAATATAATGATATAATGACATCTCCAGAGGCAGATGCTTCCAGGAGAGTGTTCAGATGCTCAACGCTTGTTCAAGACATTGTCTCAGATGTTTCTAATGTCAAGATGTGGCAGAGCTGGGAATGCCCACCTAGATCCCAGCTTTGGCACCCAGGCCACTTTCTCTGCCCAGTTTTACTATTAGCTGCCAGACTCCTGGGGTTCATGGAGTTTTAGTGTACCTGCAGAGAGAAAACTCATATCTGTTGGTTGCAGACAGCTCAGAACAGGTAGTAGTAGTGTCTTGTACTAGGCTGAGAGCATTTTCCAGCTGGTGACTTGTGCTGCTGGGAAAGGGCAGAATTTTAAATAGATACAGGTGTTACCTAGCTGCATTCATGTATGAATGACATTTTCCTGACCACAAAAGTATCTGAGGAGTTCTGCTGTGCAGGAAAGTCTTCATGAAGAGATGAACCAGCAAAGCAGTTCCTTCACTGCCGTTACCACGCTAGCATGGTTCACACAAGCTGCTGGTCTGACAGAGTGGCCTGCAGGAGCTGGGCAGAGCAAACCTAACATCTAATGCCTTGTCTTGTTTTGCTCTCCAGAAAGACTAACCTAGGTCCCAGTGTTAAACACTAGTACTCAGGAGCCCTAGAAGCAACCTTGTCAGCGATGACAGCTGGAGCTGCTTATTCAGTAACTTTATTCATCTTCAGGACTGGTTCCTTGGAGTTTCCATAATGCAATAGGATGGTGAAGCTGCAACCTTCTTATTAATTCCTCTGACATCTTGTGGCTGGTCAGCTTGTATCTCTCCTCTCACCAGACTGTCTTTCCAGTAATTGCTCATCACCACTCTCACTGCTGCACTTGTCTTGCTCACGTTGGGTAAATGAGTCTCCTTGGCCAGTGTCATTTTTGTTTGAGCAGTGTGACCATAAGGGCTGATGCTGGTTTGAGAAGGTGCAGTATTTCTCCTCACCTGCAACAACTTAACACTTGTGCCACCGTTCTGTGTGTTTTGTCACTGTAGATTTCCCTGACTGTGGACTTTTTTTTTCTTGCTCTTCTCTTTCTTTTCAGACTCAGGTCCTTTTTTCAGAAAGCATCTTTCTGATTACATAAATGTCCACCATGTCTTTGCTATAAAATGTAGCTATTGCTATTTTTAATTTCTTTGGCCTGTGTGTTTTATATATGTGTGTGTGTGTGTGTGTGTGTGTGTGTTTATGTATATATATACACACACATACACATACACACACACACACATATATATATAAAAATACAACAAAACTGTAACAATATACCCACGGGGACAAAACATATTTGCAAGAGGACTGTGTTGTGTCTCGGCATGGAAAACCACAGCTTTGAATTTCCTGATTTGTGGAATTGTATCCTAGCTGTCAGTACATACCGATGTGTGTATTAATGCTTAGCATGTCCTTACGGGCACTGGAACCAACGGAGGGAGGAGAATCCATTAACATCTCAAGGTTGTCATTAATTCCTTGAAGGTATTTCTTCTTGAAAATATTTTCTCCCTCTGTTTTGCTCTTGCAAAGGACGATTTGTGATCACGCTGTCCCAAACGCCCGTCGCCTGCCCACTGCATCTTTTTTAGCCATCTGTTGCCATCTGGTGGCAATAGTTAGTTGCAAGCCGCCAGACTCCTGTGAGATGGCTTCCAGCGGGAAATGTGTGCCATGCTGTCTGTAACTAGGGGCAATCTGGTAACAAACACATGGCAAACTCACAAACTACTTCTCTAACCATCTGTCTTCTTGTATCCAGTGTTGCCATAATCTACTGTCACCAACAATGCCATTTCTCTGATACCAAAAAGCATTTTAAAATGCATATGCTGTATTTGGAAGCTAAAAGTCCCCGAATGATCACTCCTATTTTTCAGCTTGTGTGCCTTCTATTTACCTCATGTCACATCTCCCTTTTCTCTGTTCTTTCTCTTAATTTCACTTCTGCAGGCTGTTCTCAGGTCAGCTCAGCTGCAAGCAAAAGAACACAATGCTAAGGCTGCAGACTTTCTGGGGCTCCTACAGATTCTGCATCCTGCCAGTTCCAAGAAACTAGATCCTTTTATTGTTGGGGTCAAAAACTTAGGCTGCTCAAGAGCTATAATTTGCCAAAGAGCACGCTAACACTCCCCTCCACCTCTTTTGGAGTGAACCTGCCAGCCCTGCCACGGGGGTGAACAGGAATGCTTTGAGAGACCCTGAAAGGATCCGGAGGAACAGTATCAGCATTCCCCCAGTGCCTCCATGCAATTGTATCTATGCTGAACACAGCAGCTGCCTGACCCAGGATTAAAGTTGGAAGCAGCCAACCACTTGTTTGAAATAAGATAGCTGGAACAATGGGCCCGGCTGGCCAAGGCACAGGGCAGGAACAAAGACAGATGGAAAGCTGAATGCTGAGTTAGGGGAGGAGGGGTGGTGAGGGAGAGTAATTTTATTTTTTTTTTTATTAAAATAATAATAGCAATAACAATAAAGAGTATCCAGCGTGAAGCACCAAAACAGCTGTCAGACAACAAAAAAGGTATCTATAAAAATTAGAAGGTGCATCTGGTGTTACTTAAGAGTTTGCCTCTAAGAAAGGTCTGCTAAGAAAGTTTTTTGTGGGGAATGTTTTCTGGAAAAGGAAATTTTGGAGCAGTGCTTAAGAGTGACTGTGGCAGGTCACCTAGTGCAATGTCTCCAAACAGCAGGTGCCTCCAGAAAAGTGCAAGAACAGGGCAAGTTTAGCAGTATTTCCCCAGGAAACTGCCTCAGCCTCAGGTGACTTGTGATTCTGGGCCTTGAGGGTATTTTCTGAATACACACAGACTAACAGCAACCAGAAACTCCTATGGTACTGAGTTCCACCCCAGCAATGCTGTGTGAAGAAGTGTCTCATTTAAGGCTACCAATTTACATTTCCTCAGTATCCTCTTCCCCCACGACCCCCTCCCACCCCCCAGAACAGTGAGTGAATCCAGATTGCCTTCTCCAGACCACTTCTGTTTTTACAGACCCTACCAAAGCCCTTTCTCTCACTGGCTTCTCTTTCAGACTTCAAGTTCATCCTATCTATCTCTTCCAGGTAAGGAAACCAGCCTGTCTGGATGTTGTCACTTTCTCCACAGCCTTTTCCAACCCTCCTTTTGAAACCAGCAGACCAGAACTGCAAAGAACACTCAGGACACTGTGGACTTACAGCAGCATCTTTCCTGTTCACTTCATCTCTGTTCCTTGGAACTCAGAAGTCCTCGGAATGACTTTATTTTCTCATGTTGCCAAGAACTTCGTGGAAGTATCTGTCTCAAGATTTTGTTCCTGAGTAGTATCAGTATGCTCAAAGGAGATCATTGTATAGATATTTTATTTTCACATAGAATTTTTAAAATATTTGTTGGTGTTTTCTTTGCTAACTTGCATAATTGAGTATTACTGCAGAACACCTCAATTTTTGCCCCTTTCCCAGGTGATTTATGACAGTAAGCAGATACTAGCATGCCCTCCAGGATACACTGGACTTGCACTGTTACAGAAACCATAAATATCCCTACCATTGGCCTTTCATAGTTCAGTAAGTCTACAGGTATCTATTGGCCAGGGGAGTCCTTCTTAACTTCAGGTTACTTGTTAATAGCTTTCAAAGAGGAAATCTACCAAGTACCTTCTGAAAATCACAGTAGATTCAAGAAGATGGATCTCTCTTGAACATATCTGTTCCCTTCTTCAAAGATGTCTCATTTTTCTGTGAAGCAAAGGAAGCAGTCTCATCTCAGTGCTCAGTCTGCATGCTGGTGAGAGTGCATCAGAAATAAATGACTGTGATCTGTTTTCCCTCACAGAAACAAAGTCCTACTTGTGGAAAGTTGCTCTCATCAAAACCGATGACGCACAGCTTTGGTCAGCTCAGGAAGTTTCTGAGATCTCACTGAGATGTTTCATTACTCTGCAGATAATCCTTTCTTATCTCTATGTATTTACTTGTTTATTAAGTAACAGATCACATAGCCACTGAGAAAAAATTACCTTCTGTAGACTGCAGAAGATATCTGACTTGTGAAACACATTGTGCTCCCACTTCCAACCCCATGGCTTAACAGCCCTCAGCTGTCGTTCCCCAAAACAGCTGCTGTAAATCAATACCCCCATGGTTATATTTCACCAGCGCCCTGGCAGGAGACAGCACAGCCCTCCTCTGGAGAGACTTTAAAAGTGCTTTTGTTCCTCTGTCTGTATGACTGCAGCAAGAAGGAGCCAGGATGATGAAGGTCCATCACATATTCCTCCTCATCTCCACAGGTAAAAGTGTTCTAGCTGTTGCCTTGAGTGGCTCCTTCCTAAGCTTGCAGAACCAGGCTTTCTGTATACCCCAGTATGAGTGAACCTGTGTCCAACGAGCAGCCTGTCCTATTGGTAAGGTTTTATGGATGCACCAAATAACCGAAATGAGAGCTTTGGGGTGCATTTGTATATTTGTAATTTTGGAGGCTAGCTATTTGGAAGGGAGAAGTTTTTATGCTTACCTGTTTTTCTCTCTGTCACCTTCTTGTGTGCTCCCATTTACTCTGGTGTTACATGTATTTCAAATTGTGTGAAAGGATCATGGCTTGAAATTCATTACAAAAAAATTCATCAAGTTGTGGGACTGCTAACAAGGAAGCAAGAATTAATTGCAGCTGTGTCTGTTTTTAAATTGTCCTATAAAGCATTCTTTTTTTTAATCCTAAAGAAACTTTTCACCAAGTTCAAGCAGTATATAAAAATTCCTACCAAGATACACCAGAAGGTAACAACATGTAGGATTTAAATTGGATTAATAAAGCATGGCAAAAAAAAAAAATATTACTTAGATATGATGCTGTGATTGTACCTTTAAAAATTTAGGATTGTCTCCTGCCCAGCCTCCTGTCTGGGGAAGCAACCAGCACTTGCCGGCAGCAGACAGCTTTTCACAGTGGCATCCAAGTATTTTAATGCCATCTCATGGCAGGACATGACTGAGACAGAATCCTTGGCATCTCAGCTCAACTATATAAAAGGAGCTGATGAAAAATCAGTTAGGAAACAAGGGGAAATCCTGGCTTAGGTTGGAGTCAGCAGCAAAGTTTATGTTGACTTCAATAGCCCAAGATTCAAACTGGCACGGGGGAAGGTAAGGATAGGATCTGCCAAAAATTCTTGCAGCAATGCTCTGCAGTCCTGATCCCTTTCACTACCTTTAAAAAGGGGTACATTGAGAAAAATCCCTAAGCCTCTCTTTAATTTGCTTTACTACCCTGTAACAGTGAAGCAGCTACAGTCTGGGTACATGATGCAGCTGTTCTTTGTGCCACAGGCAATCTGGAAATGGAGTCCACTTGTTTTCCTGTGAGGTGGGAATCTAAGCCCTTCACCCCTTGGGAGTACAATGCCATGCACATGTGCTGCTGAAGCCGCACTGAAACAAAGCCACTACCAGCCATTTTCAGGCATGATGCTCTTTGTACATGGGTTCTTTACATGTACCGCTGCCAGGTCAGGCTGAGTACTGTGTGGGCAGAGCTGTTCCAAGGACAGGGTGAGACTGTCCCTGTGAACTGCAAATAGTTTCTTTCTCTCTCACCACAAACACAACCTGAGCAATTTCCATCATGGAGAAGAGCTCTGTCTCTGCTTAGACTTCAGATGTAGTTTCACATCTATGACTGTTGTGCTTGGTCTTGTCTTTTAATGTTACTGTTACAGGCAAGCCTGTATGTCTGAATGTGAAGACACCATCAGAAATCCTTGGTTATGGGTGTCCTGTGCTTAACCATCCACGAGAATTCATGTAAACACAACTGGAGGTTGGGAGAGCCTGGAGGAGATTCCTAATTCTCAATCTGATGTTCGCAATCATAGCAGTTTGGTCTTGTCCATTTCCTGGTTGGAGGCTGTTGTTGCCTTACTCCTAAGATGTCCTGCAGATCAGATAGGTAGTTACTCTTACTGATAGCGTTTGCAGTGCACATAATGCACCCCTGAAACAAGAAGCTGTGCCGAGGACTCAGCATTAACCCAACGCCAGCAGCTCGCTCTTGACAGCATTTCCTTCATCCTCACCTCAGCCTGTCCTCTCTCCCATCTCACTGATGTTCCCTACTGTTCCACAGCTGGACTATGTGCCCTGTGCTATGAACATGAGACTCGCCTCGTTGAGGACTTGTTTAAGGACTACAGCAAGGTGGTGCGCCCAGTGGAGAACCATCGGGATGCTGTTGTTGTCACCGTTGGGCTGCAGCTCATTCAGCTGATTAGTGTGGTATGGCATGAACACCTGGCCCATGCTGAGTGGCTAGCTTATGTGATAGTGCCGAATGGTGTCATTTAATTAAGGAAACATTTTTTCTTATTCAATCCTGATGTTTGCTGCTATTGCCTTTTTTTTAAAGGATGAAGTAAACCAAATTGTGACAACCAATGTACGTCTGAAACAGGTAACTCTAAATATTGCTAAACATTTAATCCTATACAAATGGATGCACGGGGCACAGTCAGGAATTAGCTACTCTGTTATACTTTCTGGGGCAATTCATGCAGGTGGATCAGATAGCAGAGTATTTCTTCTTTTTGGGGCCTCAAGAACAAAATGTAGTAGATACCAAAAGCCTTAAGAAAAGCATTTTGTATTGTATTTCAAAGAGTAGACTGATGGGTTTTGTTTGTTTGTTTGGGGTTGGTTGGTTGGTTTGTTTAATAAGCCGCTTAAACGACAATTTAAGTTAATGTAAAAAATTAGCCGTGAGTTCCTCTAGCATATGTTTATGTTTGCCTGCATGTGCCAAAGCAAGGGAGGTACATATTTCTATGAAGTAACGAAACTACCCCTTGAAATGCTGGAAGAGGCTCTCAGTGGCTGAAATCCTCCCTCTTTAGCAATGGACAGATGTCAACCTCAAGTGGAATCCAGATGACTATGGCGGCGTGAAAAAAATCCGCATCCCCTCAGATGATATCTGGAGGCCAGACCTTGTTCTTTACAACAAGTAAGGGATGCCAGCTGCCTGGAAAGGGAGGGGTAGCTTTGCCCTGTGGGGCTGCTTTCCCATGACATCCAGGCCAGTGGGTAGCATGCCTCAGAGCAAGCTTCTCCAAGAGCTGGCACAATGGCCCTGGGAGGACCGATCCATGAACAGACAAAAATCCTTTTGTGACTGTTAATTATACTGCCCATATTGCTGTTAATGTCCTCGTTCCTTTTGCAGTGCAGATGGTGATTTTGCCATTGTTAAATACACCAAAGTCCTTCTGGAACACACAGGTTTGATCACCTGGACACCACCAGCTATCTTTAAAAGTTACTGTGAAATTATAGTCACGTACTTCCCATTTGACCAGCAGAACTGCAGTATGAAACTGGGAACTTGGACGTATGATGGTACAATGGTTGTTATTAACCCGGTAAGCAAAGAGTTTCCAATTGAGAAAAGCAATAAAGACCTAGATATGTTTTTAGGGAATTTTCAGACTTGGAATGGAATATTACATTGTTTTGACTGAAAAACAGGCAGGCACTACCTGAAAAATGTAAGAGCTTTATATGCAGATCTCACACAAAATGTCCTGGTTTGGCTTCCAGTATTCCAAATATTTAGTTGAATGTTGTGTAAAGGATGCTATTCTAAGGCAAAAATAGCATATACAAGAATGGTGTGCTCCCAAAAATACATGGAGTGCCTGAGTCATTTGGAATCTTGTTACTGAGCAACTGCCAAGTTTTGATTTTGTGCAAAACATCTAATATCAAGGTTGGGGGCGGGGGGGTGTGTGTTTGTTTTTTGTTTTGCCTGTCAGGAGAGTGATCGTCCAGACCTCAGTAACTTCATGGAGAGTGGGGAGTGGGTGATGAAGGACTACCGTGGCTGGAAGCACTGGGTTTACTACGCTTGCTGCCCTAACACCCCTTACTTGGATATCACCTACCACTTCCTCATGCAGCGCCTGCCTCTCTACTTCATTGTGAATGTCATCATTCCCTGCCTGCTCTTCTCCTTTTTAACCGGCTTTGTGTTTTACCTACCCACAGATTCAGGTATGGGAATTTGTTCACTTGACTGCCATAGAAGTTCATCTTCTAACAAGTTTCTGAGTATTTCAAATCATCAGTATTTGAAAGGCAGCACTTACTATGACTGGACATTTCCTCTCAAAATAATATCTCTAAAAATTCTGCAAATAAAGGATAATAGCTGAATGCTGAAATTATTGATATAAATAAATTGGGCTGATTTCCCAGAAGACAGTGCTTAACTACCCAGTTAGCTTCTGCAAAACAAAGATTTGGCTAGTTGGTTTTTGTTTTGCCATAGGTAGGTAGGGAGTGTGTTAGTACATCTTGCAGTAAGTGAGCAGACAAGGTGCGAGTGAGGCCCTTTGCCATGGTGTTAGAACAGGAAGCTTGTTATCTGTTCACAGAAATTACCTTGTGTGACACAGAGTAATCCTTGCCCATTTTGGCCTCCTTTGTCCCCATTGAGCAGGTCTTGTTCCCTGTAATCAGTTCCTCGGCTTCATTCATTTGATGTCAGTTTTTCATACTGTTTTGAAAATTTCATTAAGCTCCTTCTGTTAAATACTAGATGTTTGGGTTTTTTTCAGCAGGAAGCTTTCTATGAAGTTGAACCGGATAGTAAAAAGACATGTGAATCATGTTTTGTAGTTCAGTTTTGACATCCTCCATACTGGAAGGTCTCAAATAGCAACTGACCTCTGGTGTCAGATATGATTTTAGTCTGCCCACTCATCCCAGAATGAGCCTACCAGAGAGTACAGCAAGCAAATGCCCAGGAGGCTGTGGAGCAAGCATTAATTAGGTACATATATTTCACCATTCAAAATGGACAGCCCACCAAGCACTCCTGGCAAGTAAGCTTTCCATATACATCACTCATAACCTCAGCCCAGCCATACCTGGTGATTCGCACCTTAATGCTGGAGCTGATTCTATGTCAGGCGCTCACATCTGGACAACCACGTTACTACTTTGGATGCTGGGAGAAATGATGGCACTACAGCTGAACACACTCATACTGTGTGAATAGCCATCGCCCACATCCCTCTCCTCAAATACTCTCTGTACTGAATAATGGGAGCAGCGATGGAATTTTTTTTTTTTTTTTTTGCATGGCAGGTGAAAAAATGACTCTCAGCATCTCTGTCCTGCTGTCTTTGACTGTGTTCCTTCTGGTCATCGTGGAGCTGATTCCCTCCACCTCCAGTGCGGTGCCTTTGATAGGAAAATACATGTTGTTTACAATGGTGTTCGTCATTGCTTCAATCATCATCACAGTCGTCGTCATCAACACCCACCACCGCTCCCCAAGCACTCACACCATGCCACCCTGGGTCAGGAAGGTGAGCTCTACTGCTTTGTGTGTTTCCTGCTTTCCAGTGAACACTCCATATTTTATTGGCAGGTTTTCTAATAAAAGTCAGCATGAATTGGGGAAGTGAATGCATCAGATTAAATCTCTCTAGGCACAAGAGCCAGTGTTTACCACTTTGCTGTGCAAGTTAGCAGGACTGCTAAAGTGCTCCTTTAAGTAACAAAACTGTCCACCGGGGTAGTCTTGCCTTATCTGTTCCCTGCAAAACACGGGCAACTGAAGGTACATGGAAAATAAAATGTCCATCTGGACTCAAATTACATTTCCTAGTCTAATTCTCCATCTGACTGCAAAGCACTGCTGCCTACCAGTGGTCAAGTTTGCTAGCCCTTGTGAGCACAGAGCACAAAAGCCATTGGGAATGAATACCTGCACCCAGCATCCTGTTTTGCAAAAGGCAATTTATCAAAACCTATGGTATTCTCTGTACTTTGCCAGTAAATACGGAAATCCAGTAACCCTGCCTGGGTTAATATGAAAACCTGACATGAATAGGAGGTTACTCTGTGTATTTCTAATTATACTTTTATGGCTACAGTTTGTATCAGATTTACTCTGCAGCACAAACAATTCCTGCATAAGAGATATTTTAGCAGGCAAACACTGCACATGCTTAAAATTGCTCTGGCAGTAAGCCTCTGTTACACCAAAGGAAATTATTGTAAACCCCATATGCATATGTTACAGGCATTTGTAATATCAATGTCAAACCTAAATGGCCAAAAGAGATCCTTTGCAGTCCATGCTTCAAGCCAGATTTGTAAGCAATATGTTCTAAGTTACCTGCAGTTGACAGAGCTCTGTCAGCTCCTACTAGCTAAGGGTCTGCCCTAAGGCATCACACTCTCCTCCACGTATACGGCACACAATATACAGCACGGGGAAATGGCTTCCAGAAAATGTGACAGGCCTGCGGGTGACCCCATCTGCCCCAGGACATAAGGCTGACAAAAGCTGCAGTGTGCCCAAAGCATGGGCTGTGACATGCTCTAAGAGGGAATCTGTAGCTGATCCAGCACAGGAAGCAATCTGGGACTGGAGAGGCTTGTCTTTGTTCAGCATGCAGCTACATCTGTAACACAGCCCCACCGACAAGCAACTGTCATCTTCTCTCTCTTTTGTTTTCAGATCTTTATTGACACAATCCCAAACATAATGTTTTTCTCTACAATGAAACGACCATCCAGGGATAAACAAGACAAAAATATTTTTGCAGAAGACATTGATATTTCTGAAATTTCTGGGAAGCCAGGTTCTGTGCCTGTCAACTTCTACTCCCCACTTACTAGAAATCCAGATGTGAAAAATGCTATAGAGGGAATCAAGTACATTGCGGAAACTATGAAATCGGACCAAGAAGCCAGTAATGTAAGGCATTTTTGTGTGTGTGATTCATTTCTTGCTTTTAAGTTGCTGCCTTTTTGCCAAAAAAAAAAACAAACACCCCCCCAACCCCCCAAAAAAAAAACCCACCTCACAAAAACACTCTAAGTGCTGGTTTGGCTTTAGCAGGGTCTCCCCTTGAAGCAGCCAACAGGGAGCAATAGATAATTGTTGCAGATGGCAATTGAACCTTCACCCCTGAAAAAAATTAAAAATCAATCAGTGGCAGTACTGAGATGCAGCATGTGAAGCTGTAGAGACGGAGTGCCTGTGAGTAACAAAGCAGTTTCAAGAACTGTGAGCGAGTTCCAAAACACATTCCTCCTGTCTCCCACTCAGACCTCTTCCCCCTGTGGTAAACAAGCTTGTGTCACTTTTGAGAAGCCAGGAAACAAGCTGAACTCCAAAGGCTAGTACTTTTATCTGAGAAGTGTTACATTTAACTTACAAACAATAATTCAGATTTCAAAAATGTTTTGGTTTACTTCTGAGTAGTCCCTTTAAGTGAAGCATGTCATGAGCTACTCTGATTACTGACTTTTTCCATATTGCAAGCCAAAGGAAGGATAAATGCATGTAGAGTCACATCTGGCACCATTCCCCAGGAAAACCTAGCTCTGCTTGCTTCTAGCACGTTCAATCCAATTAACCCCCTTTTAATTTCAGTTAGTACAGCTCACACAGCTTCTGCACAGGTACTTCAGTCCTGGTTCTTCACTTTTCTAAATGATCATAGACATTTCCTATTGAGCTGTAGGCTAGCTTGAAAATGGAGAAAGCAATCATCAGGACAATAATTTGGTCATGCTCTTGAAAATGAGCTGCCTCTTTCCCAGGAGCAGGATTTACACTACGCCGTTTGTTCCTGTGACCAAAGCTTTAGAGCATGTGGAATGGCTCTGGCTCTAGCCTCATGTTCCCCACGACTCTCTGCAGATAAAGTGCTACCTTCAGTAGGGCTGCCGTGGCTTCAGCGCCTCGGGGCTTCACTTCCTCCTTGGCTTACAAGGAGGGTCTTCAGGTTACTAGCAAGTGCTCCTTCCGGAAGTGGAGCCCAGCTGCTTGTGTCATCTGGGCACCACTGATACCACTTCCAGGGGGGTTTCAAAAGTCAAGTTCCCCAAATAAACTGAAGGCTGTGGTTTCCCAAGGCTGCCGTTTCATTGTGTTCACTTCTGCACTTGCAAACCACTCAAAACAGTGTTATTTATCAGTGTTCTGTAGATAATTTACAACCTCTTCTACTTGTTGGAGCAACTATAGCAAAATCAGAGCATGCCTTAGGGCCAGTACATATCACTCCATAAGGCAGAGTTACAGAGTGGAAATCCTGAGCCCTGCTGCACTTAGCACCTTGCACTCTGCTTGCCCTTAAAGTGCTGGGTTCCCACAAAGCACCCAATGAAAACGTGGTCACAAAATAAGTGGTTCACAGTGTCCCACAACTGAAAAGAGTACTAAGAGAACTATGGAAAAGGTTCTCCCAGACCTTAGCATGTATACTAGGCGTGAAAAGCAGGGACTAGAGCTAAATTAATGACAATTGCTTAGGTATCCCAAGAGAATGAAAAAGCAATAGAAAACAAAAGCTAGTTGGGTCAAACTAAGTGCTTTGCTTTCAATGTTTTCAACTTTCTTTCAAAAACAGTAATTTGACTGAAAATAAGCTTTTCAACATTTCTTTTTAAGGAAATTGTTCACCAAATCACCAGAGTTTCTCAACAACTTAGTCCAGAAACTTGCATTTATAGATATCTTAAGCTTTCTCAACTACTGACCTGTTTGAAAAGAAATTTAGTATTTTTTATTTAATAGTAGTGGCACTCAAGAAGATCTTTTCCTTTGTTCAAGACACTGAATTACAAGAATGCCAGTTACAAACATGGTTTTGTAGAGCTCTCACCATCTCTTTTGTTTCTTCCCTAGGCTGCAGAAGAATGGAAGTTTGTTGCGATGGTGGTTGATCACCTTCTCCTTGGCATATTTATGTTAGTTTGTTTTATAGGAACATTAGCTGTATTTGCTGGTCGCCTTATTGAATTAAATCAGCAAGGATGAATAGCAACTGGAAACTATTTGCAGCCCTGGTGAGCATCTGAAAGCATATCAACCATCAAAACTGGGCTGACCACCTGAAGTTTTCACAGATAAGAATCGGTCCCTGCTGGGGAGGAATAGGGGTGATGAAACGTAAGGCACCATACTTGTCACTTCTGAGCTGCTGCTCAGTGGCATTTCATTGCCAAAAAGAAACACTTGCCTTTCTGGTGGACTGAATGGCTGTCAGCCAGGTTTTGATTAATTTTGCCTTTTATTAAAAATGTTAACATATTAATAAGACTGTTTGACTTTGTAACCCACAGATACAATTCCAATGAAATCAATAGCAATCTAACAGGCTTTAGCCAAGCTGTGAATTTGTATCCAGTTTTAGCATTCAAGCTGGTTTTAATATCTGCTCTGTGGTTTATGTTATTGGCAGAGTCACAAATGACTCCTCATGCAACACTAGATGTAAGCAGCAGAAATATCTCAGGCTCCATACTTAAGCACTTCTCATGCACAAATCTGAAATAATTGACTGTCATATGTGACTTAATCTGTAGAAATTCTTGATGCAGCAAAGATAAGGGACTGTTCCTTATTATAGGAAGGATGGAAAGGATCCAGTCTCAGCTCATTGGGTTCCACGGGTATTTTTTCATATCAAGTTCCATGTTAAAGGACTCGTAGAGGATGATTTTTTTAATCCTCTTTTATCACCCTGCTTTGCGACCACCAGGCCTTACAGTGACTATGCTGCAGTCACTGTCTACTTTATTTTCATCTTTTTTTGCTCATTATTAGAAGCCCAGGATTTTCGGTTGTCAACAGAGATGTTCTACAATTGCATCCTAAGGGAAAAGTTTAGGTCAGAGGTGAAAGGATGGTATCCATGGGACAGTCTCTGTACTCAGGCTGCTCTCCTAGAGGTTAGTTTCCACTCTCCGTTTTGAATTACAACTAATGTGGGGCCAGCTTCAAATTGCGAGTGCTCGGTATGGCATCTTAAACACAATTCTCTTTGTTCCCTGAAAATTGTCCTCTGCACTGCTGAAATCATGAGCATTAAAGTCAGAAAGAGCACCATAAATATCATTCTTATGGAAATTGTGTATCTCAGTTTTGCTACGCCACGTGTGACGCAATGGCAGGACAGCTCTGCTCCGCAGCCGCACAGCAAGTACCCAAACGCTACTCAAAAGTTGAGCAGCAGCTCACTCTAGTGGCTGAAACCGGGTAGTGCTGCTATTGGCCAAAGACCTTTGGCTTTTCGTAAACATTTCAACATAAGCACCAAGCTTATGTGTGTTTCAATAACACAGCGCGGAAGTACTAGCAGCAATGCCTGTTTTTCTCAAAAATAAACAAAGAGGGGTGGGGCAACTGGCACAAGTTACACATCATTCACAGATAGTTGTTCAAGCCAATAGGCCTACTTGGCTAGCAGCTGTAAATAATTTGCTGTGAGTTTAATAATATAATTTGTGTGATGTTAAAAGTTCTACAGGAATGTGTCATGTCTGCAGAGGATTCGAAATTCTCTATATGGAAAATCAGGTGGTTGTGCAATACTTCATTACAAAGTGTTTGCTGGATGGTATTTTGGTGAGCTGCATTCCAAAGCAAAGTAAATGGTTTGTCTGGGGCAGTCGGTCACTTTTAACACTCTGCTCAGCTCTTATGGTTTAGATGGTAGTAGTCTTTGCCCTCCTGGATGATCATTAACCCTGTAAACAATTGCTGAGGATGTATGCTGAGCAAAACCTCCTTTGACAGAGTGCTTACCACAGCTCTGTTTATCTTCAGTGCGAGTTCTCGGCTCTCAGCCCTTGGACAAAGTCACGCAGCTCCCCAGCTTGCAATGAGCTAAGCTGCAGCCCAGTGATGCCTAGGACTTCATTTGGGAGACTCTAATGGGCACTAAAATTGACAGAACAATCCTCTTAGAGCAGCATGTGGTTGAATCTTAGCATTAAAAATAAACATCAAGTAACAAGATTCACGGTGAGCATCCACAGTATCTTTGCTCAGCCTCCCCAGCTTCCTCAAGACAGATCTGGATCTTGGCGTCCAAATTCCACCTATCTGTGTGCTAGGGCACGTGCATGCACACACACGTGCCTCCCTGCTTGCTTCTCCAGCTCTAGCTCTCTTCATACACAGCTGTCTACCAAGCTGCAGTGTTTTCCTTCCACTTCCTCACAAAAAGGTTTTAATTTATTATTTGAATTTTTTTGTTTGTGATAATTTGATCTGTCTTATGAGCACAATAAATCTGCCTTTCTATCATGCTGAGTCTTGATGAACTTGCTCATGTCTCTAAGGCAAAAATAAATGCTAACAACTTCTCTCTATAGATTGCAGAATCCAGGCACTGTACTTTAACCCTCCAAACAGATTGTCCTCTAAACACCAATAAGCACATTTTAGGAGACAATTCATCTGCTGCCTTTTTTTTTTTTTTTTTTTTAATATTCAGAATGTCCAAATTATCTTTATTTTCTCTTTTGAGCTCATGTTCATGGTATATTTTTCTTGCATGCCACTAACATCCCTTGCTACCTATACCCATCCCCTGAAAGTGCTGGATAGCCATGTCCATCTCTGCTGCCTTATTGCCTTCAACAGGCAAATTTTGACTAACAGTTCTCATAATGAATAAAACAAGAAATGGGCCTTATCTTATGGACTCATTGTAAATTTCTCTAATAAGTGTAAAAAATAATGAAATGCAACCCCAATGGTGCTGAAGTAAGCAGACCTCATTTGAATCAAGCTGTACCAGGGGAAGTTTAGGCTCAAGGTGAGGAGAAAAGTTCTTCACTGAGAGAGTCATTCGCTACTGGAATGGGCTGCCCAGGGAGGTGGTGGAGTCACCGTCCCTGGAGGTGTTCAAGGCACGTTTGGACGTGGCACTTGGTGCCATGGTCTGGTCTTGAGGTCTGTGGTAATGGGTTGGACTTGATGATCTTTGAGGTCTCTTCCAACCTTGCTTATACTGTGATATTGTGATACTGTGAATGAAAGGAGACATGGGGCCTCTGGGTGAGAAGGTGTAGCTTTTTTAGTGATACAACTCCGAGCAATTAATTTTTTCCCTCTTTTAACTGCCATCTTCTTACTGTTAAAGCTGCTTGTGTTCATTTTGAGCTTGTTAATAAGACACTATTTATGTCTTTCATGGAATAGCTCTCTGGAATATCTCCATTTTCTCCAGCTTGATTCTCTTTACAATTTTGAAACAATTTTCCCCTTCCCATCCCTTTAGTTGACATCTCCTTTCCCGTACTTTTAGCTGACTTTCAGCTACTTTCTACTCTGCCTTTGATATTTTGCTCTCAGATACACAGCTCAAGTCTTTTTACCCTTTGGCACTTGTGCCGTTCAGGAAACCTGACCCTTCTGAGGGTCCGTTACTTTGTACCATCTCCAAGTGAGCAATTTCACCTCTACATGAGTCTGTAATCCGAGCAGGCTGCTGCTCTCCACCATCACCAGGAGTAAGAGCTAAACTCAATGGCCTTATTCTACTTAGCTAACTGGATCTTGGTTTTGTAAAACACAGCTGAGATGGTCAACAGAGAGAACAGAAAAATTACACTCATGAAACTCTAAACACTTGATGAGCTTGTGTATGCCACATGATCATTCACCCACAACTAGTTCTCAAGTTCTGAAGACTCCTTCAGTTTGAGAGATTTTAAGAAATCAGATTATTTTTTCAGGCAATTTTAAGTCAATTCAAGTATCCGTATTTTCTCCAGGACGTAAGTTGCTGCCAACCTCCTTGCTGTGCTGCCTCCCCAGAGATGCGTGAAAGCAGTGTGAGTTTTATCAGTGTGCTGACTCGGCAGTTCCTGTTTCCACAGCTGAAGCAAACCACAGCGGGTAGGGACAGCAGGGCAAAAGAGTGTGTGCAACACAGGATCTGAGATGTGCATAAACACTGTGCTGCTATTGGAGAAAGGAAGAACTCTACCACCCAGTTTGCTTTCTGGTATGGTGGCATGCAAGATGTCACTGTTAAAATCAGCTATAATTTAGCCCATCAGAAATGCTTTTGACTTTGGTCACTTTTAGAAGGTTGTTATACTTGGATCCAACTGCAAGACTTCACATTTTCTGGATAAAGTTTAGCACAGCGTGCTCCTGGGTGTAAATCGCCTCCCTCACTCTCTTCCTGAAAAATTGTGAAATTGGTACAAAGTCTCCTAAGCTTTTCCCAGACAAGTGTTGCACAGACACTGACTTCTAACAAAGCTCTGGAATACTCTCTCCCTTTATGGAAAAAAATCCCAACTAAAAGACAGGGCAATCACATGCTGCTTTGCAAGAGATTCCCTAAAACAATCATACTTCAGTTCCTGATACAGCATAAAAGACTGGCAGAGCTTATGAAACAGCCAACCTGCAAGCAACCATGTGTAAGGTTATTAAGAGAGCCCTGCTGAGTTCTATTGGCTGTAGGTGGGTTATCTAAATGCACAGGACAATTTCACTTGTTACCATGCAATGGCCTGACTGACCAGCAGGCGAGAGTCCAAAGGAGTTTGTAGGCTTACCACAGCACAGTGATGACGACTCAATGTATTCCCCATAAAAGGAGAACTCTTTCCCAGCGAGGGTTGTCACCATTTCCTGCCATCCCACCACAGATCTCCCATCACAGCACATCTTCCAAACTTTTAACAGCCAAGCATATCTGTAGCGGTTTGCCATTTATCTCATATGGAGCCCGGAATAAACACATCACTGGTATTTCCCCAGAACATAGACAAGAGAAAGCTGTTTGCTTCTCTGTGACTTTTCAGCTAACCAATGACCTAAATGCAGCATGCTGGACTTAGGAGCCTCCTGTGAATTTGTGACCTTCTTTAATGAGCTTTAGGTTTGTAAAGATAATAAGCACAGAGTGCCTGCAGTTTTTCCATTTGTGAGCTACATAATTTTTGCTTGCAAGCTAACCTAGGTTGTGCACATGGTTCAAATGAGGGCAGAGAGGAAAACTTGAACCTGTTTTTGTGTCCACCTCTTACTGCTCCAAGCACGCAATGACACAGAAACAGGAATGACTTACATAAAAGCCTGGTATGGTTTGCCTTAAATTGAAGGCAAATCAGTAATGTCATTGCTCTTAGGGCAGCGTGCTGGTTTGGGGCAACTGTTCATCTCCTGGTAAAAAAGTTTAAGTTGTTGCAGGTTAGCTCAGCATACAGGTTCCACAGTCTTTGACCTTGCTGGTGCATGTTGCTAACAAGGGAAACCAGGACACCTGTCCCTGACCTGTTTAAGTTTTTCAGGACATTTGAGCCTAATATTTATATATTTTAGGCAACAATGTTTTGCAGCTGGTAGGGTGGACTATGTTTATGCACTGGGTACACCAAAATGATCTGAGTATTTCCAAAATGTGAAAGCCAACAGAGGCAAAAGCATGTGGAATCAAATTGTTGGCTTACATAGGCACTCAGAACACAGCTCTTGCCCTTCCAACCTTGCTCCTACCTACCCAAGCTACTCCTTTACATAGAGTTGGGGCATTTTTTCATTCAAGACCTCAGTGCTGGACCCAAAAACATTAACACAAGTTTTGTTTCTAGACGACTTACTCAAGCTGTCTGGAAAAGCAATCTCTGCATGAGTTAATTGAGGTAAGAAACACAGATATCTTTTGGGGCATCTTGTAGAGAGGGCTAATTGACCTTCCTATACCTCGGCATACTGCAAACCTTAAAAAGGCAAAGAGAAAAAGCAAATGCTTCTTCCCCACTGTTTCAATTGCACATCTACTCTCTGCCTTGCCATTCCCCAGGCTCCACTACCGTCCCCTGCTGGCACCTATCAAGGCCATCCGAGGCAGGCAAGGGAAAATGAAGCATGTTGAGAGCTCGGAGGACAAATAGAGCACGGGGAGTTGGGGTGAGGAGACCCGGTTTAACTGCCTTTGGGGCTTGCTGCTTTCCCAGAGGGTCGGCCAGCGCTGAGCGGGAGGGCTCAGCACACCTCCGTCCTCCGGCACTCCCTGTGGGTAGGTGCAGCGTAAGCGAGAGGTTCCAGGAAAGCAGAGCTGCGGATGGAGGTTCACGGGTACAGCCAGGGAACCGGTGCGGGGTTGAACGGGATGAATCCCTGGAAAAGTTACTAATATTCACAGTTCAGGTCGTTAGCATTTGGGTACCTAAAAACCTTTCGTGTAATGTGGTTATCTCGTTAACTCTGGCCAGTTTGAACTTCCACTGAACACCTAACAGAAAAGCATGGCAGGCACGGACGGGGGGTACGGCCTTTACCAGCACCCCCACGTCCCTCGGGAAAGATCACCCTAAGGGAAAGCCTCTCTCCATCGCTGGGGCCGGCCCTCCCAGCCGGGGGTGACGATCCTAGAAGGCAGAGGAGACGGGGCAGACACCCATCGCGGGCCGAGTGACAGCAACCCCACCCGCCCCCGCTCTGCGGGGTCGGGGCATGTGCGGCGGCGCGGGCGGCGGGGGAGCGGCGCCCCAGAGCCGGGCCGCGCCGCGCCGCTTCCTGCCGCTATAAATAGCCGCCCGGCCCAACATGTCCCGGCCGCCGCAGCGGCTGGAGCGCCGGCAGCAGCAGCTGTCCCCTCCCGTCGCATAGCCCGCATAGATCGCGGTAAGGGGGCGCGGGGCTGGCAGCACCCGGGGGAAGGCGGACGGGGCTTCGCTTCCCGCTCCCGCGGGGAGGGAGTCTGTGCGGGGCGGGCTGGGCCCCGGAGTTGGCGGTGACTGCGCTGGGGTGGCTCGGCACCTCCCGGTCCCGCGGGGCGACCACCCTGCGGGTTACAAGGGCTGGGACGGCCGGCTGTGCAGAGGTTGCCCCCATACCGGGAGCTGAGTCTCTCTCCGTGCCTTTTCTCTTTCTCTCTTTTCTTCCAGACTGCTCTGTCGCCGGCTAGGACGCGCTTCTCCTGCCTTCCGAAGCCGTGCTGGCGGGGCTGGCATCCTTCCCTGTTTCCCCTTTGCTTTCCGACTTTTCCCTGGGGTTGGGTGTGTGCCCGGGATGGAGGATGGCGTTGGCTTCTGGACGGAGCCCCTGGCCCTTCTTGGCAGCTTAAATTGCGTCTCTACCTGGACCTCCAAGGAGGTGGCTGGTGGCATCAGTCCCCATCGCTGCTGTGGTATAGTCGAGGCTGTGAAATCCCGGCTGGTATGACAGGATAGGAAGAGCTATACTGGGGCTATGGCACACACCATTGCCCGTGCATGTGATACCCAAGCAGGGTACCACTACGGTCACTCACACAGATGACTCTGTTGCAGTCTTCTTCCCTAGGTATTTTCATCAACAAATGTTGAGGTGAAGCTTGTACTTAGGCTTTATGGTGGAGGAAACCAAAGCAGGTCTGCGGCTGTCAAGCTGGTTCCTGAGGACTTTTTGAAGAAGTCAAGTTTGGGGATCTGAAGTAAAGAGTCTTAAAGTTTTAGCATGTCTTTCCTTTTGTTGTCCTCTGCTGCGCTAATGGCTGCTTCATCTTTCCATAAACACCTTTTTGCAGTGCAAGACTATATCCCTTCTCTGAGAATAGGTGTTCTTCAGCTGCTACCAGTGTCCTGCTCAGGCCTCTTATTTAAATCAAAAGTGATACAGCACTTGGCACTAAGGTGTGCTTATTTAGGAACCCACTGTGAGGTATTTTTAAATTGCTCTTTTAATCTTTAAGTGGTTCCTCAAAGAGAGGGCTTTTATAAGCAGCTGTTCTCAATTGTCTTGACCTTCAGAGGATGAGCAAGGTGATTTGCTCCCTTTTTCACTCTTTCTACTTTACTCTCTCTTTTTCCTGTCCATTACTTTCTCCAAGCCCGATTCAGGAGCACAATGCAGAGGCCTAAGTGGCTGTGTAACAAAGAGGTCCTCTGAGAGTCTGTTTGGCGTCTGCAAGTAATCTGCTGTGTCCCCCACTTGGAAGCTCTTTGCTTTCAATGAAGGGAGGAGGGATGGTGATGCTGCCATGGAGAGACCTGCGCTGGCAGCGCACCTTTTCAAGTGCTGTGAAGAACAAGGCAGGCTGAGCTGGCGTGTACTTTCCCCTCTGCTAGAGTGGGCGAGGAGAAGGAGCATGTGAGGAGGAAATACAGCTGCTGCGGAGTGCTTCTGCCCGTGGTGCAGCAGGAGCACGTGAGGGGAGGACAGACAGAAAGGGAGATTCAGGAAGAGAGTAGAAGAGAGAATCAGGGGAGGCAGAAGAAGGCTACAAGGGAAGGAAAATAACCCTTTTATGTGTGCACAGATGTTGTTTGAAGATCTGTTCAGCTAGAGTAAAAGCAAATATATGAAAAATAGGAGATTGTACCTCTGGAGTTTTTGTTAATGTTCCTCTGGAAAGCACTGCCTCTCATTCCTGAAGTATTATGTGTGTCTTTCTGCCTTACTCTTCTAGGCTTTTTGGCATCCTCTGACCACAAGCTGAGGAGGATGTTGTCCTTAGCATCTGTCTGTCAAATGTGCTGTTTTTCCATGTTGTATATTAAATTATTATTTCCATAGTTGCTTAAGGCAAGTTTCTGAGGAATGTGAAGTGAGAGGCACAATAGTTTCTGTAGCTGACCTTGAGTGGGGCGCAAGCTCTTTGTGGTAGGGGCTGTGCCCTGGAAGCTGTGGTTATTCTACACATTGCCCTTGGAAGCTCAGTGATTTCTGCCTCCACTCCTTTCTTGTTGCTGCTTACCTGCTCCTCCCACTGTGCTGCAGCTTGTTCAGTCTTCCCCAGTTATCTATGGGGTTGTGCTGTCAGTTGAACTGCTGAAAGGTTAAGCAATCTTGGTTAAAAAGTATTGCAAAAGGAGAGAGGACAGGAGAAACAGCTGCTCCCTCTGTATTAAAGTCCCCTATCAGTCCTGTGATGCCTCTCCCCTACCTCGAGATCGCTCACCCCAGCAAATGGAAAGTAAAACAGCTGAAACTCTCTAGCTGTGTCCTAACTTCTGGTGCCACCTTGGTATTTATACTGAAACTACACTTCTGGATTTCTAGAACATTAGTTTACTTTCTGAAGAACATCAGATAGCTAGATGCTGTCCTTGGGGACTGCATTGCAATGAGGCCCTTAGACCTTTCTCTTTTTCTCTCTTTTGAGAGAAACTCCAGCATCAGAGCTTCAGAGGTTTTACTCCTGCATCAGAGCCAGAACTGTAAGAGTGCACCTAGAAAATGGTACTGGCTATAAAAGCAGCAATTTCTCAGCCATGACAACAGGTATGACCTTTACAGCCGATGACCTCCACACCATTGTCAGTGGAGTGGCCACTGAGGATCACAAGCAATGCTAATCCTTCTGTAAAAGAAACACACTGCAATATTGCTCTCCACTACCTACAGTGAATAAAGTTCCCGCAACTCTTAGTTTTCTGCCTTGCTTGCAGAAATACCAAGGGGTTTAGGAGGGAGAAAAGAATGTATGTTGGTGTTCTCTGACAAATATAACACGAGGATAAGAATTTATAGGTTCCTTTGGAGGTAACATCTGTGGTTCTTGGTATAAAAATACAATTTAGTAAAATGGCTTTAAGCAGCAGCCTCTAGAAACGTTCTGTACTTTCAACTATGTTGAATCTCCATCCGGACATTTCACTTACCCATAGAACCCATGAGGAATAGTGATGTGATGCAATGGAGAGGATTTATTTGCTCTTGCCAAGGTAAACATACCTTAATTGTAGTTTCTTCATAACAATGAAGTGTTAATCAAAATTAAAAGCTAATTAAATGCTTTTGTGGTCTTTCTATTGACTCTTATTCTTGTCTCTAATGTAGGCATTTTATGTTTTCTTCTGGGGAAACAAGTGTCTCTAACACTTGGTCTGTTTGATCCTGTTATAAAAAGGGGACTATTAAGTATCTTGGTTCAAAATCTATGGTGCTAGCCGTATTTGAGTAGGGATGGGGAGAGCAGAGCATTCTTTATATGGGGAGAGAGTTAAGTAAGTTTTGGATTGGTAGTACCAAAGATAATAATTCTGGAAGCAGCTACAAATCTTCCAGGCACTGTTCTGTCTGCTATTGGGTGTGCAACTGACACCTTGTTGTTTAGCTCCTTACTTCAAAGATGAAAAATGTGTCTGTTTAGAATGACTGCTGAACTGTTGGCAAATAGCCTGGAAAAGGGATTATTAGAAGCTAAGGTTCATAAAGATGCCTAGAACAATGTTTTAATAGATTTTGTCTGAAATATTTTGGATGTTTGTGGTCACCAGTATGATAGCACTGTAGTGCTCTCATGTACCACCAGCTACATATATGTATAGATATCTTAAGAGGAGGAAAGAATATTGAACTATTGACTGTATTAGTACTCTGTGTCTCTGCAAGCACTGTGCTATTGAGCTGTAAGTGAAATCAGAATCATTTAAAAAATTAAAAATAAATACATCTTTTCAAGTAGAAATAACCTTGACCATCAGGGTTGTGAAAGATACTCTAGCTACTCTTCAGCCTTGCATGTACACAAGTCTGAAAGAACAGCTGTCCACGGGCCTCATCCAACTTGGTTCACAAAAATCACAAGAGTCTCTAAGGCTGAAGACAAGTGGCAAGGGAGCAGTTTTATCTA
The DNA here is from genome assembly GCA_013399055.1 of Ramphastos sulfuratus. Taxonomy (NCBI): domain Eukaryota; kingdom Metazoa; phylum Chordata; class Aves; order Piciformes; family Ramphastidae; genus Ramphastos; species Ramphastos sulfuratus. The sequence goes on from WBNM01029799.1 coordinate 107,543, forward strand.
AATCTGAGACATGAAAGGGATTTGGAATAGAAAGTGTTTTCCCTGTTCCTGGAAGGTGATAAATGTGAAATGCAAGGAGTTAGCTTGACAGTCTGTTTTATAACACTTAACTTGGCTGTAACCTTGTTAGCGTTCTTCTAATTTGGTTCCAATTACATATAAGTACACTTTGGAGTTAATGTATAATTTTGTAACTCCTTGAAGTACTAAAGTTGCAGAAGCTTAAATTCCTTAAGATTAAGTTTAGGCACATTTCTTAATCTCTTTAGTATGTGTTTGTGTGTAGCTCCAGCCACTTCCTTCCTGGGACTAAGTTCGTGTGAAGGGTCCTCCTCTCCTCATTGCATATTTTCATGAAAGCTTGAACACATATCTTCTGTAGAAGAAACTACAGGGTCTTTAAGGGAAAGTAATAGAGAGGTTAAAATAAATGCTCTTAGCATCTTCAGTGAACCCATAATAGCTTGTGCATGTTTCTCTTGTGATAACTTCAGGAAGTGGGGTGATTCCCTCTTCCTCCCTCTCTGTTTGGTGAATGCTAAGCTTTAATGCTGAAACTGCCTGCTCTTCATGGCAAGAGAGCTTGTAGAAGCCCTCTCTGAATTTTCCTGGACCCTGACTTAACAGTACCAGAAGTGAGCCCTAAGAAGAAATTGCATTTCTCAGCTCATTGTACTGTTTTCTGTGAAAATTGTCAGCAAGGTGTTTGGTGGTGAGGATGGCTAACCACTGAATGTGGTTATCAAGAGACATCATGGAGTCTCTGTCCTTTTATATCGTCTAAAGTGGTTTGGGCAAGGCCTAAATAATCTGCTTTAAGACAGGTTAGCCCTCCTCTGAACTAAATGAGATCCAATGGTTCCTGCCAGCTGGTTGTATATACTGTTTTTGCATTACTGGGTAAGCATGGCTGCTTTTGTCCCCCAGAAGATCTGGGAATAAAAGTGGTCTCAAAACATCCAAAAATGGCCTTGGAGTCTGAATACAGACTAAAAATATAGTATGTGTGTAGAGAAGCATAGTGTGACTTTACCCACAGTCTCATAGCAGCATGTCAGTAACAGTGCTGGGAGATGATCATAAATCTCCTAACGAGCCCAAAGATGCTGCCTTTAAACAAAACCATCTCCTTTCCCTACTCAACTACTTTCAAATCACTCAGCAATGGAGGAACCCTCTGAAAGAATTTTCTTTTTTCATTTTTGCTTTATCTATCGTATTCATGATGGGAGTTAGTCCTAAAGAACAGTTTGTTGCATTGACTTTTTCAGGAAATAGCAAGAACATAAGATCTGGAAAAGAATTTTGTGAAATAAAGAACTGCAAAGGAAATTTTTTGGAAAGTGATGTTATTCCCAGTTTGCTGCACAACAATTAATCTCTTATTTCTGAGAGAGGGGGTTGGAAAGGCAAAGGAAGCTGTACACTAAATTCAAGTTTGAATTTCTCTACAAAAATAACAAAATCACTTGAGCACTTCTTGATCTTGAAACTGAGAACACAGATAAGCATTTTAAAGAGCACCATGGAAAGAGTTAAGCTGTGAGTTTCATCTGTGTTTCAAATCCAAATGCTATAAACAAGGCACCATTCAGATCTTCAGTTATAAGCTGTGTTGAATTTGTTATGCTGTGTTTGATTTCTGCTGAGAAAAAATCATGGAAGATTTTTTAAAAATCATTAATGTTTTGGTAGCTTGTTTTTGAAGTGATGAAGCAGGATTCTCCTTTTTGTCTAGTGCTTATGCAGGTCATCTGCTAATTATTAGCAGCTGTGAAACTATGGAGTTACATAAGCATAACTAAAAGTCAGTGGAGCCTTGCATCATTCAGCAGATCCCTTTTTCACCACAATAAGAGATCAGTTTTGTAACTTGCTTAACATGAGTATCTCAATATTAAGAGGACATCATTAGGCATGGAAAGCGGGGAAATCCTTTAAGTCCTAGAAACTGGATAGGATAATGTCTTACTACTTTGTCACCACAACCTGTTGTCCAATTATGTGTGTGTTGCTATTCTGTGAAGAGTCATGTGTCAGAGTAATGCCCTTTAACAGCTGAGCCTGCCAGCTACATAAAGCTGAATTGTCCGGGCAGCTTTGCTTGAAAGATAGGTGTGGGTGCTGTGCCTGGCTGCAATGGAAGCAAGACAAGTGTGAGTGCTTGTGAATGTATCCCAGATCAGCCATGCTCAGTGATATGGCTGAATACAACAAACTGTCTTAAACAGCAGAAAAGACATCTTTACAGTGGGATGTGTAGAGCTGAGAACTTGGGATTTCTTGGCAAGGGAGGTACCTGGCAGCACACATGAGAGCACATGGTACAGACAGACCAAGGCTGGCAGGTTCAGACTGCCCCCAGGTTTATAACATTACACCGCATGATTTGGTTAGTAGCATGACTTCCTTCCCACTCAACCTTGAGGGTATATAAAATTTAATCTGCTATAGTTCTGAGTATTAAATTATAGACTATGTAATGAGTTCTGTGAACCATACTGTTGGGTTGGTGTGGTTTTTTTCTTGTTTTCTTTTTTTCAGCTTAAAGATCTCTATAGGCAAGAGAAACACTGAAAGCATGAGTGCAGTGATAGTGAATATGAAAAATATAATCCTTAAAGTACTTGTTCTTGGGAATTAAGGTAAAATGAGTTCCAGCAGACGCAGTGTCTCTCCAGACCACTTTGTGTACCTGGTGGCTCAGAGCTATGCACTGGCCCCTTTTTCAAGAATACTTTCCTGAACTTCTTTTTTTTTTTTCCCCCCCAACTCTTGTTCTATTTTTCCTTCTCTAAAGCAGTGATGTGAACAGTTTAGTATAAGAGCTGCCACCCTAGATCAGTGGTGTTTCTGCTGCTTCTGCTGGAAAACAGCAGATGGTGTCTCATTAGCTCTCTTCACCAGCAGGCTCTGAAAATAGTGGGACCTTATACTGCCCTTAAATTACCCTAGTCCCTAAAGAAAGATGTAGGTGCTTGAAGGTAGCTTGCAAGCTCCAGCTGCTGAGGCAGCGCTTAAGAGCGGCATGAATCAAGAACCTTCCTTTTATGAGTAACCTAAACGGGATGGTAACTGGGTTTATGACTAGCATCAGCAAGGCAGCATTTTAATGGAAAGACAAAGATAATGGGAAATGCTTGGTGGGGGAGGCTGGGCAGAGGGAAGAATTGCTTATTCTTCCTTTCACCTGAGAAAATGTTCCTCAGCTAGCAATTCAAGGATACTACTTTGACATTCTTTTAGATCAATTTGGTTTGTGGTTTGGCAAACAGACTGCATCGCCATGCAGTACTGACTGATGTCGGTAGTCCTCTCTTTGATTTACCCTAACTTATCAGTCCCCCCACAGCCATTGCATAGGTCACTGCTCTTGTCATATCCTGATTTACCCAACAGTGACTGATCCACTTTGCCTAATGTATTTCCAAAAGGTGGCTTAGGTTGTTGTGGGGTTTTTTTGGTTGGTGTTTTTTTTTTTTTTCTGGCATGGAAATGCAAAGCTGAGAATTTTCACACTCGTTTTCACTGTTGAAGCTACAGTTTTAAAAAGAAGCTTAAATGTAAACCATAAAGGGTGCCGTGTGTTGCATGTTTTAAGTAAACAAACCACATGCTCATGCACACAGAGATACATATGCAAACTCACTTATTTGGTCAGATGCTGCTTATTTTTCATGTGGTCATACATCTTGCTGTTTAATTTTTTATGCATTTGAACAATGCCCAGTAGAACACATTTTCTGTTCCAGTGGAAAGAAATGAAAATCAAATGATGGCAATATGGTGGTAAGGAAGATATGCGAGTATGGCTATCTTAGTTTTACAGAGAGTGCTGCTCATCTGAGGCCACACAGACAACACCTGCCACTCTATCATTGTTCCTGTCTACCTGTTGAATTTTCAAACCACTGCAGACTAATGCTGCTTTGAAACTGAGAGAAAGATAGTCCTTAAACAGCCAACTTTTCCAATCAATAGTTCTGGTGGCATCTTGGAACCTGAAACTCTCAAATGTCAGCAGACAGTCCCAAAACTCTTTTAATGCCAGACAGCAACAAATCATTAGGAAATATTGTCCCTTGGAGCTACCTACTGTATTTTTCAAGTAAAAGTTCTGCACTTGATCTGAATAAAGGGCTTAGGGAGAGCCAGAAAACTTTTTTTTTCAGTGCACAACTTACTTTAAATAGATTATTCTTAATTGAATCGACTAGTGTCTGTTGACTGTAAATTAACAACTTGAGTTCTTGTCTTGGTTAGTTTCCATTTCAAATAAAATTGTTTTTCAAAGTGAAACATTTTACTCAGATGAGTTGATGCATATTTGTCCCCTTAAGCAGAACTGAAGCACTATTTATTTCCGCATTTATTGATTGTCATCTTTGTAGAAACTCTCTGCAGTATCAGTGTCTCCAAGTTCTATTACAGGTTTGGTGGTTTTTTGCACTTGTGTGTCCTTTAAAAGTGTGCATGGTGGCTGGAATTGAGGAAGACATTAACTGAAGCTGCTATAGGGAACTAGAAAATGAAGTGTTCCGTAACTGACAAACAGCTTGAGATGACTGGACAGGTTCCCTCTTTATTAATGTTAAATGTGCCAGTTGTTTAGCAGAACATCCTTGATAATGCAAGTGAATTGCAGGGTGAAACCCAGTTGGATGTCATCATCGGCGGTACTTAAATGAGGACACTGAGACATTTTGTACTTCCAAGAGAAAGAACTGTCATTACTGTCTTCTGGTTTGTTACTTGAAAAGTTTCCCCGAGAAAGTTTCCTCTTAGGAGGAATAATGAAGCTTATAGTTGTTTACAGTAGGAGCAGTATATGACTGGTCTTTTTTGCTTAGACTGAAAACTTTTGTTCTTCTCACAAATACATTTCTTCACCATCCACTCACTAAGCAGTGAGACTGAAGCATTGAAGAAACCATGGTGATGATACCAGATGGTACATAATAACCATGGCATTTACAGCTTCCCAGGCCTTTGCTCCAGGCCATCCTTTGAGGGGTATGAAGAGAAGCAAGTGAGAATAGTGGGAAAATCCTGCAAGAAAGGAAAGCTTTAAATCAATTTATTTAAATTTTTTTTAAGTGTATTTTTCACCTTCTTCCTTCTGTATAGTGATGAGGAAGTACTCGTTACCATTTCTTAGGCTTAACTAACAGACAGGCGCACTCTGGCCTAGCAAAAGGGCTGCTGAGTGCAGCCATGGGTGCAATCCCCCACAGCAGCCTTATATCAAGGGCAGGATCAGTGCTGACAAGATACAAGGGGAGCAGGATTGCTCCAGGCAAGGCCAGGACAGTGTTTTGCAGGATTTTCCTCTTGGCTCTGTTAGGCTCTGGAGGTGCTCCCTCTGTTCTCTGGTGGACACTGCCAGTTATTTTTGGAACCCACCATCATGACTGCAGGATCACTGTTCCATTTTGAAGCTCCAATGCCCTTTATCTTTCTTCTAAAATTTTGGAGGTTTGCTGTGAAGTAATTGTTTTGGAGAGGAAAAACCCAGAGTATCAGTAGGCATGTTTGCAATAATCCTCAGTTCTGTCCAGTGGAGTTGTCACAACCGGTAGTCTCACTTCTCTTTGACACATTCAGGTCCTAGCTTCATTTCCTGATGGAGCACATGACCCCTCTTATCACTATCATTTTCTGTAACTTGCAGCAACCCCTCTTATCACTATCATTTTCTGTAACTTGCAGCAGTGTGGGATCTTAGACCCTATCACTAAGGAATCCTGTCTGGTATAAGGACAAGTATAAAATAAGTGTCTTTAAATAGATCTGAAGTATATAATAACAGACATAGCCTCATGGTCAAACAAAGGTCTTCAAAACTGGAATTCCCAGGAGAAACACAAGGTGCTGGCTTTGACATTAGAAGCTGAGAGAACAGTCCTTGTGCCATTTAGCAGCAAAAAGCCCAAAGTTAAGTATGTCACAAAGTTTACTTAAATCCAAACTATTAACATCATGAAACCTCAAGTAGATACAGACAGCCTATATCACAGCTGGTGTAGCTGAGCCCCCACTGGCAGTGTGTAGCGACAGGAAAGCGGGTGAAGAAACACCTTTAGACTCCTGCAGTGTGTGTGTATGCTTCAAGGCATTCCCAATGAGAGCCAGGGAGTGTGGACTTGCTGCTCATCCTCCATGAGGAACCGTGCTGGGATGTACTGGTTCTGCTGGGATGTGTCCCACAGACCAACCTGAAGTGTTTGGCTCTACTGAAATGTCTGTGATTGATTGATCTCACCTTCCCCAAGGGGCCCATGCTGTAGTCCTCCCTTTACTCTGGGGCAGCTGTAGTTTCTCAGGCCAAGCAGGAGGGTTTTAGGAGACCTGCACAGCTTTCCTCTGCACTATTCTCTTAGGTCACTGCCACGGCATAGCCTTGCAGGGGAGCTAGCCAGCTTTGCTGAATAGTCTAGAAACTGAAATGTGAGTTATTTCTACTTTGTTAGCAGCAAATTTTCAGACAAACTACACTGAGCTGGAGTTTTCTGTTGTGCATAGGTAACATCCTCAGAGCCATAAGCTATATACTTACCTATAAATTTAATTATTCTGTTCTCTACTGATTATCTGGCCTTTTGCTCTTGGGAGAGGGAAGAAGAAACAAAGCACATGCAATGTGGAATACAGACAGATGATCACAAGTTCAGTTGTATTTTTGTGTGGAACTTCTACTAATGAGGGAGACCTGGTACCAAGCTGTTTTGAGCCAGGATATCATTCTACTGCTTCTACTTTCAATCGCAATCTGCACATTTGGGGGCTTATCCTTGTTGCTGGTTCCCAAGCACGTTACGGGAATTTGCATAGCTAAGGCATCAGAAGCCCAACTCTTTTTATTTGCCTAGCTGTTGAGAGCAGCAGGGTGTCCCCATATCTTCTTGAGGTAGAGATGTTGCTTTATGTCCTGTCAATATAGTCTTCTGATAACTGACTCAGTTTCAGCAGTTAATGAAATGAGATTTGAAGACTGGCAATAGCATCAGCAGTTTCTCTAAACCAGGCAGGTGAGTTATAGCTATACTTCACTTTCTGTCAGGTTTAGCATAGTCTAAGTGCAATGAGTCAGTAATCCCAGGTCTACAGGACAGAACTTCCTGTGCAAAATGGCACTGAAAGACTTCCATGCTGAAAGTTGTCACAAAACAGTCAAATTGTGAACAAGGGTTGAGACCGTCCCTGATGGCTAATGAGTGATCCTTTCAGACCTGGGCCAATCCTGGGCAGACTTGCTTGGGTATGTTCCCTTATGTGTGTGAGTGAGAGGTAGGCTCTCCCAGCAGAGCTGAATTTTTCATTAAGGAAACAAAGACCTTTAGTCTACAAGGCTGTTACTTAGATGCTTTTCATGGACTCTGAAATTCCTTGTTATTTTTTAACTACTGATTTCCTACTTCATGCTCTTTATTTATTCATGGTATTTACACAGATAATTAAATGAGAATGTGACAGGCAGTGAATATACATATACGAAGACTCCCTTTCTCCTGTTTATTCTTGGGAGAATCTTGTTTTCAGTAAGTGTTAATGCAAGAAAAACACATAATCTTATTTTAAACTTCATCTGACCTTACTCAACTGTAGTTTCAATCAGTATGGGATTGCTGGCAGTTGTACCTAAGCAAGGAATAGAACATCTCATCCTTTTATAAAGCAGAGAAGTTGCTTCTGGTTTATAATTGCTCAGCAAGTATGCACAGTCTCTGATCTGTGGCTATATTTGGTATCCAGATATTCCTGATATGGAATATACCACCCATGGGAAGAATTCAAGAAATGGACTAAAGTTCTCACTGATTTGGACTTATTTTCCCGTAAAGAAAAGCTTTGGCTAGTGATGTGGGTTTGGGAGTTCCCCGCCCCCCCCCACTTTGTAAAATGACCCAGGCTAAAACTCAGCCGGCTGGAAGTTTAGATGAAGCTATATTTACAGCTCAGCACAATATACAAGCAGATATATACACTATATACAGGAATATTTACAGTAATATACAAGGTAAAGGTAATACAGAAACACACCCCCCCTCCCAGAAATCAGAGACCCCAGGAGGGACTCCCAACCACCCTTCCACCACCTCCCCACCCCTATACCTTACCCCAAGGTTTTGAGGATCGGCCAGAGGAGGAGGTAGAAGAAAAGTGATTAGTGAAATTAATTTGTCGGAGAGGAGAAGCCAGAGGTTGCTAGACAGCCCCAGACACTGTGCCCTAGTGAGTGCCACAAGCCCTACTGACACTGCGACAAGCCCAAGTGGCTTATCTTTTTGTTTTGAGTACTTATTCCTAAACATCTCAGCAAGCCTATGAGTGAAGTAGACATCACCCTTGTTTTTCCTTTCACAGCCTACAATATAGTTTTCTTCATTAAAATATTCCAATTAGCTTTAAACCAGCACAGCTAGGATACCCATACTGTAAAATGGTGCACAGCTCTCTTTGTCTCCAGTAAAATCATGCCAATAGACATTTCTGTATTATCCTGCTTGTGGGTAGCTGCTTTTCTTTTCTATCTGATCACAAGTTTTTAGTCATTCCAGTATGAACATTCAGCTATTACTGGGCTACAGGCTTTGAAAATACACTTTGGAAAGATAATATACATTGTTGGACCTGTTCAGTAAGCTTACTGTATAAAACATAGTTTCTGCGTAGCTTTTTTTATGTGAAGTATTGTAAGCACCCTTCAGCACCGTTCCTTTTAATACGACTTCTCTCTTTGGTTCCTGAGAATATATTAAGGTTGTTAGAAATATCTCTAACCATATGAAGAATCTTCTACAAAGGTAAGAATTCTCTGTTTAGAAATGTATCTTACAATGTATGCCATAATACATGGGCAGTGCAGAACTCTTTCTTCAGGAGTCTGTTACATCAGTTCAGCAGTTTTCAATCAAGAGACAGAAGGTTTTTCTAGTCTTATTGTTTTCTTAATAGTGGTGCTTTTTTGTTGTGGCAGCCCTCCAAAAGAGGGGTGACCTGTGGCTAAAACCAAGGGTGCTAGCTGAAAATGCAGTGTCTTATATAGCTGCATATATATGCAGCTATGTAAAGGGTTTTGTCCCGGAGTTTGGTTTTGGTTGAGCTTCTCTTTTCCTTATTTTAGACAGGGCTGGAGCAGTGTGGAAACTCATCTTACCACAGACATGACTACAGAGGGGGAATCTGCCAGAAAATTTTTGACCATCAGATTTTGTTCATGTCCTGGATGAGGACAAGATAGATTCTCTCTTTTATCTGGTATTCTCCCACCCCCAAGGACTGTGTTAATATTTCATCATTCTGACAGAATGTACTGGGTGACATTAAATATTTATATCTCTCTACAAAGTCACACAAATGCCACCAGGATACCTAGCTCTACATCACACATGCTCTAATTCACCCCAAACACCCACTGTTTACTAATCTTCAGCCCCCGTCTGTGCCGATAATGAGCAAGAGGAAATGGAAACAGCAGGGATTATATGCTACTGAGAAGTCCCAGTTTCCATGCCTGGTTGTAATTCTTTCAACAAACTCTTGCCAACTGTGCTCCTGCTTTGAAGTTTGAACACCTCTGTATTAATTGCTTGGCTCTGGTGATTTGGCAAAAAGATTTGGGTGGGGTTTTTTTTGTAGTTGCATATTAGCAGCTCCACATGATGGCTTACTTTTACACTCGCATGTGTTGTGCCTGCTTCAGGTCAGGAGTAGTATGGATTGTTTTGCTCAATCACTGAGATGTTAATTGCTCGTATTTGCTGCTGACAGGTACCAGATAGAAAACAGTCCTCTACCACATCCACTGTTATTAGTGAAGGGGGTGAGTTTCCTGGTAATGAATAAATAAGGTCCATTTTCATGAGGCAAATTATGCGTGGGTTTTGAATGCCAGGATTCAGTGTTTTCCTTTAGCCTGGATTGCCATGTGCAGTATACTCAAATATGTGGATGTAGGGTAGTGCACACTTCTAATCTGAACAAAAAGAGCCTCAGATTGTCTTTTTATCCTCATAACACAAGATAGCAAATTATTTGTGTAAATAGCTTTACAGATGTATCTATTAATATTCCTGTGTAGTTTATCTGTCAGGCCACTATGCAGCTTGTTATTGCTGCTAGGGTGGTCCTTTATCTGTAAATCTGATGCCGTTTGATCTTGTGGCAAGTGAGGGGAAGTCAGTTTACTGTCTTATAAACAACTTGTGCCATCTGCAGGGTTGCTAGCACATGTCTCCATTAGGTATCCACGTGCTTCAGGTATATCTTTCAGAAGATGAAGACATGATTTTATCTTGTGTCTATACAAAGTGAGACACAGCATTAGATACAAGCAGTTGGCTTATCGCATAAGATTACTGCCAAAAAATCCTGTTGAGACTTCAGTCCTCTGAATGATACCACTCAACAAATTCCTCATCTGTGACAAGAACAGAAAAATAAGTGATATGTTTACAGAGGACAGAATTTATTAGGCTTCAGATGTTTCTCATCATATCTTAATGGTCTGTGGTCAGAGTTGACAGATCCTCTAAGCATCCATAGTGTCTCAGCAAACTCTGCTGTGTGAGGGCTCTGTGAATGTGACAAATGCCCCACGGTGTCACGTAGCTGCCTTTTCTGTCCCTGCAGTGCCTTCTTCGTGGCCTTGCTGGAGAGCATGCCAAGGCACTGCTGCTGCACTCTGAACTTGGCTGAAGCAACACCCTGGGAGACCATTTTTCTTGAGCAGAGCTTAAAAGGGGTTGGGAGACTGCTGCAAGTTACCTGCTGGGTGAGCAAATTCCTCCCATCTTGAACAACACCAAGTATTGGGGGGGAGGGAAATAAAAAAGTACATTTGACCCACCGTGGACTACAAACACAACTCTGGCACAGTCCAGCGTATGCAGCTAGATCCTCACATAGCAGTTGACACATTAAAAGTGACTTTGTAAACATAGCCCCTTTTTAAAATGGAGAGAAATAACCCATCTCTTGTGAGGGATTCGGGCTGTCTGAAAGCCCCTGGGTGAGCAGCTGGGGGGGAGGACAAAGAGGCAGTGTGCAGAGAGCAAACATGGCCACTTCCTGAACTCTTCAACTTCCCCTCAGCGCCTCTGAAGCTTGGGGTCCAGCGTATCGTGTCTCTGCACGCTTACCGCAGGGAAAATGCCTAAGCTGCATGCTCCTCACAGCGCTCTCAAGTGTTTTCCAGTGTAAATAATACCTTGGCCATTTGGCCCAAAACTTAAATGGGGACGGAGCAGGTGCATCTGTGGACATGTGTTTGGACATGCACTCCTGCTATAACCACAGGAACTCAGATGTGCATACACAAGTAGGTGTGTGTTCACCCAAAAAGTCTGGTGAAAAAGCATCGATTCTGTGGGCTAGTCTTTTTTTCAGTTGTCCATGTATTTCATTTTCTTTGTATGTTTACACATAAAATACTTCTGTTTTTTACTGGATGAGTGTGATGTGTTCAGCACTTAGATGCCGCTCTCTGAAATCATGGTGTTTGTCACTGCCTCTTTGCCAGATGTCACTACTCCTCCTGCATCTCTGTGTGCAGGAGAGATTCTTGAAACTGTCCAATCCCAACCAGCAGGATCAGTCAGATTACTTAAACCCACCAATAAAAAAGTATGTGAGCTATTTTTGTTCATTTGATAGTAGCAAACCAGCAAACAGTGGTAGGAAGCCCTGAGGCAGCAGATGGGGAGGTTATCCCTGGTTTGTGGTCACCAGGAGGCCGCACACCACACTGATGTCTTCATCTGGCACAGTTCAATTTAAAAGATTACCTTTTTAATGGAAGCCTCTTAATTTACATAGGCATTACACAGAATGTATCAACCAATGGACAGGGAAGAAGCTCCCATTGGTTTGTTCTGGGCCTCTCGCTGTAAGCTGTGGTTTTGTGTTACCGGCAGCAGCAGAGCCAGCCTCACGGTGGCAGTTTGCTGCTGCTACCTGAGAATAAGGAGGGGGTGGGAAAGAGAGCACACGACAAACTAATCACCTTTTGAACACTAGATCAGTAGCTCAATACAGTCCATGATATGGGCTGTGGAACCACTGCCAACGCACCCGAGATAGCTGTGCACCGTGGTGGGAGAAATGAATGTCTGTGGGAGGACAGCCTTAAGCAACTTGCTTTTGGAAGCTTTGCAACCAAAATGTGCAGTTTCACTGTTGTCTTGTTCACTTTCTTCCTCCCTTTAGGTTCTTCACACCCATACTTAGGTACAGCCAAATGCAATCTATGTCCCAGCACAGATGTTTGTGATTGGTCCCCAAGGGCTGTGTAATCAACCTACCTTTGCCTGGTCCCTTCCAGGCTCACCGATGCCCCAGGCATTGGCTATTATTTCAGCTTTCTCTAAATAAAGGAATATTTAATTGATCTCTGTCCTTTCCCTTAGCCTAGTTGAAGGGTGTGTAACATATTCCTTAAGGAGCTTCTTCTAGCAAAGCAATATCTCCTTGCTGACCCTAGTAAGACCATTCTCTTTCTTCCCTGAAATGGTAGTCTTCAAACTTTTATTTTCAGGCTCTGACAGCATTTCTGGTGTTGGTGCTACTTAATGAATTTTGGAAAAGCAATCTAATCCTATCTTAAAAAAAAAATCTGGTAAATCACTATGTATTGATTAATCCTGTAACATACACTCTTCTAATCCTGGATTTTATTGTCCCTCATTTTGTGATCAGGCTGTTTAACCTATCACTACATAACAAAATGTGGATAGATGATGCTACAACTGAGAAGCTCTACTCTCCTCAAGTCGTAAACTATTTTTCATAGGACTTAGACTTCTCTGAAAACTATTTGCCATGTTCAGATGAAAAATATTTCTGAGAACTGCTAATAATTGCATCTATGTGAATACAGTAGTTTGTTGCCATCCTGAAAATGTGATAAATATGCTTGAAGTCTTATTTCCCACGCCTGCAGCATAATTACATTCTCTACTATTGCACTTGTTTCCTCTTCAAAAGAACAGGCAGGGTACTGAGCATACTGTAACAGAATCACATTCAGCGTTTGGTGTTAATACAAAGAAATAGTACAAAAAGGTCCATTGAATCATGGAATGACTCAGAAGTCAATAGAGGAGGGCTCCTCGGCTATGCAGAAATGTCATTGGTTCAACATGAGAGCAGAAAGGTCTTAAACATGCTATGCAGGAATGCTAGCTTCTTCATCTGGTTTTAAAAAGTAAGCAAAGCAAGTCTAGCAAGGTGCAGTGAGGAAGTGTGGTGTCACATGCCAGTCTACAGGAAATGAGATTGAAGCTGCTGGAGAAGTTCAGAACTGAGTGACCTCCAACGGATTTGAATAGCACAGGTTAGTTCTCTTAAAATGTCTCTTTAACCACCCTACAGGGGTTTTGCATACTACTTTTCATAGACTTTTGATGAGGGTGGATAAGTAGTGGTCCGTATGGCACTTGTGTTGGCAGGCAGTGAGTGATGTGGGCTTACAGAGCAGAAACAGGAAACTCATCTCTTGAGTTCTTGACTTATGAGAAACCCAGAGTCTGCCTTGCTGGACCACAGGAGTGTGGACCTGAGTGACATAAGAAGTGTGAATGCAGTCTTCTCTGCCTTGTTAAGACTTTCATATATGAGCAGAAGTGCTGGGTTTTTATTAGATGTGTTCAGTGTTAATAAATACCAGAAAGTGCTTTTCCAGGCACAGCTTAAAGCTATTGACTGCACTGAGAACTTCACTTTGTTTGTTTTGGCTGTACCAAGCATATAGCTGTTCGGTTTTATTTTATTGGTGTAGTATCTTGTTAAGATTTTTCTCTCATTCCTGGTGATTTCTGCTGAGGAGTTCTGTCCCAGCTTTTCTGTGCTGGAGGATTTTGGCTAGAGAACACACTATATCAGGAATGAAACAACTCTAGTTTGGTGCTGGAGAACTTGGGACCTCTTAGAGCGAGGCTGTTTAATGGGATGCATGTTTTTGTATTCCTGCACCAAGATACATTCATTACGTATAATTACTAGGCAATCGTGATTAATTAAACATTCCGAATACAAAGAAAATTAACTTCTGGGTGATAAAATGTAGAATATGTTGGTAGTGCTGCACCAAGTCTGAAAAACGAGACGCCAGCATATGGCGCGCACACGTGGCACTGCAGGAGTGTGAGGGGAAGAGGAGGTGGTGGCTGTGCAGGATGCTCAGGTCATGGCAGCTGCGGGCAAAGGCACTGGCTTGATGCAGACTCCCTCGCTCACTAGACAAAGTCACAGCTTGTGAGACAGAGGGGCTTTTGAGCAATGGTAGTGGCAGTGATCTAGCATGAAATGCAGCTGTTGGGAATGACAGATGCCATACCAAGGGTGTGCCAGATATTAAAAGCAGAGATTTGAGTGTTAGGCAAATATTCTTAATATGTCCAAACTTCACAAGTATTTTTAAAAGATCTTTCCCTGATTCTGTAGAAAACCAGACCAAGTTGCAGTGCTCTCTTACTATCTGGAGTGTTCTTCCTGATCTTAGCATAAAAACGTCTACATAAAATGAACACGGCCACTGAGGAAGGACCAGGCTGCACCAGTGGGGAAGTCCTCGCCTCCTCCCGCTTGGGGAGATGTATGCTGGGTCTGGCTCTGTTGCAGGATACTGAGGGTCTCAGCAGTTTGGGAATAGCAGGGTCCTGTTTCTGGGCCATCAACAGCTCTGTGCCTATCACTCTGCAGCCTTGCAGAGCTTGCTTTCACATTTTGAGTTTTGGAGTTCGATGTGCAAGAAAGCTCTGGCCTTAGCTGGGCTACTCTGCTTCTGTTAACCTGGCAAGTTTTGCAGAGAGCCAAAGTTACTCCAGATTGGCTGTTCTTCTTCGTTAGGCTTTATAGCCTTCAACAGAGTGCCGTGAAACTCATCTATGCTTAACTAAGAATGTGATTTAAAAGCAATTTAGTAAAACCCAGCTGAAGAAATTTTAATTTCAGCCTAATCCAGCTTTAAAGCAGTTCATCTTAAATAGATTAGAAGTTGTTTGAAGATAGCTATAATGGCTTGTAAATAATATATTTGAGCCTCCAGGTATTTGTGCCAGGTATTTGAAAATGAATTTAAAAATAAACTGATACACTTACCTAAATAAATAAAGCCTAACACTTTTACTCTTCCACCAGGAGTAAGCACAGGCAACCAGGCCTGAAAGAGGTGGTGAGCAGTAGAGGGGAAACTCCTGAATGGGCTCATTCCACCAACTTGCACTATGAAAAGCAGGGAAAGAATGTTTCTTTCCCTAACAAACTAAAAAGGAATTCTGCAAAAAGAGGAAAGGGAATGAAGACTACAGACTAAACAAAAGGAAATAAATGTGGATTGGAATGAGAGAGAAGGAAACAGAAAAAAAAAATAGTAAAAAATGGAACCAGATGGTAACAAAATCTGTACTCACAAAAAAACCCCTCTTCTTTTATTGAACTTCAGAAGGAAGGTAGACTGTGTGTATGTGTTTGCACATATTCACAGCATTTATGGAAGATTTTTTTTTCTGTATGGTCTTAAAAAAATATTGCTGTTGGTTTCTTTCCCTAGGGCAGTATTACTGTAAAAGTTTGTCAGTTTGAGAGAGATTCAAATTTAGATGAAAACAAGTTTAAAATTTCCTCAATTCTGCAAACAAACAGAATAAACCACCTAGAATTCCACTTAAATCACTGGCCAGTTTTGCTCCCCAAAAATTACTCTGCTGCATTGTTTCCACTGTGTACTTAGATCTGTGCCACAGAATTGTCAGGAAATACAGGAGTGAAGATGTGCAACATCAGCTAATGCAAACCTGAACTGCATAAGCCAACTTCAGAGAGTTTATAGCAGGATTCCTTTGTGGGTTTCAGGGCTTGGAGTCTCAAGACTAATCTCTAAATAGAAGTACATCCATAAAATGCTGAACGTTAAATCCATAAAATGCTGAATGTTAAAATGCAAACTTTTACTATTCTTATATTTTATTTTAAATAGACCGGATTGTTAAGGACATTTTGTGTTTTAATATTAAATACATCAAGTGGACAAAGCTATCTTTTGCTGGGACCTTAATTGCTTCCCCTTCCTTTCCCCTCCCCACCCCCAAATATAAGTTCTGCAAATCATTTCTGTAATTAGCTGCTAAAAGAATCTAGAGATTGGAGGAAGTTGTTTAGCTGATTTGTTCTAGCTTTAGCATGGATTCTTCTCTAGCCTAAACTATAGAAACCTCATTACAAAGTTGGCCAGCAAAACATGGCTCTGTTAAGAGGAGCAACTATAGTAGTGGGCAACTTAGTTCAGCCTTACCACCACATCCTACCACACATGGGCAGGCTTTTCTGCTTTCATTCCATGATTTATATTGGTTTTTACTATGGTGTGCTGTAGTCAGGGGAATTATCTTAAATTTGGTTGAGAACAAATTGGGCTTTTTGGCCTCAGAGACTGATATGGAGAGCACAGTCAGTGTGTTTTCCTGTTCTGATTCCTCTTCAGATGGAAGCAAGTTCCTCTTTACATGCATCCATTTTCTCATGCAGAATTTCTCCTTATGCAAGGAAAGGCATAACAGATATGTATGCAGGCTCTGTGATCCCCAACACTTTGGTTTGGCAGTTAATAGTTGTGGGGTGTTTTTCCTTTCTTGCAGGAATATGCAACCTGGGAAATGTTACTGCAATCTAGTTAACTTCAGCAAGTGTATTCTGGACTGAATTTGCCAGGCCTCCCGTTCTGCACAAGCATCTCTCCTGCTGGTGACGAGGTACAGAGCTCGTGGGGTTTGCACTGGGAGAGGGATGCGAGTGGGGGAAGAGTCACTGTGTGAGCAGCAATACAGGGAAACGTGCAGTGTGTGTGATCCCTGGCCTGTAACAGTCAGAGAGCAGAGTGCTGTCTCCTGTCTTGATCTGCAGTGTGACAATATAGGAGTCATTCTTCTCCAGAGCACAATTAATGACAGTGCCAGTTTACTGACATGCTGTGATGCAGTACATATTCCATGATGTCAGATTTATGTGCCTTAGGTTACATCAAATTTTCTGCCAAATTTACAAGCTTTTAACATGGACTGTGAGTTTGGTTTTGTTGTGTGGGTTGGTTTTTTTGTTTGTTTGTTTTTTCATTCAGGTAGCACAGGGCTGACAGTGAAGCGATTTCAAACTTTAGTAGGTCAGGAGAGCTAAGACATGATTTGACCAGACACTGTGAATCCTGACTTAAGAGCAAATGTTACACTTGGAAGCTTCACAAGGAAGGCTACAAAGTTCAGAGTTTGGGAGTGAACAGAAACAGAATGAAAAGGTCCATCGAGAGTCATAGTGAATCAGAAGCAAAGGTGTAACAGCAGGTTTACTTTTTTTTAAATTGCAGCAGAGACTAATGCAGGCCCTGACTACAGCTTGTGATTAGTGGCCAGGTAGAAACTGATGCTGGGAGGTCACAGAGGCTCTTGTGAACGTGATTCTCTGTAGACATGAGCACAAACCCATTCTGGGCTGCTTCTTGATAGAGTCTGTTGCTGGTCCATGTGGATTGCTGCTCTGGTACAGTCTCAGCAGTGCACTTACTTTGGAAGCCATGGTCTGCAGAAATCTGAGTTCCAGGCTTGGGAGATGTGAGAAGGAAGAGCTAGCCCTAGGAACAGATCAACATCTCCCTTAATTCATGGCTCCACAATTCATACTGACCATGATGAACTGCTGCCAGGATGAGAGTTCTTCCACATTAGAGGACCAAAAATCAATGTGTCATCAGCAGCGGAACACACCACACTTGTTTGGATGCTGTGGGTTAGAAAAGATGGTCTGTTGAAGGAGGGAGACATGCAGATAGGGAAAATAAGAGACTTTTAAAAATTGTCAATATATTTATATGGTGCAGTACATCCCATACTCTGTTTTTCAGGCAGGGGAACAGACATGCTGTCCCTGAGCTTCCTGAGAAGATTTTGCTTCTCTGATTTGGCAGTTAAGAGATAAAATGAATGCATATCCTGTGCACTGTGGGAAAACATTGAGTTGTTACCATTATCAGGTGGCAAGGTAATGACCAAGTCTGCTCCTGGTGTAAGAGGGAGACCTGAAACAGAATGCTGTGCTGCTTTCTCAGGTGAAAAGTTGTGGGAAGACAGAAAAAAACTTACTTTTATCATTCATTTTAAAACTCTGGTACTAATTACAAACTTAAAATTCATGCTGGCTGTGCAAAAACAGTTTAGTCTGCATTGAACAGCATTTCCTAGGAGGAGATTTTGGTGGATCAAGGCTCAGCTGGATCTCCATTTGGCTGCAAAGCTCAGATTTTGTTCACAAAGCAGCTGTGATGCTGCTGTACCCCTTCCACACAGAAGCTGAGCTTTTTCTCTGGATGGACAAGCACCACCTGTAACCCAGCCCTTTGTGAGTCAGCCTATTTACAAGGACATTGGCAGATACAGAAGAAAAAAGTGATCCTTGCAACAGCACTTGTTTGAGGGCTGCCAGTCATCAGGACTGCAACTTAAGAGAGAAAAGCAGATTTTGTGTGAGTAATGTCTTATAACCAAATAAAGCTAATGCAAAGCTTACTTTCACCTCCAGGTTTGAGTCACATACAACTGCTTCCTGAGTTCAGAAAAAGTTTCCTTTTCATCGGTAAGTTTGTGGCCTCAGATTTGAATTGGTTCTTAACTCTCCATTTAATTATCAGCTGTGGTTCTGGAAGCAGAGATTAAGTTCATAGATTCACAGAATGGTTTAGGTTGAAAGAGACCTTTAGAGATCACCTAGTTCAAATCCCCTTGCCGTGGGCAGGGACACCTTCCACTAGAGCAGCTTGCTCAAGGCCTTATCCAGCCTGGCCTCAAACACCTCCAGGGAGGGAGTATCCACAACCTTTGGGCAATCTGTTCCAGCATCTCATCATCTGATCACTACAAAGCCTTTTTAAAAGTCCCTCCCCACCTCTCCTGTAGTCTCTCATATCCAGGAAGGCTGCTCTAAGGTCTCCCTGGAGCCTTCTTTTCTCCAGGCTAAACAGCCCCAGCTCTTGCAGCCTGTCCCCATAGGAGAGGTGCTCCACCCCACAGTTCTTACTAAACCCTTACCAAACAAGGAAACCACCAGACCTCTTAACTGCCTCTGTTGCATTTAAGTCTGCCACTTGATAAGCTTAGTCTTCAAGCCTACTTAAAATTAAACAGTTTGGTTTTGCCCATGCAAGCTAGCAAAATGTTCAGCTAGTTTGATCTAACTTCAACTAGGGTTTAAGAACTGTGACAACACTTACTACAAAAAAATTAAAGGGGAAATTAGTTGCCAGCCTCTAATACCTGCTGTTTCAGGGCACCTACACTGAGCACTCCAGCCTGTAGTGACCAATTTATTTTCTCCTGAGCTTTTGGTAGTGAGCAGCAGTAGTGAGGACAAATTTGAAGAGGCTTATGGAGTAAAAGGACTTGCCAGTGAAGTATGTTCTAAAGAGGAAATGCAAGTGTTGAATGGTGGTATGTGGCTGCTTTTGGTTTTGTGGATATATTTCTTCATGGCAGTGGCATGCCATACATAGTGGGGTTTTATGCTGTTTCTTAGATTAAGCAGCACCAAAGTACTGCTCCCTATGCAAAGAGCTGCATTCAGAATACTAGCAGGAGCTCAGTTGGACCTGCTGTTTTGCGTGGAGGCAAATTACCTTCAAAATCAGCTGGTCCCCATGGAGCAGTCTGTCTCAGAGCTGCCAGCTAACACACAGATACAGTGTGTTCAAAAACCTGACAGAAGCCAGAAGCCATGGCTGGCCACAGAGCAGCTGGCTGGGATAGCTTGTGTCTCCTCAAGCAATGGCGTGCAGCTCCCACTGAGGTCAGGCAAGATGTGGATTTGTCACCCTAACATATTCACCTGCATAGTTTGCCCATCAGGTCTGACTGAGCAGGGAAATGAGCTATGCAGTCATGGAGATATGGCCTCACATATGATGTCAGTTTCCTGGTAAACCTGTGCCCTTCAGGGAAGGCACCCACAGGACACATTGCCTTTCACTGCACTTGCTGCATGGAAACACTTGGTCATTGAAGGTCACGGAAGATGGTTGGAGATGCACATATTTAAAATACAACCAGCTGAATGGCATCTCTCTCTTCTAATTAACAGTGACTTGGGCAAACTCACTCTTTTAATGTGTATGAAATGAGTCACCTTTATAAGTAGAAAGTGAGGGATGCTGCAAGCTTCCTTGGGGTCCAGCCCAGGTTGCTGCAGAAGGCAGTGCAGCTGTGCTGTGTTTCTTCTCAGGAAGATAACATAGGACATATCTTCTCTTTGTGTAGAGGAAGATCAGCAAGTTCTTGTGCTAAGCCACAAAACACTTTGCCCTGCCTACTTTCTTGGCAGTATCTCCATTAATAATCATTCTTTCCAGCTTCTCTTCTTCACATACTAGCTAAGTACTTGCTATGTGCAGCTGTAAAAAGTTGTTTCCAAAGAGAAATAAACTGGAGCAAAGATGTCTGTAATCGGAGACGTGGAAGAAAGCAGAAGGGCGTTGTCACTTTATTGTCTTTGGTTGCTTTTGGTTTGATTTGTGCCATGCTTTAAGCTAGTCCCCTTTACAGGACTTTGGGCCTCTTTGCTTGTAGACATATGTGTGCCACCCAGTGGCACCAACTTGCCCCATGTCTCTCCTGGTACCACGTGGTGATCAAGGCAGTAAGAGAGCCCTGTGCTGGGTCAGCAGCACCATGGCAGACCTAGCAAAGCTAGGAAGAGATCAGCCTCTACCAAGAGGATTTTGATGCCTAAGTTGGAAAATTTCTGTCTGGACGTCAAAATTAATAATCACAGTTACTGTTTTTCAGGACTTTTTTTAATGAAAAGATTTTCTAACCATTAGTTTATCAAAACTTGTCCCTACCCCCCTCTAAAAGTCAAAGGTGAATTCAATACAAAATTCAAATTTCAGAACTTAGAAAGTTATAAAATAGTCTTTTTAAATATATTTAGAGTACTTAAAGCAAATGTAGACTCTGCAGAAATTTGCAGTCCTAAGAACAAAATAGTCAAATTTCATTTTTGGTGAATTAAAACTTTTAATTTTCTTTTAATCTTTATTGAAATAGAAATCTCTTCATGTCTCTAACTTTGACAGGCTATAACATTCCTTCCCTGTTTCTCTCTCTCTTTTTTTTTTTAATCCCAAACCCACATTATTAAATCTTGTAGTGCCTCTCGAGGGCAGAACAGGGAATCTACAGCCCTGTACCAAGTTAGTCTTTAATATCACCTTAGAATTTCTTGTAGTCTAGAAGAACAGCAGGCTGATGTAAAACAGAACTTGTATCTTGACATGTATTTGATAATTGCCAAGGTAAGTTGAGAAGACTATTTCATAAATTAAATCTTCAGAAATTATAATTACAAAGCTTTCAACTAGACAACAAAAACATTAGATTAAGTATGGACAGCTTACTGTGTGTCCTTACTGTAGGTATTTAAATGGCTTCCTCTCCTGCAGGTATATGCTGTGTACTCAGATCCACACATGCACATTTCGTAATTGAAATACTGAGGCTGAGTCTCCAGTTAAAGTGCCAGATGTAAAATCTGAACCCTCTCTTTCAATGTTATCTCACTTTTATTTCATAAATACTGAATCCTGCTGCAAAAGCAGACAGTCTTCCAAGATGTATACCAAAGTGGCTGTACAAAGCTATTTTGAGTTGAATTTTTTGTTGTAACTACAAAATGTGGTTGTGGTTGATCTTAGCTAAGCTTATTGTGGTATAAATATGAAGAATATTAGTATTGCCTGTACTTTACTTCTTGCATTTTGGCAGTTTTTTTTATTAAATGATTGAAACATCTCTAACTGCACCTTTCATTTCCAAGTGACTTTTGACTTTTTTTCTTGCCAAAAGGCAGCACTGGAAATACTTAACAGAAAAAGTCATCTGTGAATTACTCAGGATGTTTTCCAGTTTGGACCAAATGGAAATTGTCAGTGATAGGAACAGTCCATGAGCACCAGGGTGATTTGCACACATACACTCAGATGCTGAAGGCTAAGGTCTCTCCAGTTACATAAGGAGAGGTATTCAGTGCACTGTGGATTACATTTTTAGTGCTTTGCAAAGAAGTGAGCTAGATCGAGAGAAGTTAGAATTTCAGCTCTCTGGTTCTACCACTCCAACTCTGAGGCAGCAGCCACTAGGACACCAGGCCTCTTGCCTGGGACTAAACACCAGTCCACCATTTTTACCTGGCCCTCGTGGTTTCAAATCACAGGGCTGATCTGGAGCTCATCTGCACGCTGGCTAAAGAATGAGGGTGTGTCTTATGCTCCCTCCTGCCTTTGCTTTCATTTGCCTCTGGTTTGAAGGTAATGTCACTTCAGCTCTAGAGCAAATTAGTGGTTTGGTGACTGCCCTGATCTTCCAAAGTAGTAATTCTAAAGCAGGAGATCCTCTGCAGAGTTTCTATATGTATTCCCATTTGGTAGTAGTTTATTTCATCCAGGAACTGGTCTTGGAGGCAGGAAAGTTCCTGCCAGCTCATAATAAGGCATATGATAGATTCAGTGGGTCACTATCAGAGGTGGAAGAGAATTCTTTGTCTTCCCTGTTAATTGTCAGCTGTATCCCTAGAGCTTCATCATCAGAACTGCCATCATCATTTATCATACGGATTTGCGCTACTGCTTTGGGACCATATCTTCCTCTGCTCTAAGACTTGGTATGTCTGGAGTGAAACTGTAGCAACTCCCATCAGCTGAAGACAGCTGATACTTTTTTTTTTTTTTTTACTTTATTAAAATGTTAACTTTTTTAAATTAAGCTTTTCTTGCAGTGGTAATAAAGGCAATGAATTAATGCAGTTAATATGAGTATGTTATAAAGTCTCTGTTTTTTTAAAACAGAGAAAAAGATAGCCTGATTTAGTAGATTTTATATATGATACAAAGTACCAAGATAATGGCAACCTCCAATCTAATTTACTTAATGGTTATCTGATCTGTTAGTTATATATAACCCATCTAAATATAGTTTTTTAGTTATCTTATTGGACAGATTTTAATAGCAATAATGTATTTCCTTCCTCTGTCTGTTTCTGCAAAGCAAGTTGCAGTAGAAGGTTTTTGCTGTATTCCAGCTGGGCAAGTAATGTGGTGGTGCAGGCATATAACATTTTGCATGTGTTTTTATATGGATTAGAATAAAACATCATTTGCCAGTACTGCCAGAGTATTAGGTGATCATGGAAATTCACATGTGGAACAATGTGTCTTCAGTAACACTATTGCTTTTTTTCTTTGCTATTTTTAAATTAATTAATTTCAAACCAAAATATGCATGGTAGGATATTTAAGGTTAAAATTAATCTCTTGTCCTTAATTTACCTTGGGTTTGGGGTTTTTTAATTCCTTTGGGTGCAGTTTCTAAAGTTTTGTAGACCCTTTTGAAAAGATGATCGGTCACCTTTTGGCCACAGTAACTATGTAGTCTAGAGTGAGCTAAGATTGGCTCCAACACAAAAAAGGGGTGATGGAAGTCCTGGAGCTTGGGAAAGAGAGTTTGCTGAAGCAGACCTTCTATTTCAGGTTGCTTTTTGCCTCCCTTTTTTCCTCCTCTCTATTTCTGTCCTGATTCTAAAATCTCTTCTGTGTGTGTGTGTATGTATATGTGTATATATATGTGTGTGTGTGTGTATATTTTTTTTTTTTAATGTATTGCTGAGAACCTTTTAAAATAATTACCAAAACTGTAGCAGCTGATCTGAAAGCTTTCTGAGGCACAGTATGAACTATGCAGCTAGCCAGACTTCCAAGTAGGCAGGAACAGAAGCTGCCAATTGCTTTGATTGCTTGTGCAAATGCACACTTTGTCATCCAACTCTATGCATGTGCAGATATCCAGTGTATGCTACCCAGCCTCATGTAGTGCAGCAGTTTCAGGCTTTGGAAGTTAGTTATTGCACAAATTATGTAAGCAAGTTTTTGTAGCTATTCTCAGAGGAGGATCTCTGATAAAATATCAATCATAGTAAAAACCCTTAAGTATGCAAAGTAATGGTATATTTTATGTATTTTTGTGTATTTCATTTTCAGTAAGCTGAAAATTTTCCCTGCTTTATTTGCAAACTTGTGTTAATTCCTTTGGGCATGTGACTCATAAAAAAGTAATTGTTCTGTAACAGTCCAACAGAGTCTACAAAGAACATAACCCTGGCCATGTTATTGAAATAAGCATTTAAAATGACAGATCAAATGCTATTTTATAGCTTTTTACATCAGAGATCACAGGTTTCCCAACACAGGGGATACAGGTCATAGGCAGAAGTCCTCATTTATTTATCTAGTCAGTCTGATGAGAGTTTCTCTTCAGTTTGTGATCTGTGAGCAGGGCACAGAGGGAAAGTTGCAGGGAGTTTTTCAATAGGTCATGGTCCTTTGAGAGAGATGACAGTACAGCTGGTTGCTCTCCCCACATTCGTGAAGCAAGATGTTGCAGTGCTGAACACAAGTGGTGGCATCTGTGCACAGACTATGGTTGTGGTCCTTACTCCACCAGCCTTCTGCATCCAAAAGATGGTGTTTCAGGAGCCAGTGCCAACCTTCACTGCTGACTGTGACATTCCTCAGATTCATTGCTGATGCACAAATATGATTCAGTGCGCCTCACAAATTATCTGGTTTAGTGACTAACGCTGAGATACAGTGCAAATCTCTGCATAACAGAACATCAGAAGACTTTGCAGAACATTCTCTTCTTAGACTTAAGTCTGATCATCCCATATAATTCAAACACTTTCAGTAAAGTCATAAGGTACAATGGGCCTCATCCAGCCCCATCTGAAAACTGGCCAAATCCTTTCCATGAGCTCTAATAAGAGTAAAATCAGACTCTCCCTCTCCACCCATTTTAGTGGAAGTTTGGAGTCTCAGCACTTTGCAGCCTCAAATCATCCAAAATTAACTTTTGGAACAGAAAAAATTTTTTTTTGTTCCTTTTTAATTACAATCTCTACCGGACCCGGTTGTATGGTTCTCACAAAACTGATTTATATGAGGGCTTGCCGCACTGAACTGAGACTTTTATTGCTGGTAACCAGGCACTGAGGTGGTATTTGTTTTCCTGAACTGTCTTTGGTGGAGCAGGCTGGCTTACATTATGCAGATCTGAGACTGAGTTTTGTTTTGTTTTTCCCACACTCCAGGCATATCAGTCTTTGATTGCTTCTCTAATGACAGGTACTCAAATTCCTCTCTAATTCATGTCGACACCTGGGCTATTAAAAAATCTAATGCACCCTTGCATGTGTAGTTGCTCTTTCTCTGCTGACTGCCCAGGCCACTTAGCTTTTTGTTGGGGCTTTTGATGTGAAATCTGAACTAATCTCTGTGCACTGTAGCTCTTCAGTGTTCTTATAGGAATATTGCAATATTTACAAGCAAGAGGGATTGGAAAATAGTGTTTTAATTAATTCCATATGTCTGTCCTTTACATACCTCAGATTTCCCTTTAGAAGTAGTCACTATTTTAATATGATTTTATAATGCTGGTTTAGTAAACCAGTCACAGTTCACTGCAGGTTTAGTAAAACTTAGTTGATTGTGATGAAGAAAACACTTTTAAAAGCCTATTTGAATGTTGAAGCTGACTGAATTCTAAATCTGCACCTATTGAGAAGGAAAATAATCTGACGGTGTATGAAAACCTTGATATTTTTCTGTATGCCTTATTATAGTAAATGCTTTCAATTCACACTCATGTTGTCCTGTTGGTCAGAAGGGAAAGGTGAATTAAAACAGTTTCAGCAAGGGTGTTACACAGGTCACAATGTTATTAATTTAGTGCCCTGGATGTGGAGCAGATGTGATGCAGGGTGTCCTAGAGCTCCCTTGATCTAACTTGTGGCTCCAAACAGGCTTTTTTCATCGCTGCCTCAAGATTTGCAGAAAGAAGCTCCTCTCTTTATAATCACTGTTATAGAGGGGACCTGCAACAACCTAGTGCGCAGCTGTGGTCAGTGGATTTCCACCAGCAAAATCTCAGGGCTCACTCACCAGATTCGTTTCCCATGACTTATACTGTCTGGAAGTTACAGCCACTCAGGTGTCCCAATAAACATTCAGACTAATTTCTGATACTTGTTGGCCAGTTATGCCATAAAACAGTGGAGAGAGGGAGGAAAAAGAGAATCGTCCAGACTTCTGTCAATTTGAGTCAAATGGCAGAATTGCCTTCGTGATACAAAGAACAAATGAATGGTCAGACTTCTAACATCCTAAAAAAACCAAACCACAACGTGGAGCAGTAGGTGAAACGGCAAAAGGCAGGGATGTTGATGTCAACACACTACTTTTTTTTTTTTTTTTTCCTCCCCATGGCAACAAGCCAGAGATTCCAAGGGCCAGCCTGTGCCTTTATGCTTCTGGGTCACCAGGTGTGGGGTGCAGGAAACATCCCTTCCTGCCCTCTGCCTCGCTCTCTGTGCAGGCTGCCTGCCACCCTCAGGCCATGGATGATTGATCCTTCCTGGTCAGAGAGCTGAGCAGTGCTGTGTTGTGACGATAAACTGGTGGAAAATGTCCTTTTCTTCAGGACTTCTTCCAGCTTAATGGAATGGTTTTGTTCTGTTTTAGGACTGAATAACCTGGAGGCAATACTCTCAAATTCTTTATTTCTGGCCTAGCCTGTTCACCCTGCTAACAGTTCTTACAGTTTAAAAAGGCTCGTATTTTGGGGAGAAAGCTGTGCAGCAATGTGTATGTTGCTGAGCAGACACATGAAAGCAGCCCCACTGGGAAGAAGCTCTTGGGCTGTATAATAGGAACAGTATTTTGCGATGACAAAATGTTCACAGGGAGGAACAGGTGTGGGAACAAGTTGGAGAGACACAGGTCCTTGTTGCCCCAAATACGTAGACCTTATGTGAAGAGGTTGTGCCTACAACCTCTCCCAAGCACCAAAACAAGGATCCCTTTCTTTAGGGCTGCATGCTGAGGTCACCTCCAGCCTGGGTGAATCCCTTGTTGGCTGTGTTGGGCAGCATGTCTAGGATAACACAGCCCTGTGTGTTGTTTTAAATATTCAGGCCAACTGAAGGTTGCCTTGCATGGTAGATGATTGAATATTGCAGGCAGCTGCACTTTGGACAGCTGAAATAAGAGCTCAGCCACAACCAGCTTAGTCCTTAACTGTCATTTCTGCTTACAAGAGAGGGTAAAGCTGTTTGTTGGGTTTTCCTTTGTGTAGGGATTGGGGGAAGGGCTTTTTTTTTTTTTTTTCTGACAGGAAAGCAGGAGAGGGGAGTGAGCTCTAAGACTCTGCAGTATCTCAAGTTGTGTCCTCCCTTCTGCAGCCCAGCAACTGCAGATTTCTCTGCAGTCCTTGACCCCGACTTTTTGCTAAGGAGTGACATACACATGGTTGTGTTAGGACACTAGTGAGACTCTTGCAGTGCCTGGTGTAGGGACTTTGTTCCTGGCATCATTTGCAGGGTTGAGGTCCCACTCCCCAGGCAGGGTCATTGTGGTAGAGAGTGTGAGCCAACTCTCAGACTGAGTAGGCAGGAATATTTCCATATATCTCCTCTGAAAGCACCAGCTGAAAGAAATTACAGGACCATGGACTGGATGGAAGCAATTGTGTAAGGTCCTGCACCTGGGTAGGCACAATCCCAAGCACAAATACAGGCTGGGTGGCAAATGGCTGCAGAGCAGCCCTGAGGAAAAGGACCTGGGGGTCTGGGGTGATGAAAAGCTCAACATGAGCCTGCAGTGTGTGCGTGCAGCCCAGACAGCAACCGAGTCCTGGGCTGCATCAAGAGAAGTGTGGCCAGCAGGGCAAGGGAGGGGATTCTGCCCCTTTACTCTGCTCTTATGAGACCCCACCTGGAGTACTGTGTGAAGTTCTGAAGCCCCCAGCACAGGAAGGACATGGAACTGTTAGAGTGGGTCCAGAGGAGGGCCACGAAGATGATCAGAGGGCTGGAGCAGCTCTGCTATGGGGACAGGCTATGAGATTTGGGAGTCTTCAGCCTGGAGAAGAGAAGGCTTTGAGGAGACCTTATAGTAGCCTTCCAGTATCTTGCAATGACAGGACAAGGGGCAATGGGTTTAAACTGGCAGAGGGGAGATTTAGAGTGGATGTTAGGAGGAAGTTCTTCACTGTGAGGGTGGTGAGACACTGGAACAGGTTGCCCAGGGAGGTTGTGGCTGCTCCCTCCCTGGAGATGTTCAAGGCCAGGCTGGACGAGGCCTTGAGTAACCTCTACTAGTGGGAGGTGTCCCTGCCTATGTCAGGGGGTTGGAACTAGATGATCTTTGAGGTCCTTTTCAACCTTACCATTCTATGAATATCTGTTTTTAGCAAGTCTAAGAGGCTGTAGCATATTTGCTCTTATATTATCAGCTTTTCTCAAGTCAGCATCCAAACACTTAAACTGTCCAAAAGCTTTGCTACTTTTTCCAAATAGTGTCTGGAGACAGTCCTCCCCAGCTAGCCATTACCTATGATCCTCTGCGTATCTTGAAAAATATGTCACTGAAAATAAAAAAAAAATGTAAAAAACCCCTGTTTCAAATACTTGGATTAAACTAAAATTCTGACACTGTAATGGCCTATTTCTTAGCTGTAATTTTCCATGGATGAAACACCACTGGTTTTTTGCCATATAACTTCTGGTTGCCTTTGACAAATGAGGTTTGTCAACTGGATGCAACTTGCCGTGGACCATGAGTTCATCTGGCTGTTACTGCTCTTGGCACCACACGGTCCTGTGCTGGCTTAGTGATCTGATGGTTCCCTTATCTCTGACACCCCACAGTAACCTGCTCTGTTACTGTTTTCCTGTGATTTTAAGAAGCAGACTGAAAGTGTTTAGGGAATTTTAAGACTTGAGGGAGTTGTGTAGTGTGAACTGCAGCCAGTGCTGCCTGCAGGGTCACTGTGACAGACATGAGCAGGAAGGATAGAGGAAGATGGAGATGCTGCAGTTTTGGCAGAGCACAGGTGCACAGGATAACACATGCAGAGATGTGAAACCACCTCATAGTATCTTTTTTTTTTTCCAACTAGTCTCGTACTTTGTTTGCTCTTGTGGGTATCTGTCTCACTACTCCTCACTAGCCTCTCAGCATCTGCTTTTTCACATAGCTCAGTTATGCTGTTGTAAGAGGTAACATATTAGAACTCTGCGATTTATTGAAAAGGATATGTCTAAAACAAACCAAAAAAATCTGTCATCTCTCTGCAGCCTAAGGAGGGCTGAAAAAATGCTTACTTTGATTCTGGCTTGATGTGTGTTTCTTCCCCAAGAACTGCCTCTGTGCATTCTTGCTAGAGACCTCCAGGCTCTTGCTTTCCTCCTCTCTCCTTTTTGGCCCCTGACTGCAGCAGGATAACATTGCGTCTCCAAGTCAGGCACTGCCAACTTTGTAAAGACACAGTTCCCCATGGCAGGTCTTCCTGTTATTGCCAGCTCCTATGTGTCATTCAGGTTGGGCTAAGTCCTGTTTTGGGGCCACATAGACCTCATCCATTTTATGCACATCTGTGAATGAAGCCATCATCTGTCCCCCCTCCAAGGGCCATTTGTGAAGAGTGAAAGGAAGCTCTGATTCAAGGTCTGGGCAAGAGCTCTCCAGCACAGCTAGTACTGGCCACTTTTTCTGCCCTGGCACTTTGCATAGGAGCTGGCATTTTCATTCTGGATGGCATGTCATACACCACTCATGTCAGGTATTGTGAAGAGTTTCTTTGAAATGCAAAAAGTCCCAAATAAATTTGGCTTCCTCACTCTGGTAATGGCAGCTCCCCAGAATTTCCCTGAGTCTCATGCATCTGAAGTAACTTCTCTCCTGGTCTCTCTTTTGGGCATCTGGTTCTCTACAACTGGTTTTAAGAGTAAAATGCTAGTGCCTCCTTTTGCCACCACCATTTCCTCTGGACAGGATAGGACAATTTGCATTTTCTTGTACCCTTCTTTCTCAGGCCACAAATCTTGTAATCTCTGCACCAAAGGGAGAATAATTTCAGCCAGAAACTATCATTACAAGACCAGTCACTGATGTTAAAGGACCCAAAATTACTGAGAGTGACATTTTAGGTGTCACTTTCTTTCTCTGGAGGCCTTCAGCTTGGAAAGGTTTACTCCAGTTAAGAAGAGGGAAATCCAGGCTCTCCTGCTGAATGTAGGAGTGGTTATAGGAGAGGTTATGCTCCCCTGTGTCTTAATTAAAACTTGTATCAGGTTACTGGAGTGCCTGTCAGGCTTTTCACTCTTCTATGTGTCAGTGACCGAGCCAGAGTCTCCTAAATATTCTTTCTTTACCCTGTAGGTAAATTCCTTTTCAGCCTATGTGGGAAACTTCCTGCTGTACTGGTTTTGTTTTGGTGTGCTTCGCTGAATTCTTTAGGGGCTTTAAACCCTCTGTGTATTTATTTATAGATGTCTACACATGTAGAAACTTTAATAAAAAGAGAAGAATTAAAATACCTGGGTTTTTTTCAGATGGGATTTACTAGCCTGGTGTTGCATGGGAGGAGTGTCTTCAGCATCATCTAAAGCTCTCATTCACACCTTGTCACATTCCCTCACCAACTCTCTTGATGCAGGCAGTCCTTCTGACCTTTGGAGGATACAGTGGTGGAACATGTAGAATTACATTACATGTAGGTCCATCAAGGAAAGTGAGAGCAGTGGAGCTTGAACAAATTTCATGGCATCACAGTGACAGTTTTTATTACAATGGCTTAATAGTTCAGGGCTCCTTTCAGTGGTGGCTAGTGATAGGATAAGGACAGTAGATGCAAACTAGAAGACAAGAAGTTTCACTGGAACATAAGGAGAGACTTCTTTGACTTTTGGAGTAATGGAGAACTGGAACAGGCTGTCCAGATTGGCTGTGGAGTCTCCTTCTCTGGAGGCTGTTAAAATACACCTGGACATGTTCCTGTGCAAGATGATCTAGGCATACCTGCTTTAATAGGGAGGTTGGATTAGATGATCTCCAGAGGTCCCTTCCAACCCCTACTATTCTATGCTTCTGTTCTGTGTTTCAGCAGGCTCAAGAAAATATATTGTGGTTGTTATGAAACTGATCTTAAAGTTTTCTAACTGCTTTGTAACCTGTTTACAGTTGGTTGTCCTCTTGGTTTCGAGAGCTACCTTCTTAAAGTATTTGGTAACTTAGGCTAACTTCTTCAAATTCAGATTTTTTTTTTTTTTTAAACACACCCCCCCCCCCCCTTTTTTTTTTTTTCTGTTATCAAGAAGTAATG
Organism: Ramphastos sulfuratus; assembly: GCA_013399055.1. Classification (NCBI taxonomy): domain Eukaryota; kingdom Metazoa; phylum Chordata; class Aves; order Piciformes; family Ramphastidae; genus Ramphastos; species Ramphastos sulfuratus. The sequence continues at coordinate 138,787 of WBNM01029799.1, forward strand.
CATTTTGAAAGAACCAAATCAATACTGGCTTAGAAGTTAGATCTTTTTACAGAGAAGGCAAATCAGCATTTTAATTTTTTTCTCCCTTTAAGTTCTATCAATTCTATTTTATTTCTACAGTTGTTTGTTCCTTCCTCTTTTCTCACTTGGAAATTAATCATGCAGGAAATGATTAACCACAGTGAGCTGCCTGTCTGCCTCTGACTCAATATGTTTAAGAGGGGATGCCTCAAAGCATCTCAAAATGTCTGACTCAATGCAAACAGTGCAGTTGCAGTCTAGCTCTTCATGCTGTCTACCCCAACTTTCTTTTTAGCATTTGTAATGCTCCTGAAATTATTTCTGATGTACCAAATTTAATCTGAAATGCTCAGAATTTGTGTTTCATGGAATTCAGTTTAGTGCCACTAATCCACTCTTTATGGATTAGTTCAGCTTGCCAGGGGCTCTTTGCAGAATGCAACATGTACTTTCTCTCTCCTTTATTTTGTTTTCAAATTTAGTTTTTATCATAATTTAGTTTAATATCGTAATATTTTAATGCCATTTCTGACAGTGACTGCTGGCTGTGTCTGCTAGCTTGCCAAAATCAAAGGTGCCTTATGCATCTCTGTATGATTGACCTGGGTGGGCAGCTCTGAGGCATCTCATTTGCTAACTGGCTGGCGTGGGTTTCTTAAAAGGCAGCAGATGCAGGCTGCATGTACGCCCTCTTGAGGAGGACGCCTGTGGTCTGCAGGGAAGCGACCCTGGCAGTGGAGTTGTAGCTGAGGCAGTTCAGAGGAAGCATGAGGACTGCAGCGGAGTGCCTGCTCACAGCGATGGCAGGCCCGATGCGGAGCAAACGGCAGTGTGCACCGTGCTGCTGGCGCCTGCCTCGCAGCGGGAGAGCAGCTGCTGCTGCTGCCAGCTGTGGAAGTCCTTCTCTCTTGCTGACAGTGCAAACCTTTGTGTTTCGGGTTCAGGGGCAAACACTGTGGTGTACGTGTGCAGGTTATTTACTGTAATCCTTGTTGTTGCATCACCAGTGCTCATCTAGATACAGCATTTCCATATAGCTTCTTAAAAGCTGTGGTAATTTACAGTACTGCCTAGAAAATATGCAAGGATAGTGTCCTGGCTTTCAAAGTAACCATATGCCTTCAGCCTTGGCGTTTTGGAATTGGTTCCTTTTCAACATCCTGAAGCACCTGTTTTTTAACAGATTTGGTAGGTAAAATTGGTTAATGAGTGGGTCAGTTCCTGTTTCAGGTATTTGGTAGTGTCAGCTGTTGACAATGGAGGTAACGTCCATTTCTTAAATCCAGCTCTTTCCCACAGGCTGAGAGCAAATGATGTCCATTGCTGAAGCATAGGATAGTAATCAAAGCTTTCCCTTAATTGCAGAGTTACACTTAACATTATAAGACATCTCTGTGCCAAACAGTGATCCTGCAAATTAGTGTTGAATGAAGCAGCTGCAGAACTCAAGTTCAGCATTGTCCTGACTCAGCTGCTTTGCTTCTGCAGCCTGAGAGGTGCTGCTCATACCAAGGGGCAGTCCCAGCACTGCACTATGCTTTGTAGGCAAGCCCCCAAGTCATTGCATCTCTTCATTACAGTATAATCCTTCCTACAGTCTTGTAGTGATCGACTTTTATAATCCAGAAGGTACAGGGTTTTGTGCTTACAAAAAGTCAGACAAAAGAAAAAAAACTGTGAAAATCTAATAACCAATAAAAGTTAGAACTTCAAAGACAGGTACCATTCTCAGCAGCAGGAGCAGAGCCAACAAGTGGCAAAAGTAAGAGTGAAGCAGTGTTGTAATTTATATTTTATGTTTTACACACCGTAATGTTTTATTGTCTCTGCATTATACTTCTGTGTGAGGGCACACAGGGTTCTGAGTCATGCTATATGATCTCTTTTCTAATGGCTCCTAAAAGATATGGGTGCTCTAGAATATCATGAGTAAAACAACTCTGCTTGCATGAAACTTTAAACCAGTTCTGCCTGTATTTTGTCCAGTATGGAAACTCATCCCGCACCTCTAACATGCCACTTTTCAGACTAGTGTGAAGCTGTGTGTCTAATTTCCACTCCTGTCCTGTTCAGAATGTCCATCAGTACTGGAGGTACTAGCTCATATGCAGCTGTTGACTGCAGGTACGTACGATAGGGAAAGAAGTGCGACCCAGTACCTTTCTGCCCTTTGCCTGTTTTCAAGTAGTCTGTGCAGGGAGGATGGACTTTAGAAAGGCTGGATGTGTCCGTGGGTAGTAGTTTCCCCTTAGAGAACTCAAGCTTTAACCATTGCCTTTCTTCCCCTCCATCCACACCAATTTCTTAAGAAGCTGATCTAGAAGAACCTAGCTAAGAGAAATATAAATAGACCATCTCAGCGCAAGCAACCAGAAAGTAATCACTTAACTGACAGGGAGGCAGACAAGTTACAGCATTTGCAAAAGTACTGCTTTTTAGAGACAGCACTTCATAGACCAGCTGCCACATTCAGGTCTGAGCTGCCTTAAGGAATTAATTTAAAAGTCTGATATCAAACCAGACTTTATTCTGCCCTCTCCAGAAGCTTTCCCATGGCACGTGGAGTACCAACGAGGCTCACAGCACATTACCCAGACTGGTTTGGCCTCTTAACAAAGCAGTGCAGGATTTCTCTTTTTAATCAGTTGAAAGAGTTAAAAGGTTGGTGAAATAGTCTAATGGCGCAGTCACACTAGAGACAATTGCAGCTGTGAAAAGATTGTGTAAAGAAACAGGATGATTGTGGTGTGCTGTAAGAAATAATTTTCCTGTTGACTATTTTTTTAAACAGGAAGCTGAAGAACAAAGCGGCATTAGTCTTGGTGCTTTTTTTAATAGGCTTCAGATTTCAAGTGTTGCATTTAGGATAAGTAGATCAGGAAAAGATAGGGCTTTGTGCAGCTTTGTGTAACTGAGAGCTATAAATACAGAAAGAAATGTAACCGAATTCAAGGAGGTAACTCTGAATGCAAAGCTGGTGCTTCCCTCGAGACTCAGCAAGTTGCGCAGTAACACGCCAAAGGACTGACGAGCAGGTCGGTCCCTTCACTGGACTTTGTGACTGCACGTGTTTGCACAGAGCTGCGTGGGCTTGGCTTCACACAGCTTCCTCTCTGTCAGTCAGTCTGTGCCTGCACCACATTCCCCTCTGCTCTGCTTGCTCTTTTGCAGTAATCGGAAACTGTTTTTGCAGTAAGTGAGAAGAAAACCTGCAAACGCCAGAGAAAATGGTAGTGCCTCACTCCACTTTGAATTCTGTTTTTTTTCTAGACAGTAAGCCAGAGCTAGGCGTGATGTGCCGGACTCCTTTCCAAGCCCTTTCCTCCTAACAGATTTTAGACAAAGTCCATTAAAGTCTTATTTCAGAAAAGCTTTCTTTTGAGGAAGGTAGCTCAGCAGGTTTTTAATTTGTGTGGGTCTATGTCTATATTTCAAATTTTTGAAGTGTGAGCATCTAACAAAATAAATCTGTGCTTCTAACTGGCTTTTTCTCATACACATCATGTATCATCTCAGAACCATTACAGACTTTATAGGTGGTGACTCACCTGAAACCTTCACTCCAAATGATGTTTTTTTCCATCCAGAACATTTGCGTAATGTTCATTTAAACTGTAAAGGGTATTGTATGTAGCCTGAAATTGATTTGGCATATACTGTGCTGTTACAGTTCTCCTTGGCTTTATCAAAAACAGTTAAGTGACTTCAGAAAGTAAGAATTGTGTATTCTTGTCAATACCTGCCCTGGAACTGCAGCTGTCAGCCTGGGGTTGTCTCAGGAATAACCCATATTCCTATCCCCACTGTATTTACCTGCCTTGTGCCAAAATTACAGAAATGGTAGCAAATCTAAGGATGGCTCAGGTGAATGGGCAAGAGCAAAACACATACTGAAATGCTATAGCACCATTAGAAGAGCTCTGGAGCATCTGATAGTCACAGTTCCAGTGAGCAGTGTGCCAAAATGACACAAAACTCCCTTGCAACTTGAAAAAAAAAATCCTCAAAGCTTTTCCTTTCTTTTATTTTTTCCCATTTAATATTTTTGTTGCATTGAAGTTCTACATCTTCAATGTGACCCTCTTAGAATTGGCCTAGGTTGGAATTTCTGCTTGAGGTGTGGAGAAGCAGGACCCTGGTCTCCAGCCTGGGGAATGCTGAGCTTTGACAGTGAGGCTTTTCCCTCTGCAGCACCTCATGGCTGAGAGGATGGGCTGCCTGCTTGTGCTTCCACCTCTGGGAAATGTGCAGACCATGACTCTATATGCTGCTCCCGAGAAGAAGGAAGGTGCATTTGGAGGTGATGATGGAGCATGGAGTCTTCAGAGCAAGCAGGGAGAAAGGAAGAAGCATGAGTCTTTCCCAAAATGGGAAGGATCTACCAGTAATTTAAGGGCTTTGAAGGGTCAGCATCTCTTCCTATGATCTTGAACAGATGATACCTTCTTGAAGTACAGGTTGATAGTATAGTTATGAGATTATCTTTAAGTACTTCAAAAGGAAGAAGATTGTTGGATTAAACAGCTCATTTTTGTTACCGCATTTTTATGCCTTGCCATACTAATGTATGGATCGTGCACTTGCGCAAAAGTGGGTGCATATGTCTGTGAGTTGATATGGCAATGGGGATGATGTAAGGATCCCCTGTTTAAGGATGCAGCTGGTTTCCATGCAACGAAACAAAGTGCTTTTTACAGATTGTTTAGGTAACATAGCAAATAAACCTGTTAGCTGCAAGTATGTTTTTTAGCTGACTAGAAATTTATTTACTAAATAATGTCTGGGCCTTGTGTGTTTCTGTGTTTTACTGTGCAGGTTTCTTAGCAAGACCAGATAAAGCTCAGCCTCCACCATGCCTGTGCCTCCCCCTCCAGCTCCCCCTCCTCCCCCAACACTGGCATTGGTAAGTTTTGCAGGAGGTAAATACACTGTGTATATACTGTCCTCTGTTGCTGCTTGTCATACTGAACAGGATGTCTAGAAGCACTGAGACATCAGTGAGGGTATCCATGTTATTTGGGGAAAGCTTTCCGATATTTTGTTTACAGTTGATAATTGATCCTACAAAAAGGATCATCATTTACATTTTCTTCCAGTGCCCATCTGGATGTCACTAGCCACATTGACTCTCATCTTCCTCCTACACTGGCAGTCTGCTCTGGTGTAGAGTCCTGGATAAAGAGGCAGAGCTTCTCAACAGCTCATCAAAATCAGGGGAATCAAAAGCTTGCTTCCCCCTTGCCCTTCTCCAGCCATGTACCCCTTCCTCCTCCCTTGTTCTACTCTAGTACTTACCTGACCTGAGGTGGAAAAAAGACGATCCTATTGTTTACATTTGGTAAGAATAGTTCTTAGCCAGCATAGTTCCCTCAGCTAGCCTGTGGTATCAGGTCACTGGATGCACTGCTGCCACAGGGTGGTTGGTGGGACTACATTGGACCTGACTTAAGTCAGCATAAGTTGGAATAGAACTTGTGCTGTGTTTGCTCTCCAACAATGAGTCACATCACCGACAAGAAAGAAAAGGCTTCTTGAAATGCTGTTGTAATGGACTCTGATATTCTCATCGCAAACCCCTAGCTGATTGCACAGCTAGATTGGGCTCTGCTGCTGAAGAGTCTTTCCCTCGTTTTCCACCACAAGCAAGATACAGACTCTCTGCTTGGCTCCTCCATGGCAATTCCCACCACCTTTCAGGAAATTGCCATAACACTGATAAAGTTAGAAAGCTTTTTGGGAACCACTATTTGCTGGAAGAAATAACTATATATATGTACGTATGCATATATGTGTCTGTTTGGGGGAGGGGTTTTGGCTCTTTGAAAAACTCTATCGCCAAAATACAGACTGAAAAGAGGACAACTGGGACAAACCTTATATATCTAAGAGTCTTATTTGGTCTCTATGAAGAGGTATATATTGTTGAAGTCATGATGGACATTTTAAAGTATTTCTGTCAAAACTAAAATAGCAGATAAAAGTCCATCTGTCTTTTGATTTATCCAGAATTTGTATATTAAGAGTTTTCACTATGACTTTCAAGAATGGCCACCCTTTTGTGTAGTCTGTTCTTGTTCGGTCTCCAGAATGGCAGCTGGCCACAATTGTGCCTTGCCTTTAAAAGATCAGACTCTAAATCCTAAGTTTGAAAAGACGCTAATTCAAATAAAAGTGTTCTGTTTCTGGTGAATAGCGTGGGTTGGAACAGCAGCCTTGTTTTGGACCCCAAGTCAGTAATAATGTAAACTACCTATAGCATCATTCACAGAAGCAGACAGGGCATGCTACCCACTCCAGTGCTGGTAAAGCAGCAATTGAGGTCTCAAGTAACTACCACGTTTGGGCAGAACTTTGTCACTGGAAGTTGAGGTTTATGTTGCCTCTTCACTTTTATTTTTCAGGCAAATACTGAAAAGCCATCCTTAAGCAGGTCAGAACAAGCAGGGCGAAATGCCCTACTCTCTGATATTACCAAAGGGAAAAAACTGAAGAAGACTGTTACTAATGATAGAAGTGCCCCAATTCTAGACAGTAAGTATGATTCTGCATGTCAGAGTTTCTAGATATCTGAATGCAGAATATTACTTTATATATCATTAGATGAACTGACATGAAAGAAGTAGGTAAAATAAAATGCCAGAAATTTGCATGCATAAAAATAAATTCTGTTCATCGTGGATTAGGTCACTGGGAAATTAAGTACTGCTTATGAAATGCAAGTGTTATTTTGTTTGCTTATTCTCATTTTCTCATTTGCTTAAATCAAAAAGCTATGCAAACCCTAATAGGAGCTCTGCTGAGGAGCTGCAGCAGATCAAGCAAATAAAACCCCTGTCAGGACTGAGGAGAGCACAGAGAGTAACATGGAATTTCAGCTTCTACTTTTGCATAAGCAGTATAAAAATAAAAGCACCCTGGCACAGCACCATTTGCTGTAGTGGCCCCAGTACTACTTAGAGGAAAACCAGAGCCAGAAGCCACAGCCCCACCTGTGTGTCACTCTGCTGCTGGCAGTTTTGCCACTCCTGGAGTGATGCAGAGGTGTTATCTCTTTGGTCGAGCCTTGCTGCTCAGCCCACCCAGTGGTGCTTTGGCACAGGGCAGCAGGTCCACTCACCTGAATCAAGACAAGGTCTCTGTCCAGCTGTGCTGCTGCTGTGTTTCACTGTGCATCTCAACAGTTGATGAGAAAAGGCTAGAAAAGCCTGGGCAGCAAAAGTTTTGGGTGCTATGCTGAACCTTATTCTGACCAACAAGGAGGAGCTGTTGAGTGAAGTGAAGCTGAAGGGTTGCCTTGGCTACAGTGACCATGAAATGGTAGAGTTTTAAGATCCTCAAGGCATCAAGGAGGGTGCATAGCACACTCACTCCTCTGGACTTCAGAAGAGCAGACATTAACCTCTTCAGGGACCTCCTTGGCAGGGTGCCATGGGAAAAAACTTGGAAGAAAGGGTGGGGGGGCAAGAAAGCTGGTCACTATTCAAGGATCACCTCCTCCAGGCCCAGGAGCAATGCATCCCAAAAAAGAGGGAGGCAGGAAAGAATGCCAGGAGGCCTGCATGGATGAATAGAGAGCTCCTGGACACACTTACATGCAAGAAGAAACCCTATACAAAGAAATTGTCTGTGCAACCAGAGATCAGGTTAGGAAAGGTAAAGCACAGCTAGAATTGAATCTGGCTAGGGACATTAAGGGGAACAAGAAGAATTTCTTCAGGTATATTAGTGAGAAAAGAAGGACTAGGGAGCATGTGGGACCCTTCCAGAAGGGAAATGGAGAAATGGTGACAAAGGATATGGATAAGGCTGAGGTGCCCAATGACTTCTTTGCCTCAGTCTTCAATGGCAAGGGCTTCAACCACAATGTCCAAGTCCCAGAGGGTAAAAGTAAGGACCGGGAGAAGGAAGATCTGCCCACTACAATTGACGACCATGTTCGTGAGCACCTCAAGAATCTGAACATGCACAAGTCTGTGAGACCTGATGAGATCCACTCAAGGATCCTGAGGGAACTGGTGGATAAAGTTGCTAAACCACTGTCCATCATATTTGAGAGGTCAGGGCAGACTGCTGACTGGAGAAGGGCAAACATAACACCCATCTTCAAGAAGGGGAAAAAGGATGACCCTGGGAACTACAGACCAGTCACCCTCACCTCTCTGCCTGGCAAGATCATGGAGCAGATCCTCCTGAAGGCTCTGATAAGGCAAGTGGAAAACAAAGCAGAGGTGATTGGTGGTAACCAGCATGGCTTCACCAAGGGCAAATCACACCTGACTAATTTTGTGGCTTTTTATGATGAAGTCACAGCAGCAGTGGATAATGGAGGGGCAACTGACGTCATCTACCTGGACCTGAGTAGGGCGTTTGACTCTGTCCCACACATGACGTCCTGGTCACCAAACTGGAAAAACATGGACTTGATGGGTGGAGCACTGCTGGATAAGGAATTGGCTGGATGGTCACACACAGAGAGTGGTGATCAACGGCACAATGTCCACTTGGATANTGAAGAAAACCTACAGGAGGGCTGTGGAGGGACTATTTACAAGGTCTTATAATGACAGGACAAGGGGTAATGGGTTTAAACTGGAAGAGGGCAGATTTAAACTAGATGTTACGAAGAATATCTTTATAGTGAGGGTGGTGAAACACTGGAACAGGTTGCCCAGGGAGGTTGTGGCTGCTCCCTCCCTGGAGGTGGTCAAGGCTAGGTTAGATGAGGCCTTGAGTGACCTGTTCTAGTGGGTGGTGTCCCTGCCTATGGCAGGGGGTTGGAACTAGAAGATCTTTGAGGTCACTTCCAACCTAAACCATTCTATGATTCTATGAAGACGAAACAGAAGCAGGGTAAGAGCAAGAAAGTCTGATGGTTCAGAGGAACAATGTTTATTGTCTCAGGAGAGAAGACACTTCTACAGACTGATTATTAAATATGATACAATTCAGTCCAGGTCTAGCCATGCAGTTAAAGACTGGACTATGATAGGAAGATGATGAGGAAAGAAGGAAATGCCCAAAGGAGTGTGGCATAATAAAAATAATACAGTTCTGCAGTCAGCCAGGTGTTTAGTTTTTATACATTTGAGTACTATCTCTGAAAGCAAAGTTACATGCTCTAGCTATTGTAATGAGCTGGAGAAAAGCATTAGGGGGAGTTAAAGGAGAGGTAAACAATCAGATTGAAATGATGCATCTTGTTTATGTGAATTAACAAATCATGATGAAAGACTAAACCACAGTAGCAGCATTTCTCCAGAGGCTCACACCCTATGTGAGTCAGAGCTGAACTGACCTAACATGCTTAAGGAAAGAGAAGGATGATGTGAAACATTCCCCCATGAACACAATTCTTCCTCCTTTTTTTCTAGGTGGCATTATTAGAAGTGCTTTTGATCTATAGGTTTTAATTACTTGAAAGCAAAATTTTCACCCACCCAAAGTTGTGGAAGTAGCGATGACAAGAAGTGAAGCAATTGATCTTCAACCACGTAGCCTGTCATTTGAGACCTGATGGCCACAGATATCCCAAGTTGTTGGCCTCCTCATTTTGTAGTGATGCTCTGAACAGGGCTCTTCCCTATATTTGTTGTTGTGGAAACGCTTTCATTGTACTTTTAGCATTTCAGTGTTGTTACAGCAGAAATATTTACACTAGAGAGAACTTGGAGAGGAAGAAAGGGGAGGGTTGAGGCAGCTGATAAAAATAATTCCTGCCTATTGGAAACATTAGCAGCTAATGATCGTGTCATTGTATTTCTGAACCTATAGGAAAGTAATTTTTAAAAGCAATCTAACTTTCCTTGCTAAGCTTTGTTTAATTAAATAGATACGTTGCAACATCATCAATAGTGACAGAATTCTGTCTATTCCCAGAACTAATCTCCAGAGATAGCTCCAAGAGGAAGGACACCTTTGTCTTCCTCTTTCCTTCTTTATTTCCTGTGAGACTGCCCTGTCTCACAGTTTGCTTGTGGAGAAGTGGAGGGGAAGGATAAGAGCACAAAGGTGTGAAGAAATGGAAAGCAGGTACAAAGATGCTAACAAAGACGTGATATGCTTAGTTCCAAATTCTCCATAGTGATAGTTTCTCTGGTTTCCAGTCCAGAGCAGACTAAAGAAAAGTGATGACTTAATAAAACACAGTGGATATGTTTATTGCACCACTTCTTCCATGGTGAAATAGCAGTGGTGATGGTAGCTATGATGATCCAACATGAACAAAGACTTGTGTGTTTTGAAAGCTTATTCAGTTTTCCCTAGCTACAAGCATTGCTCTAATGAAAGAGATGACTTTGCAGGATCAGTCTTGCTTCTCTGCCTAACATGGGGGATTTTTTTTCCCCAACAGAGCCCAAAGGATCTGGTGGAGGTAGCAGCAGTGGTTTTGGAGGAAGTGGTAGTGGTGGCAGCGGTGGGGGTTTTGGTGGTGGTGGTGGACCACCTGGCCTTGGAGGCCTTTTTCAAGCAGGAATGCCAAAGCTCAGATCTGCTGCAAGTCGAGATGCAGGTAAGAAAGACCTTTCAATTCTAGTGTGAAAAAGTAAATTACATTCTTTAAAACCTTTGTAGCACTGCAATACATTACCTGCTGGGACTGAAAAAAGTCTTCAAGTACCTTAGGCTCTTAGGAAGTGTCATTTTCACCTTGAGTCTTGTTTTATTCTTAACACCAGGTTTTATGAGGGAGAAGTGAGGCTCTCCATGCTTCCTCATAGTTATCAATGGAAACTAAAGATCTCAGCAATATTCAATTACTACCTGCAAAGTATATTCAGGCAGACTAGGTTGTGCCTTCGCTGTGAGTATGCAGGACCAGAGGGGAGCTTAAGAGAATTCCAGATGAATTCTTTCTTGTGCCCCAGGAAAAAGGATCTGCTTTCCAAAAGGAACATACATCTGCATCAGCTTCACAACAGCATGACTTGCCGTTTAGGGAGTACACGAAACATCCCAGCTGGCTGATAGCCACACTGCAGTTGTAGGCTTGTCAGAGGCATGCACTGTATTCTTCTGGCTGTAAAACAGCTGCCTTTGTGCCCCTCAAAATGAAAGAGATCTGGGACCAGTTATTTTTGTAAAGGACATAGGATTTCACATTTGTTGAAGGAGGACTGGGCACTAGGGGTTGTAGGGTATTATGAACCTTACATGTTTTATAGATGAACATAATTTTTCAAGACCTTGTACAAAACAGTCTCAGAGCCGGCATTTTCTAATCTGTCATCGTCTATTTTGGGAACTTGTAGTAATACAAAAGTTCTTGGCATCACAGAATAGTCCTTCTTCAACTGTAAGGCTGGCTGCCTTCTTCCCGATGTGCAACTGTACACCCTTAGATAACAGCTACTAGAAACAGCTGAAAATAGCCTTTTGTCACACTAAGATAAGGAATGTTTCTTTGCTTTCATGTTTCACCATTTCTTCCCTCTTTGTGTTACTGCTTGTTGGGTGATGGCTGCATCAGCGGTGTTACCTTGCAGCCACTTCGGCCTTTGACAAGTGTGGTCCCTGACAAGCATTACCAGAATGTCACCTGCTACTCTGGAGCGGCTTCCCAGTGTTATCAGAATTGCAGCTCTGCTCCTGGATCCCAGGCTGGCGTGGCCTATGCCAAGGCTAACGCCTTAGGATGCGACGTGTTAGGAAGCGCCCGTCTGATGGAATTTTATGCCCTCTCCTGTGCCCGCAGATGCTGGGGCAAGCCGCCCGCCCGCCCTGCCGCCCGGAGGCCGCTCCGCAGCCGCCAAGCCCTTCTCTCCGCCCAGCGGCCCTCCGCGCTTCACGGGGTCGCCCTCGGGGCCTCGGACTCCTGCTCCTGAGCCGCAGAGGAGTCGCATGCCGCCGCCGAGGCCCGACGTCGGCTCCAAGCCCGAGGCCGTGCCGCCGCCGGTACCCAGCACGCCCCGGCCCATCGCCTCCAGCCTGCACAATAGAGGCTCGCCGCCGGTGCCGGGAGTGAATCGACAACCCAGCCTGGGGCCTTCGCCCCCGCCGTTCCTGGGCAGCCGGAGCGCGGGGTCGTCCGGGCCACTCCGGCAGACAGGCCCCAGTGCAGCATCCCCCTTCGCCGGGCGGCCGCCGCTGCCGCCCACCCCGGGCCGGCCGGCTGAGGACAAGCCGCCGCCCCCGCCGCCCCCCGCNACCAAGCCGCCTGTGCCCTCTGCCCCCCGGCCCACCGTTGGCGCCCCAGCGCCTCCACCTCCCCCTAGCAGGCCGGGGCCGCCCCCTGTCCCGCCCGTCCCAGGCGGTAGCGACGAGATGCCGCGGCTGCCCCAGAGGAACATCTCGTTGGGGTCCTCCTCGTCACCCGGCGGCGGGGGAGGCCGCTCCGGACCCCTGCCCCCCCCGCCCAGCGAGAGGCCTCCGCCGCCCGTCAGAGACCCTCCAAGCCGATCAGGTAGGGAGCCGAGAGCTGAAGGTCTGGAGCTTTGCTGGAGGTTGAATAGATGGGCCGGGTGGGGTAAGTGGTTTCGAATCCCGCAGCGGCGGCTTTGGCCGTGCTCCCTGCAGCATAACCCAAAATGGCCAGCCACCCTGCCCTGCCGCAGTCCTGCAGGTGCTCCACCTGCTGTGACCCAGAAGCATAGAATCGTTTCAATTGGAAAGCACCTTCAAGATCATCAAATCCAACCACTAACTCGATTATCAAGTCAAGTGCTACACCACATCCCTTAGCACCACATCTACACATCTACACATCTACACATCTTTTAAACACCTCCAGGGATGAGGATTCAACCACCTCCCTGGGGGAGCCTGTTCCAGTGTTTGATGACACTTTTAGTGAAGAAGTTTCTTCTAAACCTCCACAGGTGCATCTTGAGGCCTTTTCTTCTTGTCCTATCATTTATAACTAAGGAGAAGAGACCAACAACCACCTCACTACAACTGCCTTTAAAGTAGTTGTAGAGAGCAAGAAGGTCTCTCCTCAGCGTCCTCCAGATTAAACAGCCCCAGTTCCCTCAGCTGCTCCTCTCAAGACTTGTTCACCAGTTTCATTGCCCTTCTTTGGACCCACTCCAAGACCTCAATGTCTTTTTTGTAGTGAGAGGCTCAAAATTGAACACAGTACTCAAGATGTGGACTCACCAGTGCTGAGTACAGCAGCACAATCACTTCCCTACTCCTGCTGGCCACACTATTCCTGATACAGGCCAGGATGCTGTTGGCTTTCTTGGCCACCTGGGCACATTGCTGGCTCACGTTCATACATCTGTCAACCAATGCCTCCAGGTCTTTCTCTACTGAGCAGTTCTCCAGTGACTGTTCCTCAAGCCTGTAGCATTGCATTGGGTTGTTGTGACCCAAGTGCAGTACTTGGCCTTGTTGAACCTTATACAGTTGGCAGTAGTCAGAATTACTGAGGAAACACTCAATCCCCTCATCCAGGTCATTGAGAAAGATATTAAAGAGACCTGGCCCCAGTTCCAGGCCTTAGGGGACATCATCTGTGACTAGCCACCGACTGGATTTAACTCCACTATCATTCTTTGGGCCTGGCAATCCAGCCAAGTTTTGCCCCAGCAAGGCACCCACACATCCAAACCATGAGCAGCCAGTTTCTTGAGAACAGTGCTGTGGGAAACATGTCAAAGTCCTTACTAAAAGTCCAGGTAAACAGCATCCACAGTCTTTCCCTCATCCACTAGGTAGGTCAACTTGTTGTAGGAGGAGATCAAATTTGTCAAGCAGGACCTGCTCCTCATGAACACATTCTGGCTGGGCCCGATCACCTAGTTGCGCTGCACATGCAGGGCACTCAAGATGATCTACTCCACGATCACACCGGGCACTGAGGTCAGGCTGACAGGTCTGTAGTTCCCCAGATCCTCCTTCTGGCCCTTCTTTTACATAGCCATCACATCTTTACTGAGGGCAAGTCCTACAACAGAGTGAGTACATCGGTGGATGAGGGAAGGGCAATGTCTATTGCTATAGACTATCTAGACTTCTACAAAGTGTTTGACATGGTCCCCTACAATACCCTTCTCTCTGAGCTGGAGAGATATGAGTTCAATGGATGGACTGTTCAGTGGACAAGGAATTGGATGGGTGGTCACATCCAGAGGGTAGTGGTCAATGGCTCATTGTCTGGATGGAGATGGGTGACAAGTGGTGTCCCTCAAGGTTCCATACTGGGACTACTGCTGTTTGATATCTTCATCAATGATATAGACTGTGGGATCAAGTGCATCCTCTGCAGGTTTGCAGAAGACACCAAGCTGAATGGTGCAGTTAATATGCCAGAGGGACTTGGACAAACTGAAGGGCCCGGGTGAACCTCATGAGGTTGTACAAGGCCAACTGCAAAGTCCTGCATCTGACTCAGGCTGGAGGATGAGGTGATAGAGAACAGGTTTGCAGAAAAGGACTTGGGCTTACTGGTGGATGAGAAGCTGGACATGAGCCAACAATGCATAGTTGCAGCCCAGAAGGCCAGTCACATGCTGGGCTGCATCAAAAGAAGCATGGCCAGCAAATTGACAGAAGCGATTTTGTTGCTCTGCTCCACTCTGGTGAGACCTCATGTCGAGTCCTGTGTCCAGCTCTGGGGCCCTTAACACAGGAAGGACATGGACCTGATGTAGACAGTCTAGAGCAGGGCCATGAAAATGATCTGAGGGCTGGAGCATCTCTCCTACAAAGGCAGGCTGAGAGAGTTGTGGTTGTTAAGCCTGGAGAATGCTCCAGGAAGACCTGGTAGTGGTCTTCCAGTATCTAAAGGGAGCCTACAGGAAAGCTGGAGAGGGCCTATTTACAAAGGTATATAGATTGCTTGTAGGGCAAGGGATAATGGTTTTAAACTTGAGAAGGGTGGATTTAGGTTAGACATTAGGAAGAAGTTATTTACTATGAAAGGTGGAGCACTGGAACAGGTTGCCAAGAAAGGGAGTGGAGGCCCCATCCCTGGAGACATTCAAGGCCAGGTTTGATGGGGCACTGAGCAACCTGATCTAGTTGGGAATGTTTCTGCTTACTGGAGGGGGATTGGACTAAATGACCTCTAAAGGTCACTTCCAACCCAGGACATTCTATGGTTCTATTGTATGATGTACAAGATGGATGCAGAAAGAGCAGCATTGGATGGCTTCAGCTTTTTTCACCCTGTGAAATGCACAGGAGGGCTGGAGGAGCAGGATGTAGCATGGGGTGGGGCCCTCCCGTGGGGCCCTCCCTGCCAGCCTTCACCACATATGCATGTGCTATGCACAGGTAACAAACAGTGGTGGTCGGTGCAAGGAATTCTGCAGTTGGAAATGAAGGCTTATGAGTATCGTAGTGGCTTAAGGACAGTCACCAGCCCGTTCACGTGGACTTTTACAGATCTTGGCAGTGTTCATTATAATTACTGTAATTAAAAAGGGTTGTAAACAAGGGGTTTCCCCATTATGTTCTTTGATGCAAAGATGTCTAGATTCTGATACGTGACAATGTTTGTCCTCCTGAGTCAACCAGCTTGAGTTAATGGTGGCATTCTTGTGAATGGAGGTTTGCAGAACCTGACCTCCTACGTGTTGGGAGACATGAATGCTTAAAGCCAAATTCAAATTATTTTAATAAAAGACCTAGCCAAGGGTTGTTAAATATAATGGTAGTAGTTACAGCGTGACTAATTGTTGCTATTTACCATATGCAAATTTCAAATGAGACTAAAAATGGAATTGCCTCTTTTGAGTTATTTTATAATACACTTTGTCCTTTTTGACAACTATTCATAACTTTTAAGAATTGCACATTATAACTTAGTTCTCTTAATACCTGATGGTGTTCCCTTAGGAGAGGAGAGAATTTGGGCACAAACAGCCAAGCCCTGTAAAAATGAGAAGGGAGAAGCACTGCACAGAAGGCAACACTGGAAAGCTTATAGAGTTGCTTTTCATTTCATCCTTTGGAATAAAAATCTGGAATAGTCTCAAACCCACCCAGTCCTGAAAGATAGAGATGAATGGCATGGAAGCTCACACAGGTGGCAGCCATCTGTGTTGCTTTTCAGCTCCTTGAACCAGCCTGGATTTCCTGTAGCACAGCACCTGCAGCAGCCGTGCAGCTACAGAAAATACTGGTCTTGAAATCATGTTTTGTGGACCTGGTTCCCAGCCAAAGGGATGGCACAATGCCAGCACAGCCTGCAGTAAATAAATCAGAGAAATCTTGTCATGTGTGACTTGGAGCATAGATGAAAGATGCAGAGAGTATCTGCAGTTATTCACGTGATGCCATTTTTCCATGGTGGCCTCTGCTTCCAGTGTTGCTTTCCTAGTTGGATCTTGTCATAAGCAGATTGTTTTAGTAAATTTGTAGTACCTTTTTACTGGCTTAACAAGCATAAGGAAGTTGTAGCAATAAATTATAAATGTAAATACTCCTATTTTGTAGCAGTTCAATATGCATGATGTGGTTTAGAGAGAAAGCGAGCAAAGGTATTCTGAAAGTCACTAAATGCTTCTCTTTTCTTAGAAACCATTTCCTGAAGGCAAACTTTAGTAAACTGTAAAAGAAGATGAAAAAAAAAAAAAAAAAAAAGGTTTTAAAGAACCAAAAACTCATTCCAAGTACAACATGTTTCTTGAAGCATTTTCAATACTTGTTGCTGGAGACATAATATCTGCTACTCTCTTTTTCAAAGTGCGCATCTGTAACTAGATTTCATCAGGTCAAGGAATCATTTAATTAAAGTGAACATAATTTTTAGTTGCCCAACTGTGTCTAACAGAGGTAACAAGACCTTTAAATAGGCATAGCCTTGTGCACCCTCTGCTTCATTTCCTAACCATGAGTACCTCTCTTCTGGCAGCAGCAGCAGCAGCTTTCTTGCCATAACATACCTGCTGCTCTTGGAGAAGCACCCTTTCCTCTGCCCTCAGGAGAAGCCTGGTCCTGTGTTACGTGGTTTGTGCCTTCGTATTTGATCTGTTATGTCACCACGCCAGTTAGCTCTCATACACAGACATTGGGAATGCCAGTCTGTGTGTGAGGTCTGTTCTGTTTTCAGTTTAGCAGGAGGTGGATGTGCTCCAGCTATTGAAAAACCTGGCATATATGTTTATAAATGAGCAAGCTGATGGCATGCTGCTTAACACTGCCACTCCAGGGCTGAATTTCTCTGTGCACTGCTGCAGATTTTGGCTGTGACACCCAGGGAGGACCACCCTTATGAACAAAGATACTCTTAACCTCTTCTGCTACATGTCCTCTTGCCTTTGCAATGGTACATGGAAGGAAATGGGCTATGGTTTGGATCTCCACAGTACCCTGAATTCCATTTGTAACCTAGTTGTGACCAGCATAATTTAGAATGAATTCAAGGACCAGCACCTATCTGAAAGGTGTTTTCCAACTGGAACGTTTCTGTGATTCTGTAGATGAGGGAAATACAGGCACTGAGATGTATTTCTGCATAGATATGCCCTGCTCCACTGAACTCTGCTTGGTAAATCTGCACCAGCTCCCTAGAGAGCCCTGAAGAGCAAAGAAGTTTGTGTTGAGGGCTATTTCCCCTCAGGGTCAAGGGTCTCAAGCTAGTGCACCCTCTCCTATTTATTAATGAGAGGCCATGGAATGCAGGCAGCAGCTTATCACCAGCAGAATAACCCCTGATGCAATTCTGTATTTGTCTTGCTCCAGGCCCCCTCCCACCACCTCCTCCCATAAGCAGGAATGGAAGCACTTCAAGAGCTTTGCCCGCTGCTCCCCAGCTGCCATCCCGGGCAGGGCTAGACAACCAGAGAGGTGGACCACGACCACCACTTCCTCCTGACCGTCCGGGCTCATCAGCACCACTGCCGCCACCACCACCTTCATCGGCTGTCAGAAATGGTTTCCAGGATCTAGGCGATGGTAAGTCATCCTCTCGCTTGCCTTTGACAGAGACTGTATGGTGGCTTTTGGCCTTAATAAGTCACTAAAGGTTTTGTTTCTAGGGCAGACCTTTGGTTTCTTACCAACAGAAGTGTCATTTGGGTCTTGATTAACCCTGCTAAGTAAGAATGGAGGAAATATGGCATACATAGAGCAGAAGTGCAAAGACATCAGCACAGTCTTCAAAACAACCCTTTGGAAAACGGTCTGAAAAAAACAAATTTATTTACCTTGCTTTACTTTGCTACAATACAAAAATAAGGCTTAAAGGGATTGTTCTGACTATAGTATGAATTCAAACCATAGCTACATTAAGATAAGGCTCTTTGAAGCCAGAATGATGACTCAAAAGCTGAAAAACAGATGAAAGAAGAGACCATCAGAACACTGCTGTAAAGCTCAAGTATCTCACTTTCTGTTAGTGCTTATTGGAAAGACAAGGTCCAGGATTTCTGTTTTAAAGGTTCGTTGTGCTTTTCTTCTTAGTTACTTTGTATTTGCAAAGGATAGATAAACCTTTCAGCTAATTATGGAAGGCCAAAACTGGTATTTTTGGCATTTGTAATGTTAGAAAAAGCAAGCAGAGAATAAAATTGTAACTCATGCTTTTGAAGGATCTTCACATATCAGATAATGCAGGTGGGTCACAAGAGCATTTTTTCCTACCCTAGTCATTTGCAGGATTCAGAAAACACACTGGTTTCTGATTGCAGCCACTGGGAGTACACACAGGAAAACTGGATCACAGCAAATAGCCACATGTACAACTGCCAGGCAAAACTTACTCAGCCATTCATTACATTATGCAATAGAATATAACAATATTGCAAGAAAGCTATGGTTGCAAAGTCCTGAAGCAACCAAGGGAAGAAATCATAGTTTAAGACATCCCACACTTTCTTCCTTGGGCTTCTCAATTCAAATGCAGAGCAGAGCTCCATAAACTTTTCCTATTATTTCGATGATGAAAATGATAGGCTTACTTTATTCTTTAGAATCCTGTAGACTCAGTAAGTACATCAATAGGGTCTCAGTAGTCTCAAGAGATACAGTTTCAGCTGATGTAGTTTACCATTTTTGATACTAGTCATATACAGGTTCCTCTGTCATCATAGATTTTGTAATAATGGCCTCAAGTTTTCTTTTTCCTTTATAAAAATACAGAAAGGAAATACTCCTATAAAGGTCAGTGTGCTTTTAGTGTTGCTCTTGAGCTCTGTATCAACAAAATGTGAATATCAGAAAATTCTACGCTCAGGAGAAAAATGCTCTTCTGAAGTAGGAAACGCTATGTGTTTTGGGTAACATGTATGTCTGTCTCTGTGTGTTAAAAAAGTAGATGGGAACGCAGCACTTATTTCAGTGGAATTATGTCCATTTTCTTGCTCCGTGGTTTTGTGTTTGGTTGGCTAAGTGAGCTGTTGAAGTCAACAATAATTTTCATTCTCAAACTAACTTCAAATCATCTTCTTTCCTGACTTCCCAATAGGATGCTGGTTGAGTACTCAGCTTTGCAAACATTTTGCAATATAAAACATTTATTAAACATGATATTAATGTCAATATACTTTCCTGAAGCTGTGCCACAAAACTGAGTAAATCACATGGAATGTTTTTCAGATGAATGGGAAAGCAGATTTTCATTTCATCCCATATCTGATTTGCCACCTCCGGAGCCATATGTACCCATGAACAGAAGTTATCCCAGTAAACTAGCAAGAAGTGAAAGCAGAGGTAAGTTTGTTCCACCTCTGCTGTTGCAGTTTCAGCGTATCATCCTAAAAACAATGTGTATGGGGAACAGACTCAGTGCTGAGCTTTCAAAACTTCTCAGACTAACAGCCTCATCACTCCCACCACACAGAAAATGCCAAATACAGGTTCATGGGCACCATCCCCCTTAAATTTGTATCTGAGATGTATTTGTTTGGGTTTTTAGCTGGAACATGTATTGTAAGAGACCATCTCTGCTATCATAGTCAGTCCTTCTGCTGCGGGCAGCCAGAACCACAAAATCTCCTACGGCTTCCACCTCATTTCCCATCTAAATTCAAGCACAACTCCATTTATTCTTGTACAAACATCATCCTTGAGTTTAGTTGGTAAGGTAAGGTTTACCTTACCTCCTTGGTAAGGTAAACCCCTAATATTTTTAAAGACAAAGTCATATCCTCTTCTCAGCTTTTATTTTGCTGGAATGATTAAATTGGGATCTCTGTTTCCAAGCTCTATGCTCTGATCATCAGGGTTGTTTCTGGTACACATTTCAGTTTCGTTTTGTCTTTTCTAATCAGTGCTACGTGCGGTTTCAGTTCTGGTCTCAATCATGTCTTCTACAGCAGCGTAACTGTTTCCTGTCTGTATTAGTGATATTACCTGATACTCTCAAGGATCAGTGTACTTCTTTCACAACCAATGACATTGGTGGTTCATAGTTATCCTGTAATCATCTGCACAGTCAGATGTTTCTCTGTCCCTCCTGTTCTCCAATGAGGTTTTGGTTAGGAGCAGAAATTCTTGTTAGTCTCTGACCCTTCGTTTTGCCCTGTTAGCTTTCACCCTGTAGGCATTACACCACAAAGAAAGGCAAAGTAATATATGCAGGTTTATGTGTCCTTTCATGAGTTTACAATGAAAATCTTCATGTAGGAAAAAGTATGAAGAGCTTTGAAATGTTGCTGTACTTAGAGCTTGCAACTTTTGTTGGAATTTGCATGTGTCAGGTAGCACTGAGAAGGTTTGTATTTGCATAAAATAGTAAGGCTAACGAGCTATCAATCCAGTTTTGAGAAGGGGACAAAGGACTGAAATGCATATACTTTTCAGACATTTGGGGACAGCATTATTTCAAAACCCTCTTTTGCATTGTTTGAAGTTTTAGTGATGTTCGATAAACTAACTGGAAACTCTACAAATATTTTTTTTAGTAAAACATCTAGTCAAAAAAAAACCCCAGCTCTTCACCAGTTACTGAATTAATAGATTGGATGTAAGCTCCCACTTTAAAAGAAACCAGGAGGAGTAACACAAAAAAACCTTTTCTTTTTTAGGTGGCTCTGGTCGAAAAGAAAGAGGTGCCCCCCCACTTCCACCTATACCAAGGTGAAATGGATTCTGGCCCATCTTTGGGCAACATCTGTTTTCAAGTTTCCTTCAAGTCAGCTTTCCTGTCCACATCATTGGAACGTTGTCTGCTTTGCTTTATTTCTACTTGTCAGCTGGAACAAACTTCAGTGTCTCTTACAGAGTGCAGCTTATGAACTATAATTGCTCAAAGCTATAAATTTGATTTGCTTATACTTCAGGCTGTCATGAAAGGCGTTTTGTGGACCATACACAACATACGTGTATCATGCTTACTGTGTCCAGCCATGTCCTCTTGAAAGCTCCACAAGATTACTGGCTTTGAATTTAATGAGAGCTGGAACAAAGCTGTTTCATTCACTTTGGGTACCCTGGCTGTGTTATTTGAATGAAAAAGTAAAGCCTATTTTCTGTTTAAAAAACAGTTGCTGAGGAAAAACATGTAGCCAAGAGTTCTCTGGATCCTTCTTTGCATGCCTACACTCATCCCATTTGCTTCTGCAAGCCATAGATCTGCTACATGGTGACCAAGAGTTCATCCTAAAGCTTTTCACTTCACCTTAATCATGCAAATCTTATTTCAAAAAATAGGTAGCACATCTTGCCCCCAGGATGAAGTGTGGCTGGTTTTGTTTTTAATCTGTGAAGAATCTTGCAAAGAAAAGCACAAGTGAAGAATTCATCATCATAAAAATATCTTCCCTTTTTTTTTTATATTTTAATCTCTCTTTCTTTGTTTTTAAATAGCATTATGCTTTTAGTCACCTAATTCTTTCCTACTCTGATGTGTACCAACTCACAGTCATCTGTGTCCTGTGTTATTTTAATGCCCTCTATCTGTGACTTCATGCAAAGAGTCCTCAGAAAGCAGTCTTGGTGCAAGTGCAGCTATTACAGTTGCAGGCTCCTACAAAGCATCACTAACACCAGTGCTCCACAGACTGCTTTCCAGTTGTTTCTTTGGTACAATTAAATGACGGGGTTTGGCTTTAAAAGCTTCCTGGAGCTTAGGTCACAACTCTCAGATTTTATTTGACTTGTGTTACAGTAGAGCAGCTGAGGTCAAAATTGTGCTCAAGTGAAAGCTCTTTGATGTAGTGAAGGAGGTCTGAGGTTTGTGCCTTCAAGTGGGAGCATCTGCTCCAAAATTTGTTCTTTGCACTGGTTGAAGAGAAATGGGAAGATTCGGCCATCAGTTTGCCATGAAGCCTGTCCTTTCAAACTGTGCTGAAAGAGGTCTCCATGGAGAGCTGCAAGGCTTACATTCATACAAGAGGAAAGTATTCTAACATTGTGCCAATTGGTTAATATGTTGAATAGCTTTTGAATTTTGAATATGAGAAAAGAGTTAATTATGAGTGCATTTTAGAAATGGATCTAAGTGCATATAAAATGCCTTTGGAAATTAGAGAAAGGTTATAAATCTGGACTTGAACTATTGCTAAATGTTAGTCTTTGTTAATTAGACTCCTGATGGTTAGCTCTGAAAAATTGCTGCTCTGTCTCCTCAATAGTTTCCGTCGTGTTCTTTCTGGGATCCCTACCAAGCCTATATCAGCAGCAATGCTTCACAGGGTGTTGGTAAAAAAAAAAAAAAAAAACCAACCAACAAACAAAAAAACCCTAGTCATGTAGGTTAGGAAAATGTTTTTCTAGCATGGAAAATACGATCCTAAGTATACTCTGTGGCTGGAATGAGGTCAGCCCTTGAAAAATCTAAGGAATTTAGCCAGAGAGGATCTGGATCACACTGAATTGTTTGTGCACAGGACTTTTTGCTGTGAGTAGGCAGGGAAGGGCAGATCCTCTTTCTGCCTGACAGCCTGGACAGTCACAGTGAGGGGATGAGACAGAGTTGGATTTGGCCAAATGAAGTTTAACATGGCCTTTTCAGTGTTTGTTTACAAAATCTTGTTAGCTGTGATACCTGTTTTTTACTTTTTTTTTTAATCTAATGATCTATTTTAAGTTACTATTTATGGTCTTGAGCCCGCAATTAAATGCGCAGGCGCAGAGATGTATCTACATCTAATTGTGGGATCGTGGCTGTAAGAGTTTCTTAAACAGATATTCGAGGGACCTCCGTGTGACAGGTGCACCTTGGAATCAAACCTTGCGCAATACTGAATTTGTGTATGTATTTTATGGATGTCACTTAAAATGCCTATCCCTTTGGGATATTATTATGTGAATAGAAGTCCAAATAAGATTTTTAGGATAATAGCTTAAAGGATAAATTATTGTATCCATGTTTTGAAACTGAAGCACTTATAACTTTCTAAGGAACGTTTTGAATTTAAGAATACAATATTATCAGTACCTTGACCTGCCAAATCCTTATTAATCTACAAACAGCTATGCAGCCAAAAAACCCAAACCTGCAGAAACTAGTACCTGTTTTGTAACTTAACTGCTTCCAGCATGACGGTTTTACTTTGAGTAAGTTAATGAAAATGCTGCATGTTGTTCTGCTAGCTCCCTATATTTGATCTTTAGAGCAAGGTTTTCTGACCAGAAATTGTAAACCACTACCAAAGACTTGTCAAACCAGCTTCAGTCTCACTTTAAAATGTGCTGTGTAAAAGTCCCTCAGTCAACAAGCCAAGAAACCTGAGCTGCTTGGTGCATACACTTCTGGGTACTATAGAAACCTCTTCAGAATGGATGTTTGGCATACATGTAAAATAGCTTAACGATGCAGAAAGAGGTATTGTTTTCATCTAACAACAACTTTGTATCTTTTGCTATAAAAATCTCTAGATATATTTCAGAACAATGCAGCACTTTATCACACTATATATTGCTTCATATATCCGTACCTATTTGCAGTATCATAGAGTCATAGAATGGTTTGGGTTGGAAGGGACCTCAGTATTAAGGTATTTATTTCACTATAAAGTGTTTAAAAAAATAGAAAACAGATTGAATCAATGGTGCCTTACAATATTTTTAGTAAACTTTTCTATGTCTCACTAGAAAAGCTAATAGGCTTTGCTTTTCCAAGTCCTAATGTAAGTAGTGCCAACAGTAGCATTTTAAAGTGATTGACCTAAGTCCCACAGTTGTAATGTGCTTGGTCTGCTAGCTTCAGACTGAGCTCAGAGTATGGAGAGACTTGGGTCAGTCTTTAGGTGTGGTGTAAGTGGGCTCTGCTTACCCTCACAATCAGTTGTTGGTATTGCTCTGGAAATTTAACCCTTTCCAAAAAAGTGTCTCATGCTGCTGCCCATACAGCCCAGCTGACCTCAGCATAATTGCATAGGTTTTTAGAGGGCTAAATTTAATTCACTGCTTTCATATAAGATTTACTGAACTTGTCTCAATGGCATTGTATTATAAACCTTCGCACCTCAAACTGTCTTTTTATGTCATCACTAAGACTTGTGTGACAACAGCCATGGTTGTTCACTTTTGTTTAATTTGTCAGTAAATAATTAACTTTTGTACCATGTGACAATCATTCATGTTCAATATTTCTGGAAGAAAAGCATGTTATGTCTGTTACGGCTTTCATCACCAGTCACTGGGAGACGAGGTCACGGTGATTTATGTTCAGAGTTGTTAAAGGAAACTCAGTTTGTGATTCAGGAAGCATGTATTTCTGTAAATGAACTACTTCTTAAATAAGGTTGCAAAGTCCTTGTTTAGAAGCCAGCATTTCCTGCACTAAAAGAATAATAAGATTTTTTTTTTCTTGCAAGAATAAACTACTAAAGAAGTTCCTTAAACCATCACTTCAAAAAATGGGCCCTAGTTTCTCCATGTAGCAAAAACCTGTTTACATGTCACTTGTAAAAGCAGGTCTCTGTTGGAGCAGATGAGGGAACTAAACTGCTGTTGTGTTTCACATACATTGTAAGACAATTTTCTGTGCAGCAGTATGGAAACAGAAATGGTACTTTTTGCCTTGGAAGCAAAGAATGGCATTCAATGATCAAGAGATCTAGGGAGGTCCCCTTAGCCACAGAACACTGGAAAGGAGAAGATTGCAGAAGGAAATAAAAAAATAGTAATTGGCTTAAATTTCTATCAGTACTAGAGTACAAATTACAATATTAATTGTGCATGTATGAAATGCCACATTGCAATTGTGAACACTGTTGTCTCTCAGTCAGGAGCGAGCAACCTGTTGGCAGCAGTACATTGCCTGCGTTGTACAAACTTGAGTCTTGTAAATGGTATGCACCACAAAATAAGGAGAATCTCTTACCTAAGTGTTCATGGAATGTTTGTGGAATGGTTCTTCCTGTACATTGGGAGAAAACTGGGATCTTCTCTTTTAGCCCATAAGGTGGAAATGTTTGGACAATTTAGTTTAAAATATAAACCTGGAGCATTGGCATAAAGGAAGTCTCAGAGTTACTCAGCAAAGGCAGGGCACATGTATATGTTCTCAGTATGTGGCAGGTAGGTAGGCAGACTTAAGAAAAGGAAACTGCATATTTTAAATAGGGAATAACCCTTCAGTGTGTTGCTTTTTGAAAAACAGTTTGCGATAAAAGGAAGATCTCTAAATCTGGACCCCCAAAGCCACACAAGACTGTGAGACAAATAAAACATAGACCGAGTAGAAGATAATGTTGGGTTTTTTTTTTTAATCAGGTGCTTAAAGTTCAAGCTTTTTATAAAATAGTAATCTAGTTATGTGAATTTTTTTTTCTTAACATTTATTTTGTATGTGAATTTGTTCTCCTTATTTTTCTGTTCTATGCCAAATAAATGTTACTTTTATGTAATTGGTGGTGCAGACTGTTACACTGACGAAAAACCACAGTTGCATCCTTGGCACAAGCACAGGTTGCTTTAGCAGGATTGTTAACAGTGAGCCTGGCAGGAGCTGGGGCTGGTCATTCTGCCCTCTTGCCTCTCATTGCACAGTAGCACAGCCCTAATGCTCAGAGGACTTTGGGTCTCAATACAGTGAAGATCAGACACCTGTAGATAAGAAGAAAACTTAAGTTTAGTTTAAGATAAAGAATGATTTATGGGCATTAGCTCCTTGCAAGCCAAGCTAGGCACATGCCATGAGGAGATGACATGAAAGTCACTGTAGTTTAGCACAGATTTTTGTTGTTCTTACCTTCATTAGGTAGAAGACTGCCAGAGAATATCAAACAAATGAAATCCTCCTTTTGACTTTGGAGACCTGTTCTTGATCTTAGATATTAACCTTTTCAGATAATTTGGACCAAGTTCATCACAGAGAGGCCCTTCAACAAAAGTCTGGGGGAAGCTCAAATTTTTAGAGCTGCTGAGAAATTAGAAACATCATATAAAACCTGAGCTAAAAAGCTCTACACTGTAACTCATCTACCCTGTAAAGACTTAAGCAGCATGTTTACTCTCACACAGATAATGGATCCTTTGACATCTATAGGGTCTGCTTGTTGATACTTTCTTTTACAGACTGACTGGTACAGAGATCTAGACTTTTGTAATAGGCCACCAACACCCATGGCTCAGATGCAACCTAGAGGCTTCCCAGTTTTGCCTGTGCAATATAAATAGAAGAGCCACAACACAGGGCAGAGGCTAAGAGTTTGTGAGCTGTAAAGGAGCTGACTCAGCAGGCTGATAGACCTTTGCAGATTTTAGTGGCAGTAACCTTGAACGAGAACTCAGAGGTGTGAATCTAATGATCAGCTACTAGGACTGCCTATCTCACGTTTTACCAAACTAAACATGATTCTTTCTGGCTTTCAAGAAATGTAATTGTTTTCTTGCCTTCAGGAACTGAGTATGCTGTGACCTAGTCATAACCGCAACATATTCGCTCTTCCATTTAACTCATAAAGTGCTGTTGCTTTAAAATAAACCCATACAGTATGCTGTAAAACAGTTCTGACTGCTCCCTGCAGTTGCGGGAAAGCTCACGTGTTGCATGCAGTGCACACAAAAATATCCAGCTCCTTTGATCGTGGTTCAACGATTTCCAATGACCTTCCTGCCTTGTCTGCCCAGGCTGCTCCCTTCTGCCCTCTCACCTTCTTTTGACTCCATTTTGCGTTAAAGATAGTAAATTAGTCCTAGCTAATTACCAGTTCGGGGGCTAAATATTGGCCCATGCATCTGTACACAACAATTCAGATTTATTTAGATTAACTATTTAGATTTATTTAGATTTACTATTTTGATATTTATATATTTAGATTAACTAACAAAATAGATGAAGAGCCTTCAGGATTTGTTTTTATCTGGCTAACAGCAAGCACAATGAGCAATTCCTAAAAGCTGTTTCTGCTGTCTTATGGATCTCTGAGAATTACTCAAATACATAACATGACATAATCTTGATTCTGAGCTTCATTTTCTGTTACACTCTTAGAATTTACATACATTTCATTTTACACATAATGAAACTGTGTGGTTTACACTCTTAAAAGAGCTCATCCTTTTCACTTGTTGAATAGGAATCTCCCCAAAAGTTCATAGTCCTCCAAGCTGTGAGGGTCTGGTGCATACAGTGGCGTGCCAACTTTATAATCAAGTAATTTTGTTTTCATGAGTAAGAATGTTTCTCCCCATACACGTTAACTTCTATCTACAAACAGAGCTGTGCCTGGGCTTCACTCTCCCTTTCAATTATATCACAATAAAAATTTAGTGATGCACATGAGCGCTTTTTCTGTACCCTGCTGGTTGTTGTGTCTTTGAGATATCTGTGCTGCTTGGTCTATGTGTGTTTACATGAATACAGCCTGCTAATCAAAAACTTTGGTAAGGCATCAAAGTACACAGGCTGGCACTACAGATATTACAGCAGTGCTGAGAATAAAAGGAATACAATATCTACTGGTAGTCTCAGCTAGCAGAGCCTCAGAATATAGAGATCGCATCCAGTGACAGACATCTGACACAATGACACCTCTAAGCAGAACAACTGTTTCACATACTAGGATGATATACTTGACTTCATCAATAATAAATTGTCTTTTCTGTAACTCCTGAAAGCAATCCTCTAAGAATTAATTAATGCTGCTCTTCAAGTCTCAGATGTTCATCTGATGACTGCCCTCCACTGCCTTTCTTGTGCCTAGGAAATCTTCCAGTATAAATTTTGTTAGTCCAGTCATTTGCATCCTAGCAATACAAATGCACTTTTGTGTAACAGACCCTCTCTTGCATCCCGAAATGAGGCAAAACTGCTTCTTGTCTGCGTTAGAGCTCCCGAAGTCTGTAAGGTGGCAGCTTAATGGAAAAGACTATGTCTCAGTTGTGTTAAACCTTTCAGTTTCAAGAAATGGTCGGAACTCTCTGGGAAATACTTCATAATGGATTCCTTCTGTAGTGGATTTTCCAAGTGTTAAATTTTAAAACAAACAAAACAACAAACCACAACCCAAATCCATAAAACAACCAAAACCAAACCCAAACAAAAACCAAAAAGCAACAACACCCTGAAAACTACTGATTTATAGATGTATAGAATCATAGAATCAGTCAGGGTTGGAAGGGACCACAAGGATCATCTATTTCCAACCTCCCTGCCACGGGCAGGGACACCTCACACCAGATCGGGCTGTCCAGAGCCTGGCCCCAAACACCTCCAGGCATGGGGCCTCAACATTTCTTCTTTCATAAGTAATAGATAACATATTTATTTGTATGTTAAAATTTTGATACCTGAGGAAATTAATTTCAACAGAACTAGGACACACACTTTTGTTATTTCCTGCATTGTCAATAACAATTTTAGCCTAGCTAAAAATTTCAACAGTGGTCCAGGTACAGAAATAATCCTGAGGAAAGAATGACTGACACAAAAATACTTTTGATTAAAACACGGAGAATAAATAGAGTGGCTACCTATGCCCAACATAAATCCATCTGCTAAACAAAAACATAGTTTCGGCTAATCACTACTTCAATGTTAAAACACATATTTGTGGCCTAAGATTTGGCTTCTGCAGAAGCTAAGTTCAAAATGTAAAGTAGAAATCTATCATGAATGCAGTCTCTGTGATATTGTCATACTTTCTTGTTCACTACAATAGACATTTCTCATTTTCATAATTTTTCCAAATTTTTTTTAAATTATTTTTTTCTTCCTCAAAAAAATGTTATTTCATGAAGAATGCTCATTTTTAATATGAGAGAGTAAAGGCAAGCAGCGAAGCTGAGAACAGAGGTGCTGTTGACTGCCATTCATCCTTCTTGCCAAAACAGGAACCACTGATCCCTCCCTGCAGCTGCTCTGCAAGGCTGTATCGCTGTACAAGTCCCTTTTCAAAACCATTACCTTCCCAAAAGGGACTGCTTTGGCTGTATTTTACATTTACTTGTGTACACAATTGGTTGGCTCTAAGCTTGTGCAAACATCTTACCTGATAAGACACATAACCAGTTCCCTTCTGAAAACGTTCCTGCGTTCATGCCAAGATGGATGTTTAGGTAGCTTTTTATCTCACATCCTGCCTGACTTGTACTAAGCAAATGAAAATCAGTATTTTCTGTTTTCTGTCAGGAATTTAAGCAAATTCAGAGTTACTGGAGAGCCCTCGCGTGCCCCGTTGAGCAGGAGACCCCATGTGGCTGAAGACAAAGCACTTGCAAGCCACAAGAGCAAAAGGCAGCTGAAGTACTGAGCACTTGAGAGCAGGGTAAAAGCCACGGGTCAAAGTCTAAGCTCTTTCATATGTGTGTTGATACTTAAACTAGTGTACCTCATAAATAATGTTCATTGCACCGTTTGTCAGAGACTGCAGGGCCCATTAGTATTTTCTGTGCTGCCTGTGCACCAGCCCTTGCTGCAGACTGCACGTACCCTTCCGTTGATTTTTTTTTTCCCCTGCTTAAAACAGAAACTTTCACTTCTGCTATTTGGCCAGAAGCATGGGCTACTTATAAAACCCAAGAACTTTTGTTTGAAAACGTACAGATACCTTGTTCATTTCCTCTACATATATAGCTTATTCTCCTCAGCTGTGCCTACAGGACTGCTGCTGCACCTTCACCAAGCACCTGTCAGGAGTGGGATTGGTCTGTTTGATCGAGATTCTCAGATTTTAAAACAAAAATTGTGCTGTGCACTTTGAGAATCACCACATGCTCTCCATGCCATGACCTTCAGTCCTCCCTCTCATACACATACTGACCACTTACGTAGTTTGGAGGGGGAGGAGAAAGAACACTAAATCTCTTTTTTAGCTCTACACATTTCTAGTGTAAGTCCAAGCACAAACATGTATCATAAAATGAGAAACTGTGCCTATGTTTCCTTTTAACTAAGCAGGTGCAATTAGGTATGTAGCACCTCCATCCTAGGAATTTCTCTTTGTATTAAGAAATACTCTGCATCTGAGGCAAGAGAAGCTCTAAGCACAGGCTCAATACATTATGGAAAAGCACGTCAGACAGTCCATTAACAGCAAGATCATTCCCTGCAAATACTGCAAGTTTATTTCCAGAGCGCTCTTGGGGTTTTTTTGTTAAGCAATTTTTATTTCCTCTCCTATTTTCATACAGGAAATTAATTATTTTTATGAAAGGCTCTAGTTTCCACAGCAGATGGCGAGTAAGAGCCCAAATGGCACAGTTTGCTTACCTCCGCTGAGGCACACAGGTAAAAGGAGGACGTCCCTGGAGCAAGGGCATTTGCTCACTGCCTGCAGCTGGGTGAAGGCAGCGGCTGTGGGCACAGGGGATACCAGGGCTGACTCAGTTGCAGAAGCTTCTTTCAAAGCCGCCTTTGCTTCCTATATTGGCAGTGGGAAGGTAAGCTCTGTGAGCCAGCTGGCTTGCTGATTTTCTCTGTTTCTTCCTCTTCCTGCTCACTTTTGGCTGTGAATCCCTGAGTTCCTCGGGACCTGCCGCAGTTGGTTTGGGGCTGCAGTCCAGGCAGGCAGCAGGGCTGGCATGTCACAGGCCAGACAGGCTCTTGATGGCACCTCTGGCTGCCTTCCCGATTTTCAGACCACCCAGCTGGGAGAGTGTCTTTAATGTCAATGCCAAAACTTGGGGGTTGTGCCAATCAGAAGTGTTTCACTACTACTTCATTGTCTACATGATAAGCAATTCATAAGCTGTGGTCCTAGCATTTAACTTTCTACAGCTTTGAATGCATGGTTTTGGCTATGTGCATATGGCAGTGTATAGCTGATCATTTGAGGAATGCTCACAGTGCTTCACTCCAGATGTATACAGATGTATTCATGCAGTTACACAACTCTTAAGCAAGTAAAATTCCTGTATTGGCATAAAAAAATGACTACTCTGTTCCAGTGCAATCGAAAGCAGAATGTTATTAAACAAGTACAGTCTCCAATAAATAAAGTTTAGCTGCAGATGGAGGTTTACAACAAAATGCCTTTTGTACTGAAAAATGTCAAGTGGAAGTAACAGATAGTTATAAGAAAGTGACTGTGACAATACTGCAGTCTTAAATCCAATATTTACTCAAATATTTAACAGAAGAAATTCCTTTGTATTGTGAGTTGAAGAAACAGAAAACACTATCAGTCCGGCAATCCATATGAGATTAAAATACTGGCTGTGAATGTAAGTGAAATGCCAAATTTTTTAACGTAATCAGGAAAAGGAATGAGGAGAAAAACAACGTTAAGTAAGAACCTGTAGGTTACAGAGGAAGAAGTATGAAAAAGATTGTAGGTACAGTAGCTTTATGCAGAAGAATTCAGGAAGAAGAGGATGTATTAATATGTCTCCATGACAAAGGAACAGGAAAGACTGAATGCAAAAGTGGTGGTGAAATGAAAAAGAAATAAATGAACAAAAAAGCTACAGGATTTCTGCCAAAGACCACTGTATACTGCAATCAATACATTTGTTGGATAACATTTAAACTGTTCATTTAAGTAATAAATAGTGGCTTTAAAAATGGTGGGATATGACATGATTACAAATGGAAACTTGGTAAGTGTAGAGAATTTACAGAGAGTTGGTTCATATTCTGAAATCATTCCCAAAGCTTTAAACTTGTGATGTAGAAATTGGTTTTGTGATTTCTTTCTTTCTTTGGATTTCTTTACTAAGTAGTTGCTTGCTGAATAAGCAACAGGTGGTGCAGATCACACACCAGAAACAGCTTATTTAATCAGTGCAGCTTACTTTAGCAGAGCAAAGTAGCATTTACCAAGTTGTGTGTAATACTGATAGCTCTTTCTTTTTGTTTGTTTGTTTTTCTTTCTCTTCCCAGTTCTGGAGGAATTAGACTGAATTTGAGTAGCTTTACAATGACTGAGCAGTAAGAGTACTGAGAACATGTAAGTAACAAGCTGCCTGTGTCAAAATGAAAAAGCTGTAACTCTTGTGTCCTTAACACTATCACCACATACCATTAGTCATGTGGGTATGAGAATAAAAAACATTTGAAGTGTCTACATACAGTAGATATGGCTCTAACTTTAATATGAGGTAAGTGGGTAAAATCTGGTATAATTTTCCAGATAGAGCATTTGTAACGGCCATGTTAAAATAGTGATCTCTTTGTGTGACTTCTGCATTTTCTTCCCCCCTAGTGGGACAGGTTAACTTGTTAACTTATCTTTGCTGAAGTCAGATACAAGTACTCAAACTTGCCTTCTCACTGATCCAAGTAAGAGGTTGATACCTTAGCACTGGTGATGGTATATTGAGGAGGTTTCTGCAATATTGTTTTGTCTCCCTTGATTTCATAGTATTGAAATCAAATGGGGCTACTCTGAACTTCATTGAATTCAGTGCAATCTGATTTTAACTTTTTTTTTCCTTTAGAGAGGTGAATTTCACCATGCACAATGTTTACTGCACGTGCTTACATGAGCAGTCTGTTTCAGCAGACATAATTATTGCTGAAGTTTTGACTTTCTGCAAGCTGATTATATTGGCTTCACGTGTTTTCTTTTGGCAGATACAGTATTTTGAAGACTATAATTGCACCTACAGCTTTGTGACATACCAGTAACATATGCCACTGTCTCAGCCACAGAATAAAATGGACATATGTTGCAGTAAAAATGAACTTTGCAAAACCAACATGAATGTATATGTTATCTTACAAAAGATATTATATAAAAAATACCAATTAAATTCTTATAATCAACACAGATAATGAGGGATACTATTGCAATATTGTAGATGACCAGATAAAGCTTTCTTAAGAAGGAAGATGTTTTATAGAAGCGCATCTGGCTAGGCCTCTGGGTTAGATTGCTCTCAGGGATGCAGATGATGGTTCCCTTTGCTGCAGAGAAGAAATTCAGGGGCCTATTGCCCATCCACAGATTCGTTTTATGCAGGTTTCCCTTGTGCTTACGTGCCTCATCAAACATATATACTGTGAACTATAGTTTATCTTCCAGTAACTGTGTGAGTCAGTTCAAGTGATCAGACACATCTAGATACACATAAGTACGTGATGCTCTTCCTGTACATCCTACACACAACTGCAAGAGAACAGACATAGGAAGCCAACAAACTTGCCAAATCCTGAACTGCATTTTTAGATAACTAAAGTTAGACATGCATTTTCAGATGGACTCACAGAATTACAGAATGGTAGGAGTTGGAAGGGACTTCTCGAGATCATCAAGTCCAGCCTCCCTGCCAGAGCACAATCACCTAAAGCAGATCACATAGGAACATCCAGATGGGCCTTGAAAATCTCCAGAGAAGGAGATTCCACCACCTCTGGTCAGCCTGTTCCAGTGCTCTACCACCCTCAAAGTAAAGAAGTTCATTCTCATGTTGGTTAAGAAAATTTAACACAGGTTGAGCACAGGTCCCTGCCTTGGGCATTGTATTATCTATTTCCTTGCTAAGCAATAGGCAGTATGAGAATAGTACTTTTTCAAGTATGAGAGTTACAAGGCCATGTTTGCTACAGGCATAACTCCAAATTTCACATAAAATTTGGCTTGCTGTCAATACCCAAGCAGCACTGAGTAAGAATTTTTCCTGTAATTGAATAGATTACCTAAGAAGTGCTAGTTGCTCCACCCATTGTTGTAATTACTGTGCTGAGATTATACCTTTAGATTTCCAGACAGATTTCATCCTGATGCATTTGGCAACACTCATGCTGGCTGCTCATCCTCTATATTCTTATTTCCATCTGATCTTGGGAAAGTTGGTTTGTTTTTTTTTTTAATACCCTACTGAGAGGTTGAGAGATGCTGGTGAAAATGTAGCACCACTACATCAATAGAACTGTTCTGAAGCTCATCTGACACTTCTTATTGTAAGGCAGTGTTGTCTTTCAGTTATCACCATATTCTAGCAATTTGGCTACAACTTCCATACTAGACGTCTGACTCTTCCTAGGAAAAAAAAAAACTAAAACCCACTGTCACTTTTAGTACTTTCTGGAACATGCTGTTGCTTGGTGGATATTAACAGCAAACAATGAGCAGCCTATCCAGCTGAATTTACGCTCTTGTAAAATAATGCACCAAATGGTGCTATTTTAAGCGCTTTATTAAATGCTGAGTCACTAGCATTTAATACGTGTTAAGAAGAAGGGAAGACATAAATCCCTACCAAGATTTCATTGTACAGTGTGGTCTGCGTCAGCTGCTACTCCCCAGAGCATCTGCCTCTAAGGTATACAGTTTCTATATGGAAGAGTGCAAGGCAAAACTACCAAAACTCTGAAAGATCCCATTATACTGTACTTCCAAAAACTAATCCAAATAATTGTCAAGGTGGCCTTTGTCAGGTGCCAAACTGAGAAGCTTTAAAATAAATTAAAATAATCTTAATTAATAGTTTTTGCATTAAAAAAAAAAAAAAAGTCTCATCCTAACATTAAGGCAGGTGAGTGTACCACCTTCCAGCAATAAGCATACATTTGATGGCATGGCTTTCATACAACCCTTCACGGATCTTTCAGTTGAGCTGTGTTGGCCCACCATAGAGACAGGAATGAGATGCAGAGAGGAGGCAGGCACTGAATTCTGTGTCGGCGTTGCTGCTAAATGTCATTTGGGGCCTGTATTAAGTGTATAAACTAAAATTAAATCAGACATACAGTATTAACAATACAGTGTCTTCTAAGTTTCCAACAGTCATTTTTATCCTCATAAGCTTCTATTGGTGTCTGCATTCTTTATGGGATTTTCTTAACCCTTCTCTGGCCTTTCATTTAATTCCCTTGTCATTTTTATTGTTGCTACTATCATTGCTGTTCCTATAGATAGTTATCTGATTTGTTTCTGCTAAGATTCCTGTTTACAGTAGTCCTTATTAACTGAACCAACTATGCCTGAATTTATTAGATGATATCTGAGGCAGCACTTCACAAACTATCAATCACATCTTTCTTAATGGAGATAGTTCTCCCTCTGTGTTTTGGTTTTCTCTGGATGTTACATGAAAAGGGAAGAGGAACAGGTCGGATTTTTTTGTTTTCTCAATATGAAGGGGAAACTCCTGAGCAAGCAGACTGTAGATGGAGTCTTGTTTGCCAGGAAGGATAACTTACTGCAGTTAGGACACCTATTGCCGTGTCTGCCACGCCGAAGGAAAGCTATCTGTATCAAATAAACTATGGAAGAAAGTATTCAATAGACAGAATTTCACACTTGCTCTCTTTCTGGCAGTAATATCTGACTTAGCTCCTAGAAAATGGGCAGCTTGAGCTGCCACATCAGTTGCATTGAAATGGGAAGCTACGAGAAAGCTGGATCCTCTCGGCAAGAAAATTTTTGGCTATCACCAAAGGAGGATTTAGTGGGGAAATAACTGACTGTATGACCACCCTTAGGGAACCAATGGCATGAGGAAAACACAGCATTCTGCTTCAGGTTTTGTTTCTAAGCACTCTGCCAAGAAGTTGCAGTTAAGTGTAGAAAGTTCAGAGATACGGGCTGCCCTGACACCAAGCAGGAAGGCAGGGGGCTAGACCTACTATCAGCCCACGTCGAGCTTGGGCAGCGGCACTGGCTCGGGCAGATAAATGTCCGTGAGGTCCGCAGTAGCCTCTGCTGAAGTTGACGGTTGTGTTTTGCTCTATGAAAGTGAGCGGAGGCTCTGCCCTGAGCCTACTTATCCCTGAGTGGCAGCAGCGCAGACCCGCCAGGCCGAGGCCTAGGCCTGAATGAATACAGGTGGCGACAGAGAGCTCGGTCTGCCCCCTGGAGAAGCTGGAGTCGGCGGGAGCTTTTTCCGCTCCCAGCAGGGAAGGCAGCCCCCGAGAGCTGCAGAAGCCCTCAGGGAAAAGGACGCGGCGGGGCCACGTCGGAAAGTCGGCCGGACTTCTCTGCGCCGCCGCTGAGGCCTTCCCTGGGCTGCTGAGGAACTCTGCCACAGGCCGCCGCCATCTTGCGGCTGGTCTGTCCCACCCGCCGGTGACCGCCACGCAGTCCGGCGCCTGCGCCTGCCCGTAGCCCGTCCGCCGGCCTTGCGTGGCTCGATTGAGTGCTGGCCCAGGCTTGCTCTCCAGCGCACAGAGAAAGCGGCAGCAGAGGGCAGTGCGCGGCAGCGGCGCTTCCCCGGGGCACGTGCCGGGTTCTCGCTGGTGGGGCGGGGTGGGGCGGGCAGGGGCGGGCCAACCCTCGTCAGCCCTCCCATTCTGGGCCTCGGTACCTGCGGCCTCGGCCTTGGAGGGGTTCTGCCCTCGGCAGTGTACGGGTCCTTTAGTCGTATGCTTGTACAGAGGTGCCTGCCAAAAATCCAGATAGGTAAGCTGCCTGCTCCTTCCCCCGACTTCTGACTTAATTTTCTAGTGGTACGATTGTCACACAGCACAGTGCTGTTTGTTTGGTTTGATTTTTAATTTCTTGTGTCTTTATGAGTGGAAGTACTGTCTGCTCTTAGCTGGGGTGACCATGAAGAGAGCACTGATGGGGAAGATAGTGGCAGGTGAGAGCCATTTGTTTTGCTGTGGCTTTATAAGCCACAGGATGTTTCATACCTATTTGGCAGGTGGGTTAAGTGAGATGCTTTTTAAGGAGTGGTGACAGTAAAATATAATCTGTCTTTTGAAAAAACGTTTTGCTGTTTGCTTGAAAAGTACGTATCTGTCAAAAAGCCCTGAGATGAGCTTAATTAGAAATTAAGCAGAGGAATGCTTCCCATTTGTTTTTCTGGCTTGGTATTCTGTGCTGTTGTCAACTGTTGCTTCATTTGGTCTTGTCTGAACACTAGCACTGACAAATTTTGATGTAGCTCTAAGTGTTGTGGTTGCAAGCTCTGCCAGTTGCATGCTCAGGGCAGACCTCAGCTTTGCTGGGCTTCCTGTGCACACAGCTTACGCTGTCTCACCCATGTCCAGGTAGGTGCTTTCTTGTAATGATAGCATAGGAGAAAAAAGAGAAGAAGAAATGCAATCTTGGGGAAAAAAAACAAAACAAAAAAATACTCAGAAACACTTGATATTTCTTGTGGCATGGTCTGGATTTCAAGCTAGGGGTGCTGCTTCTTAGATTAATCACTTTAAATTGTCCTCTCTGCTTTCTTAGCCCACTGAAAAGTAAAAATTATGGTTACCTTGCAAGAACAGGAACTGCAGTAATCACTTAATTTTATCATTGCAACTCTCTGAAGTTTCTTTTTTTTTGTCTTACTGTGCAAACTTTCACATGAAAATGCGTATGGTACATTCTTACTTGAGCAGAGGATGGAGTGCTGGAGCTGCCACAAATGCTAACTCTTCCTGCCCAGATACCACTTTCAGCTTCCTGAATAAAATAATGTGTCATCCATTGGGATATTTCTACATTGTATTAAAATAGAAAATGAGGTCACATTGTGGGATATAATTTTTGAACAGAATTGACAGTGTTACCAGATGTAGCCTGAGAGTGATTACCAACTGAAAGCTTGGAAGTGAGAAACCAGAGAGAAGATGTATGTTGAGGTTGTCTCTTCTATTCTCTCATACCATCTTTGACTTTTGCTTAAAGAGAAAATGAAAGGGATTTTTCTGCTGAGAAAGGAGACAAATTCTCTGTTTTGGTACTCAGGAATTTGGTATTGCCTAACTCTCAGCTGCTGAAGAATTAAGTTTCTGGTCTGGTGGATTTTAACACTTTACAAATATTGACAAACTAGAAGGCAGGTGGGCAAATATCAGTGCTCTGGTTTGTTTCAAGGGATTTGTAAACTGCAATTGTTCCTGCTCTCTGTCTGTTTTCAGAGTTCATACCAAGCTTCCTCTGCTGCCTGTACTGTCCTTCCTTACAAGTGCAAGCTGACAGTCTGGCTGAAAGCAGCTATACTTGACATAGTTGACAGCAGGTAAGGCACATTATTCCTAAAAGCTTTGTCTTTATTAGCCTGCAGTCCCAACAGTACAACTGTGGCTAATTTTTCAAGGATTCAAATCTCAGTCATCAATACATGAAAGGATAACCAAAAATCATATATCCTACAGAGTCAAAGCTAAATGCTTTCCTTTGGAGCTGTGGTTGCATGTACTTGTTTTAGTATCATTCAACTAGTTATTTTATTGCATTTACTGTAAGAACAGATGAGTGTGTAGAATATACAAAGTTTTGGTTTTGCATCAAATCAATGGAACATACTAGCTCGTGTGAGTTGCTACTTTGAGTTAAGTCCCAGGTATGATAATACTGTATATTAAATCTGTGATTAGTCATTACACAATCTCACAACAGTTATGTAAATGAATGCCTCCTGTACAGAGCAAAAGGAGCTGAGAGCTCTGTGCAAGAGCTTGTGTTTCTGGGACATACCTACTGCTCTGCAATAGATAACCAGTGTTGAATGTGAATGTTTTAGGACATGCACATCTCTGGAGCTGAAGAGATGATTCAAACTCAAAGCCCCCTAAGGAGTGCCAGTAGCAGCTTTTATTGTGATTGTTTCTCTTTTTGAAACTCATATGGTTCACCAAAAATCAGGCCAGACTGACTTTATAGGATCCCTTGTAATGAAGTTGAAGATAGTCTGAAGGAAAGATGCAGGGATATTTGTGGCACTTCACGAAAAATGATTGTAGCACATGTGCTAGAACTAGAAAGTTAGTCTTCTGCATCTTTATTTAAGTCCTGAAAGAGGAACAAGGATGCCTCTATATTTTGTAGCGATTTTGTGAGGAGAAATAATAATTTTAATACAGAGAAAATATTTAATTGTTTGATAAAACAAAGTTTTGATTTAAAAGTATGGGCTTATGTAGCTATATTGATAGATTCATCGGTGAAAGCTTAGTCTGTGCAAGCAAAAGGCTTGGAGAGCTCAAACCCCTTTCAGGAGAGAAAGAGAGGGGGAGATATTACAGTGCTAAAAGTCCTTTCCACAATATAATTACGTGTAGACAGTGCCTTTGGTGAGTAAGAATGTCAGGAAAAAAAATTGTCATTAGCATTGACACTGGTAAAAGATACAGTCTTGGATGGGAACGCTCAGGAGATGAGAAAGAATGGTAGAATTTTGGGACAGATACAGCCAGAATATACTTTTGCTACAAACCAAAAGTTGCATTTGGTTAAAGCTTCACATTTTTCTGAAAAAAAAAGCACCTCAACAGAGCAGGGAGTAGGTTAAATGTGTTGCATTGCTAGAAGCCTTACCTTTATGCAGAGATGCAATCTTGAAGGATTTGAGGTGAGGTTGTACCAAAAACTTGCCTTTCACCTTGCAGCCACTGTAGAATGTGGTTGCCTTCTTTCAGTAATTCAGTGATGGAAATCTATCTCTGATGCTATTTTGGGCATCTTGCAAATCCCTATTAACATTCTTAACTTCTGCTAGTAGAAGAAATATTTTGTTGCCCGCTTCCTTAGCACGACTTTCCATCATCACTTTGGTCTCCTGGTCCAAATGTATAGTCTATAACGGAAGAAAAATGCCACCTTTAAAATAAGCACTATTTTGAGTGAGACTCGTTTCCTTGGGAGAAGAGATGGCCGAGGCTACTGAACAGATTTAAATGATGCAGTTGTGCAGTCCAATTGCAACAGCATTGTTGGAGTGCATACCAAAACCCTCAGGCATAAATAAAAGTCACAAATCTAAGAGTTTATCCTATATATGAATATATCTGTATGCTGGATGCCAGGATGTGAAATAGAGGACACAAAATCTTACTTTTGCTCTGACTCGATTTACTTGCTTATTTACTTGGCTGTTACGAGTTCTCTGTTCCCTGTGGATAGGATACAAAGAGACTGGGAAGACTCTTGAACCAGTCGTTAATTTGCAGAGATCTAGCCATTGTGCTGTACAAAGCACTGGCTTGGGAATCAGCTTTGCAACTGATACATTAAATGACTCAAGGCAAATCAGTTTGCCTTTGCCTTAGTTTCTGTCTCTGGAGTAAGTTATCTTGACTTCCTTTCAAGAGTACTTTAGGATTAAGTCCTGTCAAAATTTTGTATGTAGTTAGCTGATGGACCGCACATGCTTCAGAATTCTATCACCAAAGTCTTATCTGCTTCTGGCAAGACTTTGCTGTTGGCCAATTGACATTTGTGTTCCATGTCCTCTCTCTTCATCTGATTTGCAGACTTTACATGCTACTTGCAAGTAGAGCCTTCTGTGTTATAATCAGCCCTTTCAAAGAGATTGCTGTCAGCAAGTGAAGATCAGAAGTCACATGACCTATCTGTTATACATAAACACTTAATTTGATGCATGCTTAAATTTCACTATTACAGTTCTAGAGAATTGTATGTAGCAATATGGATAAGCAGTAACGTGATGAATTAGATCATTGGCCACTGTATCATACATAGATCCCTTGCTAACCGGAAAGTGTATCATTACCACATGATATTGTAATGTTGGGAGAGGTCAGGGTTGCACAAAGCAAGGTACAATCTTGAAAGACGATACCATGATTTGATCTCTAAATCTTTCTTGAATGTAGAGAAGGCCTTGCCAAATGTTTTTTGTGCCAGAGTGAAGCTATAATTCTTGGTCAAATTTAGGTTTATTGCCTGCTGTTCTATTCTTGTTAAGGCTCTTCCTTTTGTTACTCTGTAACAGGAGTCCATAAGCTTATACCTTAAAAGAGTATGAAAGCGAGAGGGTTTTGATGTGTGGACAATGAGTCAGTAGAAGAATGTACAAAAAGAGAACTGATACCGATAGAGCAACTCTGTTGCTCTAAGGGAGTATCTTTTTGGGAGAACAAGAGGACAGCTTCAGGCTCATTTGACTTGTACTGACAGCAAGATATTCATGAAAGAGATCCTGGAGGTGGGCTGAAATGATAATATTAACAGGAGAAAAGAGGTCTGGATTAGAAAGATCTGTGGGTCATCTCTGTAATTCAGTAAGTGCTTATGAAAATGCACAGGCAGAGGACACAGGGAGATAAAAGAGGAACAAGAAGCTCTATCAACACCCACAGACATTTGAGGGTTCCTCCAATGTAAATGTTACAGGAAGAAGTAGAGATAGGAAAACAGCTAGGAAGTGCTGTACTTACAGAAAGATACGGACAGACGAAGAAAAGGATGAAAGTGTGTGATGGTCACAGAAGATGAAGACAGAACACCAATTCTGAGAGTTTTAAGAAGATTCTGGCATCTTGGAATTTTGGTGAGAGTTGTTTCAGGGGAGTATCTAGATTAGGTAGGGTCTAAAGATGGAGCCAAAGGACTCCTGGCTGTGCATAAAGCTAGGCATGTGGAAGCAGAGGGGAACTGCAATTAAAGGGAATTTGGGGATGGAATTTTAATATTGGGAGTTCAAAGTCTATTTTTATGATGAAAGAAAAAGAGTCAAATAGGACATGGTTTAAGAAAGACCTGAGATAAGTTAGAAAATAAAGATTTGATCATTGAAAGAGCATGTGAGATTTGTAGTTAAGTATTGACAGTGAATGAGGAGGTAAGGAATGTTACGGAGTGTCTTGTGCTTTTCTGTTGGAGACTTAACTGGTTTTGTAGTGGTGGTCCAGGAAAGGAGGGAACATACATCTGTTTTCTGAAACAGTGACTGGAAAGTGCTGAAGAGTTGTAATTTATCCTAAATGATCCTAGAATAGTAATTTCAAGAAGTCCGTGTTATATCATCTTTCCTTTCAAGGGCTATTTTGCCTCTGTCCATTGTCTTGTTGAATTGTGTGGAGTTGAAAGTGATGTGTGAAGGTGATGTATGTATGGAATGATTTTTCAGCATTGTTCTCCCTAAAGAGTTGTTTCTCTTTAGCTACTTATTGTTTGTTTCATTATTTATTTGTAAGGAACTTGTGTCAGCTTCCCTGTCAGCAAGTCTAATACCATAAACATTCACAAACCTGATTTTGGAAGTTAATAGGTAAATACTTTCATTTCTTTTACAGATGAGAACATTTCACACTCTTATTTTGAAAGAGGTGGTCAAAGGAAATGGATAGCTATTCAGACTTCAATGGAAACAACCTCACATCTTCAGTTAATATGTCTGTTTCTTTGCCTGAAGAAGTTGGACTCAATGCCACCAGCAGTACTCCTTCTATGTCAATAAGCAGGCTTTTCCCAGCCTTGTTAGAATGCTTTGGAATAATTCTGTGTGGCTACATAGCTGGAAGAGCCAACATTATCACATCAACTCAGGCCAAAGGACTGGGAAACTTTGTGTCCCGTTTCGCACTCCCAGCTCTGCTGTTCAAAAACATGGTGGTACTTAAGTTTTCTAATGTGAACTGGTCCTTCCTGTACAGCATTTTAGTTGCTAAAGCTGCTGTGTTTTTCTTAGTCTGTGTTTTAACCTTGTTGGTAACAAGTCCTGAGAAGCGATTTAGCAAAGCAGGTTTGTTCCCTATTTTTGCTACTCAAAGCAATGACTTTGCACTGGGATATCCAATAGGTAAGTATGCTTTCTTCTTTAAAATTATTTTCAGTGTCCTAGACATGTTTGCAGTACTTCTCCACAATCTGAAATTAACTTTGTAGCTGAAGTTATGAGCTATTAAAGCCATTTTTTAAGTCATGTTTCTTGACCTCAGACCAAGTACTTTTTAGTAAGGGAAGAAATCTGTCAGCTGGTATGAATGAGACAGAATTTAAAACAATCCAACTACTGTTTTCTTTATGTTTTTATCAAATTTTAAAAAATATTTTTTAAAAGGATTTAAAATACATTTCTAAGTTGGTATAAATTACCTTACACTTACGGACAATTTTCCTTGTGGGAAAAGTCCTTGCTTTGCAAAGTACGAGTCTGTACCTCCAGTCTCTGGAGTAGCTGTGGTGGATTTTTTCACTGATTTGGCATTGCATCCTGTTTTAATTTGAAGAAAACATCTAGCCATAGTGTTGGTGCCTACTCATTGTGGAGTTTAAATGGCAAACTTTAAATCTGTTCAGAAGGAACTTCATCGTTTATGTAGCAAAATATGTTTTATCCCTTAAATCTGTTGTGGCCAGTAGATATGCTCTAGGATAAAGTCTTGGAAAAAGTCAGTCTTTTAAAAACAAGATTTGTGATAACTTGCATTTGTGTGTATCAGATCAGAATTTAATGTGGGTGTGGTGCAGTTCTTGGCTTATGTAACTAACAACTAGTCCAGTGGAGCTAAACAATCAATCAAAACACAGAGGCGTTTGGAATATAACTTGTATAGCTATGTACTCTTGTCCTTGTAAGCCTATATTTTGAATTCCTGGCAACATGTCAATGATTTTATCCCAATCTACAACACTATTACTGTTTTCTTACCTTTTGATAAGCAAAATTCCTTCTTTTTAATATTTTTTTTTGTTTTCATTTTGTAGGTTTTCTTAATGGAATGTTAATATGTTTTTAGCCATGCTTACTGTGATACTTAGAATGTGATCTGGAGTTGTAGCAGACTGCTTCCACCTGCTATTGTCCAAATCACAGTGCTTTTTACCTGCAGTTGGGAGGCTCTTGTGCAAATGCAGCTTTTAGTGCTGCCTCTTCCCAGGCTGGCCAGTGGGACTGGTGTGGGAATGTACACCGAAGGTATCAGAATCTTCAAAGTACACCTTGAGTGGAAGGCATTTGGCAAGTGTACATGGATTACATTTTATTCTTTTGCTGCTCTCTACAAAGAAAGTACACTATGCCTCTTAAATTCTCTTGAGATCACTCTTATCATCTACACAAGGTTAAGGGGAAAAGAGAGAGCAAGTTTGTTTTAGAAAAGCAAAAAGCAAGATATTTGATTACAGAATTGAAAATAAAGCTACAAAACAGAAGCTTAAACACATGATTCCAGATTATACGTAACAAGTAGGTCTGTATCTTAGAACAGAATCATAGAATGGTAAGGTTGGAAGGGACCTCAAGGATCATCCAGTTCCAACCCCCTGCCATAGGCAGGGACACCTCCCACTAGTACAGGTTACTCAAGGCCTCGCCTGGCCTTGAACACCTCCAGGGAGGGAGCAGCCACAACCTCCCTGGGCAACCTGTTCCAGTGCCTCACCACCCTCACTGG
This sequence comes from Ramphastos sulfuratus, assembly GCA_013399055.1. NCBI lineage: Eukaryota > Metazoa > Chordata > Aves > Piciformes > Ramphastidae > Ramphastos > Ramphastos sulfuratus. The sequence continues at coordinate 183,050 of WBNM01029799.1, forward strand.
AAAGAACTTCCTCCTGACATCTAGTCTAAATCTCCCCTCTGCCAGTTTAAACCCATTGCCCCTCATCCTGTCATTGCAAGACCTTGTAAATAATCCCTCCCCAGCCTTCCTGTAGGCCCCCTCCAGATACTGGAAGGCTACTATAAGGTCTTCTCGAAGCCTTCTCTTCTCCAGGCTGAAGAGCCCCAACTCTCTCAGCCTGTCCTCTGATCATCTTCGTGGCCCTCCTCTGGACCCGCTCCAACACTTCCATGTCCTTCCTGTGCTGGGGGCTCCAGAACTGCACACAGTACTCCAGGTGGGGTCTGACGAGAGCAGAGTAAAGGGGCAGAATCACCTCCCTTGCCCTGCTGGCCACGCTGCTCTTGATGCAGCCCAGGACTTGGTTGGCTGTCTGGGCTGCATGCACACACTGCCAGCTCATGTTGAGCTCTTCATTAACCCCAAGGTCCTGTTCCTCAGGGTTGCTCTCCAGCCCTTCACCACCCAGCCTGTATTTGTGCTTGGGATTGTGCCTACCCAGGTAATATATATATATTCAGCATGCTGAATAGAATCTGAGTCTTCCTTTTTTTAAAATTTATTGAATATCTATAAAAGGCAAATGCAATTGCAAACTTTTTCTTCCAGAGGTGAAAATACCGGATTTCACTCTGTCAGATATATCCATTGATATTTGTTACTCTTGAGAGTAGTCAGAAGTGTATTATATATAGGGCTGTGAAGATTACATCTTTGTTTCTTGATACTGGATTAAATTTCTCTGTTTTCTATTTTGAGGTTGTCTAAACATAGTTCTTTCTACTTTGAATTACTTTTTTGTCAGGTTTACTGTTTTTTCTTTTTTCTTTCTTTCTTTCCCCC
>WBNM01029799.1:183932-261181 GCA_013399055.1 Ramphastos sulfuratus
CCCCCCCCCCCCCCCCCCCCATGTATAACCTGGTCAAATTCACAACATTTAGATAAGAGTGTTACTGAAATACTTAATGCAATTATAATGCCGTAGGTGCTTAAGAGTTGTTTTTTCCCTATGCCATTTACCTTTTCCTTTCTTCCATCCCATATTGTCACTAGTGTATGGTTCACATCGTCATGTGTGCAAATTTGTTAGTGGCTTCTCTGAAGGATTTGCAGGACTGGACAACATAGAATGCCTTGCTTATTCCTTCTATGTGTGGTGATGGGGAGTGTTTTGAACAAAATCTGATCTGTTTAATGAAATTTTTTTTTAAGCCTGCATCCATTGAAATTTGTAAAGGAAAAAATCAGTGTTGACAAACCTGTGTATTATAATGACACTATATGAAAGATGATTTAACTCTTAAACCATATCCTGAGATTCAGCCCACATAATTTCTTTAATAACCACTATACTATTTTATGCTGTTTAATGAAGATAAGTACATGGGAAGATTAAAATGCAGTTCAAGTTTTCAAACATCACCACCGTTTTTCTCCATTCACTGTTAAAATAGTTCCACACTACAAAGTAATGGGGTGAAAAACAAGCAGTACATGGCTTTGTTAGCACACACACAGACACACACACAACACCCCACCTTCCCAACCTCACCAGCATAGATAGAATTACTATGACAGTAAGCCTTGTTTGTTTGGGTTTTACTACTGGATGAGTTGATACAACCGTGACAGAACAGCTTTGTCTACTCTTAAACGTTAAAGCACAGGTGTAGCAGAAGAGTTGTGTGGATGATGACTCGGTTACCGTGACGATAATGGCGCTAATTGTTTTAAGCATGAATAACTGATGTGTGACTTTATATGTAATTTTGAGCAGCTGGGATGTCAAGAGCTGGGGACAGAGGGTAGTTTTTAAGTATTAAAACAACTTGGATTTTCTTTTTTTTTTTTTTTTTTTTCCTTTGGTTCAACATGCGGGCACTTCAATTTAAATAAAAAGAAACTTTCATCAGAGACAGAAGTTGTGGATTATTTTCACCATTCCTTAAGAGTGGTTTCTTATGTTTTTGTGTTTTGTTTTTTTTTCACCCAATGACTCAGTAATTTACATTGGTTCCACTTTTTGCTACCCAGGAAAATGCACTGTGACTTCACTTATTTGTAGACCTTAACATGTTCTGTTGACTATATAGTTTTGCTTTTCCAAAAATAATTATTTATTTCATATTTTCACTCAGGCATTATTTATGTGGCTCAAGTTGCAGTTGACTGAAATGAGCTTTCTGTATAAAGCAGCAAAAAACATGTCTCTAAGAATTGAGACTTTAGAAAAAAAAATATTTACATAAAAGTGTCCAGCATGTTCAAAGTGATTTTATTTATCAGGAAATATTTTGTGTTTAAAACTGGCTTATTAAATGCAGTAACTAACCACAACCTTGGTACTTCTGTTCAGAAGTTTATTCAGCTTTTTAGGACAGGTATCTTTTCTGTATGTGCTTTAATCATGACCTGTATGAGGAAAAGTAAATTTAGTGCCCCTTCTTCTGTATTGAAATAATATAGTTGAGAATATCAGGTTTTTTTCAATCTAAAGAAGGTACTTTAACAGTAAAGACTGATTTAGCATGTAGTAGATCCTGTCACTCCAAATGTTCAAATAATACAAAGGTAAAAAATTTTGGGTTTTGAAAAAAGAATCATGAGGGGAAAATACCCACAACAGTTGACTGTGTAATGATCTTAAACTTTATTTAGTATTTTGAGCGCTGATTTATTCCACAGAAGGGTCTAGTAAATATATTTATGCAGTAGGGCTTCTTTTTTTTGTTCTTTGTAGTACAAGTAGAATTGTACCTGCCTATTAAGATACTTCTGCCTAGGGAAAAATGTGTTTCTCTCCATCTAGAGCAGGAAAAACTAAAATGGAAAGCATTGCTTTGCATATCTCTGAAAATTACTAGAAACAATAACATTCTAAAACAGGTAAAAGAAAACATCGTACTTTAAAAACAATGGCTTAGTTTTTTAACTCACCCTAGAATAGGATCTTGCATATCTTTCTACATTCTCTCCATTATTTTTGAAGTGCTCTTAGCACAAATTTGAAAAAATAAGTAGCTCTGACTTGCCTCCTAAGTATGTAGTAATGAAGAAAAAAAAATACTGTGATTTAAAGTTTCTTGAAGGATCAGAACTACAGTGATAACTCTTGCCCTGAGTAGTCCCAGAGAATGAACTAATAATTATGTGATAGTTCATTTTTTTTTTTAATTTGGTTGTTGCTGTGCTTTTTTACACAATGAGGAAAGATCACAACTGATATATGCATTGAAAACTGGTAAAATTCCATGGATAGGAGACTCCTCTAAGATAAAAAGCAACTCATGTCCTGCAAAGGTGCATTTAATTCACCACAACTTTCATGTTTCTGGGGAGAAAAAGCAGTTCAGAAAAATAACAATTTTTTTTCAGTGTTTGAGACGACTCAAAGGGGACACAGAATTGTTATATTGCTTGCTTGCTTTTTTTCTGTCAATGTTGAATCATTAAATAGTGTTGGATTGTTAAACTTTGGTCTTTAATGTGTTCATTAGATCACTATGGTCTAATGATGATTGGGCATGCTTCTCTTACTACATTATTTTATATTGATTATAAAGGTAGTTGTTTCAGAAGGATAATGGAATAAATTTTCTCCAGTTTCTAGAAAGCGAAATTTTATTTAAATGTTAATGTGTTTTTGTACTGAAATGTTATCATTCATCAGTTTTTATTTATTTTTTAGTTGAAGCTTTGTATCAAACCACTTATCCGGAATATCTCCAGTACATTTACCTAGTGGCTCCAATATCTCTGATGATGCTAAACCCCCTGGGGTTTATCTTCTGTGAAATCCAGAAGTGGAGGGATAATCGCACTGTGTCACAGAGCAAAATCAAAATAGTGGGCCTAGCACTTCTCCGAGTTTTGCAGAACCCAATTGTATTCATGGTCTTCATAGGAATTGCCTCAAATTTTATTCTTGGCCAGAAAATTCCTGAATACCTTGAAAACTTCCTTGATGGACTGGGCAATTCATTTTCTGGCGCTGCACTTTTTTACCTTGGACTAACAATGGTGGGACAAACTAAGAAACTGACAAAGAGTATGTTTGTTACACTGATCCTTCTCATCACAGCTAAACTGTAAGTTCAGTTAATGTACTTTCATAATTTTGTTCTGTAAATGTTTTAAGCTCTGAACATAATGGGCAGATAAAAACTATCTCAAAGTCATTGTAGTGATAATACATTTCATTTCCAGTATTTTGAGTGGGTGCTTTCCAAAGCAAAGAACAAAATCAAGGGTGCTAAGGCTTCCTGGACTGCCTGCAAGCTGTCTGTCACAAACTGTGTTTGGGGAATTACTGGCTTAAATTAAAGTTTGCTAATTAAATAGTTAGACAAGAGTGATTTGGTTCATAAACCAGCTCAATGGCAGATTTTGTAAGAGAAAAATGGGGTTTTAGTTTGACCACCTTGTTCTGCTGATGTTAATGTAATTAGCCTGTGTAAGGCTTCTGTAGCAAGTCTATGTAAGAGCTGGGGTATTGATAAAGTTGAACACAAGTGTTCATGCAGGGAGTTATTTTTCTGGGCAAAACGTTCAGAACAAGATACTTAAGCTTGAGCCCTAGTTAGACCACCTTCTGCAAGCCATCTGAAATACTAAGTTTCAAAGCTGCAGACTGACACTATAGCTACTATTACTTTAATGGTTGAAAAATTAGGGGGTTTTATATATTTTTACCTTTTTAAGTCTGAACATGTCTACAGAATCAGGGAATGTGCTTGTGTTCCAGAGTTTATTGTAATTTTTACCATTTTGTGAATTGGGTTTTTTTGTAGCTGGTAATGTAAAATCTTTGAGCAGCTGGTAAATGTTATGATAACAGTAAAGGTGATCATTCAAAGTAATATCAGTACACTGCATTTTATAAAATGTATTCAGACAAACCTTAAATTTCTTTCTGGTCCATTTTCTGAGTAAAGAAGAGTTTGTTGCTATAGCTTTAGTATTTGTTTTCAATTATTTTTCTCCTTTCTTTTCAGACTTATGATGCCATTTCTCTGTAGGGAAATGGTGGAACTCTTTGACAAGAGTGACAACGTAGTCAACCATACCAGTTTATCGAACTATGCATTTCTTTATGGAGTTTTTCCAGCAGCACCTGGTGTCGCAATATTTGCAAGTCAATTTAATATGGAAGTAGGAATTGTATGTAGTTAGCTTTTCCCAATTATGTACTAACGTTGAGCTTAACTTTGCTCATTAAATAAATGAGTAAGCTTAATGTATTTGCGTTTCTCTAATGTAGACTCCTTAGATTCACTTGTACCCCCTTGTTCTCAAGTATAATTATATTTCAGATTATTAATTAAGATAATTACTATTTTCTGATGTCTCAAATGTATTTGTAGTACACATTCATAAATAGGTCCTCATACTTCTCTGATTCACGACTCTAGGAGGAACCAGGATAAACTAAATATGAAGAACTTGTATTTCTATTGTGAGCTTGTAGGTTTTTGTGTTTGGTGTTTTGTCTATCTTTTTTTTTTTTTTTTTTTAATTTTTTTCCCCCCGGTACTGTTTTTGTAGGAAAAAACAAAAAAATTATGTTGCTGACTTTACAATGCTGCAATTAATGCTACTTTAATGCTGAAAATTTATGGAAGAACTTAAGCTTTAACTGATTCTATTGCTCTTAAGTTAAATCTTGTGATAGAAATATGTTTTAGTTTTTTATAGTAGAGGGTATCAGTTACCTTTTTAACTTGAAAAAAAACTTCAACTGCTTCCTTTCTTCCACTTTTAAGTGACATTAAAACATTGCCATTGACTTCTATTGTTTTTAGTGTTAGCTATTTTCAGTTTGTTTAGTTGGTTGGGTTTTTTGTTTGTTTTTTTATGGAAGGAAAAAAAAAACCAAAAGGACACTAAAAGTAACCCTTACAACATAAGGTTTTGTGCCCAACAAAATATCTTTAAAACAGATCTGTAGTGTCTGTAGTGTGAGTAACAATTGATACTTCCATCACTGTGCAAATTCTAGAAAGCAGAAAGACAATGAGAAGCCAAACTGGAAATTACTTATATGTAAATATATATGGCTTCTCCTCATGAATTGGAGCATATTAGTATTTGCATAACTCTATGTTTTCTTACTTGTGGTGTGATTATTTGCATCCAAAAATAAATTTTGACATTCTAAATCCACCCCTAGGCTGCAGTTATTACTGCATTTGACACCCATTATAAAGCTCCTTATGTATTTGCAGTAGGCAGCTCTCTGTTCCTACTATTTCAGAAGCTTGTTAATATTTTCAGTTTAACTGTCTGTATGAAATTGATACTTTGTCCCTCAGATTCTTTTTATTATAGAACAACTCAGTGATTTGTTAGAAGTCTATATTTAATGTAAAGGTACAGTTTTTCCAGTGGTGGTATTCCTGAAAGCAGATTATTTAACTTGACATCTGATTATATCTCTTCTTATTTCTATTTGACTTTTTGCAGATTACCTCAGGCATGGTGATAAGCACTTTTGTGTCTGCACCTATTATGTATGTTTCTGCGTGGCTGTTGACCATTCCATCTATGGACCCCAACCCACTGGCATCTGCACTCCAAAATGTTAGCTTTGACATAAGTATTGTCAGCCTCATTTCTCTGGTAAGTGTTGGTGAATTGAAATGCTAAAGTACGCTGTCGTGCCAGGGTAGCATTAGTAAAGAAGCAGCAAATCATGTTGTGATGAGGCTCACATTTCCTCATCATACCCTGTTTTGGAAGGATGAGGAAGGAGTTAAAAATCTTGATTTAGCTGTGAATCACCTGGAAGGCTGCACTGTAGAGAAAGATGGGTAAGTGAATTACAGCACTAGTGTAGAGCTTAAGGCTTCGTCCTTTTAATTGTGGGGGCTTGTGTTGTTCAGGGGTTTTTAAACAAGATGTGGGGGAATAACAGTACTAGTTACTCCACAGAGAATAATTACATCAATCTAGGTGAGCTGTACAAACTTCAGCTCCACATGAATTTATATTTCATGAAGTATTAATCAGTATTAAGGACAATGTTCAACCTGAAAGTTTTAATTTAGTTTTATTAAGTTCCTTTCCTAGAAATTCTGTTCTTAAAAACTGAGAGTGAGTTGATAATGCGAAAGTCAAATGTGAATTGTGTTTTGGCTTTATAGGCACTATGGAACAGTATGACTTTTTTTTTTTTAAATTGAAACCATCCATGTTAGAGCAGCTTAGAATTTTCTTAAGTTGTTTCACTGAAGTCCCCTTGTCTAGAAAATACGTATTAAAGGAAGCCACAAGTGAAGGCTGCCTCTTGCTGTCACAGAAAATTTTGGAGGATTCAGGGTAAGGAGTAGGAGTTTCACATTCTAAATTGCCAGGCTGCTCTGTGGTTTTTTTATGTCCTGGGGAATGACCAGGCTTCTACGCATGAGAGGCAAGTCATTGGTGCTTCCTGGAAATATTTCACCATCATGAGTACACAAAGATGTTTTGGTTTTGTTTTTGGGTTTTTTTTCTGGATGTAGCTGCTGAGGCATCAGGACTAGCAGCATGTGTTGTGGAGATGACTACAGTAGTCATGTTGCTAATAAACTTTTGAAGTTTTGTTAATTATTTAATTTCACCATAGTCTACTAGGATACCTGTCTTGTTGCTTTGGGGTGTATTTTACTCTTCATTGTTTGAGGTTTTTTTTCTTGTGCATTACAGATCTGGTCTCTTACTGTTATTCTTCTGAGTAAGAAATACAAACAGCTTCCTCATATGATTACAACAAATCTTCTTGTTGCTCAGGTCAGTAGTAAGAAGAATGCAGTTTTGTGAGTTTTGTGGAGTTTTCTTAAACTCTTACCATCTGTGTAGGACAGGAGAATCTAACATGTGACTTGTCAAAACTCTTTATCTGCTTTAAAATACATACCTGGAAAAAATGATAGTTGTTGCTTGTCTGTAACAGCAAGGTTAGTTTCTATCTGAGAAAACAAACAAATAAAAATATTGAATTACCGTTTCCATAATATTTCAGGCTATCTTTTCAGATTCCCTCAGTACTAAACCTCCCATATACACAGTATCACTGGGTGAAAACTTTTATTCACTGAAGAAATGTCTGTTGACCTCAACTTCACGTCCAAAGAATTTCAGACAAATGTTTTGCATTTAACAAAAGCTTTACATTTTACTCATTGCAAGATACATAAAGATGATTATTTTTCTTTGTCTGACTTGCCTTACTCCCAGTTTATCTGAACTATATAATTGCTATCAAAAAACTCCCTCCCAATAGAGTGCTGTAGTCAGTGACATAACGGCAATACTGAATTTACTGCTTATGAAAACTATCCGATTCATGGAGCTTATTGTAGCTTTATTACACTGTGTTCAGTTTTTCTTGTCATCCTGCTTACCTTATTTAAGTGGTGGCATCTTACCTTTCCAGTTTATTGCTTGCATTGGAATGGTTGTATGGAATTTTGTTGTTAAAGAGAAGGACGTCACCATGCAGATCCTAGTATTTATATTCCTCTACAGCTCACTGTATAGCACCTACCTGTGGACAGGTATGATTTTTCTAGGTAGAACCTAAGTACTGTAGTGAAATATTAATGTTCTGAAATAATTTTATTATATTAATCAGAGTAGTTGTTCTTACAGTTTTATGTAGTTCTACAAATATACTTACTGTCCTGTGGTCATGATAGCAGTGTTTGTTACCTTTCCTCTGAGGAGAGATATTCCAAAAATTGTAAGAGGCAACAAGTTTTTAAACCTATGGGGCAAAGCAATTAGAAGGAAAACCCTTGATTCTCAAGTAGTAGATAACTAATATGTAGGGGGAAATAAGAAAACAAAAAAGAATCTGAAGCTTCATTTGAGGTTTGTGTTACAATATGTGTTTAACAAGGGTCTTGATGTCCTAGTATGTTCTTAAGACAGAAATATGTTCTGTGTCCTAAATATCCAGAAGTGAATGTTTAGTATCAAATATCCTGGAATGTTTTCAGTGTTTCGTTACTAGTATGATTTTTAAAGACAGTAGGTGTTTCTATTCTATTTCCTTAGGATAGAACTGGAAAAACAATTTTTGTCTCTTTGAAGGTCTGAGAAGAATATCTTAGTTGTTGAGCAGGTCACATCATAGATTTTCTAGACTTCATATTTATTAGTTCCTTTTTAAAAATAAGCAAGATACTTGTTTTGGGGTTTTGTTTTTTGGTTTTTTTTGTAGGTTTTCTGTCTTTCTCTTTGTTTCTGCTGAGGAAGAGAGAAACAGTAAAGATTCCCATTGGGTTTATTATCATAGCTGGATGGGGGTAAGTTAAGTCAGATATTTCCCTGTAAAATTGGTGGTAGCATACTAAATAAGTTACTTTTGTTCATACTTTGCTCTTTCAGAATTCCAACACTTCTGGTGGGAATCTTACTAATTTTTGGTGAATGTAACAACACTAGTATAGACTCTGCCTTTTTCTATGGAAAATATCAGGTATGAACATCTTCTGTCCTTACCACTTCAGACTTCTTCCATGTCTAGTATATTGCTGAGAACTTGTGTTGTCTTCTTCGTATGTAAGTAGCTTTCAGTGGAAGTTTAGGCTACCGTAACAGCAGCGTCACTACAGAATACTTATAGAATGATACAAAAATGCATTTCTGTAATGAACTATTAGGAAAACCTGTTAGAACAAGAACCTTCACAGATAGGCAGCTTAAAAAAAAAAAAAAAAAAGAGGGAGTAGGCTTCCCAGAGAAAAGACTTAGGAGTGGTAATGAATTGCAGAGCCCTTTTTCTGGTGACTAATTTGTAGTTTTGCCCGATAATTATCTACAATTGTTACTATCCATTAGCTAATTAATGGCTTCTGGTCTGCAACAGATAGGATCTACATTACCTGTGTAGCATTAACTGCTTATACTGTGGGAGATTTCTCTCCGTAATCATGAGTTGAAAGTCCCTAAGCCTGAACTGTCATTTTTACCAATAGTTATCTTACCAGAGGACGTTCTAGAATACGTATTTGTCGTATTTTCCCTCTGTCTTTCTTATGGATGCAGAGGCCAGGAGTCTCTTGGGATTAGGCATGTGGCATTTTCACAAGTATTACATAGCCTCAGCATGGACTCAGGGTATTGGTGGCAGATCATTAGAAGAAAAGTTTAATTAGCAGGATGCTCCCCAATAGTGAGAGAATGGAAATTGTCAGAGCGTGACAGAGACACATTCCTCTTTGGAATTAAAAGGTAGCTGAAGTTAACGTCTAGCACTAATGATCCTGAGGTGAAAGATGATGACAGAATGTTTATGGATTGCATGGGAATTGGGGTCCCCACTTAAAAAACCCAAACATAGAAAAACAAAGAAACAAAACCAAACAAACAAAACCAAAACCACCAGCACCAAAGTCAACCAACCAAAGAAAAAACCCAAACACTTTAGTTACTCAGGCAAGGAAAATTAGTCAATCTGTTGATTGCTCTTTCAGTGCCACAAGGTGCAGGAGCAGTAAACATAGAGTACTGTTTTATTTGGATACATTTGTTAGAATATTTTGGAAAACACAAAAGTTAGAAAGACTATTTTCTTCTATTTTGTATTGAGGTGTATTTTCTTTGCTCTCTTAACAGATAATTACCACAGCAGTGATTCTGTTCATCAGTATATTCATGTCAGGTATCTCACTTATGTGCATGAACAGAACTAGGGAAGAGTCAAGTTATGAGGTACTGAATCCATATTCACCACGTAGCCAAGTGGAGGAGGCTAAAGTGGAAGGGAGTGAGAGGAATCGAGTTTCAGCCACTGTTCCTCAGGCTTCTGCAGGATCTTCTACACAGACTTCTCTAGAATCTTCTGCACAGCCATCTGCTGAAAGAGGTAGAGAAAATGAATTTCTAAAATAATACAGGGCTTGGGATACAATAAAACAGTGTTCAAACTCGAATTCTCACCTGGGAAGAACAGTTGTTTGCACCTTCAGGTGTTGCATCTAATGTAACTGCCTGAGGATTTCTGTTTATATTTCTAAGGAAAGTGATGGTTATCACTGTAAGGATAGGGGAAGCGAACGGGAAAAAACATATGTATGGTTTCTGTATAAGTAGTGGTATCTTGATAAGGATATGATAAATGCACTTTGCTGGGCATCTTAGACTGCTTACCCACTAAACTGTCTCTCTGAGAATAAATTATATGGCAGCAGCATTGCTTCTCAATGTGCTTCTAATCCTCATTGTCTGTATGTAGCCTTTTTGATCACTCTGGCTGAAAGTACTTCTGTGCCTTCTATGTTTCTATATTCAGCACACTGGAAAAATTAAGTCTGGCTTTTCCTTTTGGCTTGTTTTTTTAGCATTGTAGTTAAAGATGTATAGAATATATTGTTATACTTGGAAAATAAATGGTGGTAGTGAAGGAAGATAACTGTCTGCTATCCCGTATATGCCTAATAGGTTGCTGTTCTTGTCAAACAAAAAATAGCGAATTATCCTGTGCTGGAGAGAGCAAAGTGGTGTCAAATTCTGTTGAAAGCAAGGTTCCTCCAATTGAAACAGGTAAAACAATAGTGTCTGTAGTCCTCACAAAGAAACTGTTTGGTCTGCTGTTCTCTCAACTCTACTTGCGTACTTGAATTTAATATGAAACATAAGTTATTAGGCAATATGTTAGGTGTTGGTTCTCTTCCACCTGATAATTATTATTAATAATCGTTCAGTGTTCCAGGTGGACAATTGTTTTTTTTTAGTTGGTTTGGGTTTTTACCACTGAGCTACTTTAACAAGTCCTTCTGAATATTCAGATTTCACCTTTCTATCACTGCCTTGTTTCGACATTGAGAAGTTGAATGCATAACCCTGTTTTCCCTCAAGTTTTCCACTTAAACATACTTTAAGTTCTCATATTCATGTCCTCTGTCTTCTGTAAAGGTCTTTAAAGCCTTCATAATAATCACGCACAGGTTTTAAATGAGAAACCTGAATGAGATCTAGAGGAGCAAGCACTTACTGCAGATTAGATCAAATGCCCATGCTGCTGTACTATTCACGTCTAGGGGAGAGAGATGGAGAAAACTGACCAAAGGAGCTTTTAGGAGTTACTAAAATAGAAAAAAATGGATCAAAGTGACTGATGGAAAACTGCATGTTCAGCTCCTTCTCATTGTCTGTCACTTTCAATAACCAAAGTTAGCTGCAGGGCAACCTTTCTCTTTTTCCTGTTTTCTTCTTCTTGTTCTGTTTGTTTGGGTGTTGGGGGTTTTGTTTGTTTGTTTGTTTTTTGTTTTGTTTTCTTTGTTTCAGCCTTACAAGGAAGTTCATATCCTTACACTTTGCTTGGATGCAAAATTTCACACTGAAACATAGTTATGTCTCCTCAAAAATGCTAGCTCTCCACCTATTGCCAACTATTTTACCTATTAGGTAATTCAGACAGGCATCATAAGAATGTCTTCCAGTGATAGAAAGCTAGTTTAATTTTCTTACCCTAAAAAATAAGGTTGAAAATATATTCTGATTGAGTGAAAACTTTTTTCAGCCTACTGAGTAAACACTTCAAAACTGTAAATCAGTAAAAGCAAATTGTAATAGATACCTTGTGTAACTTCGGCTGCAGTAATTACTAATCCTGAACTGCTATGACGGGTATCTGATGCAAATACTTTTATGTGCTTGCCAGGAAGTTTTTCACTGCCATCTAGAGGAAGATACTCAGAATTCCTTAGAACTCTAGCTGGAAGACAAGCAACCATTCTCTATGTTTATTTGGTTCTTTTCATTGAGAGAATTATGACAGTGTTCTGATGTACCGCGTTAAAATACAGTGGTAGAGCTGAAATAAATATGGTTGATTGTCTGATCTGGAGTTCTACAACACTAGAATACAGAGAAAAAACAGTAGTGCAAAATTGTCTTCATTTGAGGAGCACATGTAAGGTACTGTTTCATTAAGAATAAATACCTGAACAGGTTATTGTCAAAGCTAATATTAAATTGTGTGTGTGTGTGTCTTCAGTACAGATACTCGCAAGATAATTTAACTCAGGAAGTTACATTAAAGATCTTGCTCATGGAGTTTCTAAGTTAGAAACCTAAAGAGAATTTTTGGTTTGTCTTTCAGCTGACCAGTGTGTAAATCATTGCAGTGCTCAAACCTGTGTATTGGCTCAGGAAGAACAGCTTCTACAGACTGGAGACAAACAGCTGGCCAGACATGTGCTGCTGTGCTTACTTCTCGTTGTTGGCTTGTTTGCTGTAAATACTTTTTTTTTTCTCTCCATATTGTTTAAGTCATTAAGGTGAAATGATTTTTAGGAAAGCTATATAGGCAGTCCAGTGAAAGTCTTCCAATTACTCATATAACAATACATTAAATAAATTAAAGGCTTTAGTTTGGTCTCTTGCTGGAAGAGGAATATCATAAAATTACTTTTTCTGGGTCACACCATAAACCAAAGGCAAGATAAGATTATATTAGCAAGTATGCCATGCTGGAGTACCCTAAAAGGAAAAAAGTGGAATTGTCTATTTTGGAAATCAATTCAGTGCTACCATCCCTCTTACAATTTTTCTCAAAAGCTAGTCTTCTGCAGAAAATAATCAATTATTTTAAAAAAAAAAGTGAATTCTACTTCTGAAGGAGACTACAAAAATGTTTCGTCTGATCTTGCTGATATTTAAAACTGATTTTGTTGTTTTGTTGGTGTTTCCAGGCATCATTATTAACTATCCCAGTTGTAGCTGCTTCTGTGCAAGAGTGTGAAATACCAGAATCTAATGCAGTATGGTATCATTTGAATTTTTAACTGTGGCAAAGATGGAAGCAATTCTCTCTGTTTGAATGTAATGCTCAAAGTTGAGCTTCTTGTGGATGACTGTAGTGGAAGAGGTTTTTTATTTGGCTAAAATATGTGATATTGCGAAGCAGGACAATGTAGCACATCTATGTAGTGTAATAGCTGCTACTACTACTGCTACTAATATTCTATTAAGTTATAAAAAGAAACTCATATTTCCTAGATCAGATATTTCATGCTAATTTTTAATATGTTTAAAGCCTGTTATAGTTAAGAGATATTGCAAATACTAGCCTTTGTTTTAGTTGTGGCCAAACGGTTACATAGATACTATGAAATAAGACCAGTTATATTACAGAATTAGCCTTTACACCCAAAGAGGTTAACTTTAGAGGATTTTGAAGTTCTGTCAGGCATCTAAAATAGCTGAGGTGGTATGTGCTTCAGCTTAACAGAATCTTAACTATGCAGAAAATATGTAGAAAGCAATGGACTCAGTTAAACAGGTCTAAAAACAAATACTGCAAACCTACTGGGCTAATACTGCCTGTGTTAGGTTGAATCCCTAAGTATGCTAAAGGCAAGTGCCTTATATCAACATGTAAAGAGGCAAGATCTGTACACTGGTATGTTTTGCATTATTTTGTTTTAAAACAATCAAAGTCTTTCCCCTCCCTTTTTATTTGTCTTTATCAGAGTCATTTGTTAAATTAAGATGGTGGAAATTGTGCAAGAATTTGTTGGCATGTGAAGAGTGAGAAAGTGCATTTGATTTTCAACAATCAGATCAGGTTTATATGTTTGAGGTTGTTTTTGGATTTTTTTTGTCTTAACAGAATCTTTCCAGTTGTTTGTGGTGGCTGTTCAACCAAGAGCCTGGAAGGCTGTATGTGGAATTGCAGTTTTTCTGTGCTGTGTTTAATTTTGGTCAGGTAAGTATCAATGTTTGTTCTGAAAGTGAATTTGTTAGTGGATGTTGCAGCAGATGCTATCACAAGCACTGTAAGTTCAAGTCCTCAAAAAATGCTGAAGTTGCCAGCTACCTGTTTTGCCTTTTTTTAGTCAATCCTTTTCTTTTGCTTTGATAGCTTTTTTTATTGTATTGTATATCCCTTAATGCATGGACATTTTCAAAGGTACAAAGGACAACTGAATACCAAATGTCTATGGAAACTGTATAGGATGTTAGGCTTTTTTGTATCAGTCTTGCTTGTGTGTATTGAGTGCAAGATGGCTAAATGGATACTTTCACTATAAGCCTTTAAGTCGTTATCTCTTCAGTTTGTTACAGCACCTTTAACAGCTGACAGAGGTATAATTGTTCCAGCTGTGCATGGCCTATTTCAGTGCAAAATGACACAGGGTAGCTTTGCTTATCTGTGAAGGTGAAAGCAAGACAGTGTTGATACCCATACCAGAGATCCATGGACAGGTGTGCCTACAAGATACACAGCAGTATCAAGCAGTGATACTAGTTTGGAGACAAAAGCCGCACAGAAAAATGAATTAACTAGAGAGCATTCTAGCATTCAAATTAGAGTAAGTCAGTTATTTTCTTGACAGTAACAAAGACAAGTTTAAGTAACTGGCTCTGTAGGGATAGCCAGTTATCCTAACATGTCAGTGTCACAGCATTAGGTTTACCAAACTGTTTCTTGAAGAGTTTCTTTGGTGGGCTGTTAGGTATTAATCTGTCTTTTAAGGCCCAAATAAAAAATCAAAGCAGAAACAAATGCCTTTTGAATCATATCTAGAGAGACAGAGTTTTCATGTGTGTTTTTGCAATGAGTTTTAACATTTTATTTCTGTTCATTAGGAACCAAAGTTTGCTTAGTGTTGCCTTTTCTATATTTTCTTTTTCCTCCAGTTTGTTATTTGCTTTGGTATTTTTGGCTTAGATAAGCATTTAATCATTCTACCATTCAAGCGAAGGTAAATAGAATCTTTATACTTAACACCTATAAACTTAATTATTAGCAATAATAATTTTTAAAGGTATTGAGTGCTATTGCATTTAGGTTTCTATTTGCTCACTCTTTAAACTTATTTCCTTTCCTAGTTTTGGAGAGCTAATTACAGTTCCCTGAGCATGAGTTTTTACTGTTGTCCTAATGACACTCCCAAAGACAAAAATCCCATAGGTTCCCCATAGACAGTCTTTGGCAAATTATGGTGAAGTATGTGTTTGGATCAGTGAGATCTTCAGAAGTAATTTCAGCTAATAAACTAAAGCTTAGCTGTGAATGCTGAACCAGATTGTGTAATCACTGTTTTACAGTCCTGTATTCATAATCTCATTCAAGTACTTTGTGTGGAAAGACACTTTTCTCTGTGGAGGCATAAACTCTCCAAAGCCGTCTTTAACTTAGAACTGTCTGGCTGTGGTGTGAATCCAGCAACTCATGATGGCTCCCAGCTACTTTGTTTTTCCTTTGTCCTGAGCCTAGAATAAAATTTCTCAGTGTACAAAGACCATATAGGTATGTTGGGAAGATTGTATATAAAGTATTTGTCACAAAACCCGTAAAACAGTTGTGATAAGCTTCCTATGGGTACTGTTTATTATTTGCAGTTTGGTTTAAAATGCCTCTGGTTAATTTACTGGTTTGTGGGGTTGTTTTGTTTTGTTTTGTTTTTCCCTTCCTTTTAAGACTTGAATTTTTGTGGGGAGGAAGAGAAGCAGCAGGGGATAGCGATCCGTCTGTACCTGAGGAAATCAGGATGACCTGTCAACAGTTTGTTCGTTATCATAGAGATCACTGTGTCAAAAGCATTGTCAGAGGCAGAAGGTAAGGTTCTTCCCTGCACATGTAACCTGTTGCAAAGGTCATAGCTCACCTACGGAAATAGTTAAAGGCAGTTTAGTCTGCCTGTGGGCAATTCTTGTTGTGGAGTATTTATTCAAACCTTAAGGTAAGGATGAAGAATTTGGCAGTAAGAGAAATGTTTCTAGCCTTCACTGAAACACTGGTGTGAAAGTTACATTATCCCATCTAGATTTTATATAAATTATTAAAAGTTTTATGTGTTTAAGGCATTGTTCTAGCATGTAGCTGGAGTTCAGGAGAGAAAGTCTTTCTGAAGAAAGGTGTATGGTGATGCCTGTAACAGGATGCGTGTGTGTGAATTTGGTCGAACTTGAAAGTTTGGTTTGTTTTGAAATAAGTAGGTGTCAGTGTTTACGTGGCTGAATGTTTACAGAAGGCAAAACCATTGTAACTGATGTCATTGTATTCAGAGGCCACTCGATATGTGAGATTATAGTATTTTTAGAACCTTTACACCTTTTGGGTTCATAGAGTTTCTTTTGCTTATTCCCCTTTTAAGGCCTAAACCTCAATTGATGAGATCAGAGAAGGTTTCAGAGGCAAATTATGATGATAAAATCAAAGATTATGCATTCTGGTATTGTAAGTGGATGAAAAGAGAAATGCGAACAGAAGCAAGAGAAACAAGAAAAATATTCTGTCTTTATTTAAATGTTTACTGTATGAAATGGAGACACAAAGAAGCATTCTAGCAGGTCACTTCTGTTTTGCTTGTCATGTGAGGTTTTAAGCAGAACTAGTTTGGTGGGATGGGGTTGTCTTTTAATGGTCAGGTAGTCCAAAACCACATTCCAGAAGTGGTTTTGACAACGTCATGATTGCATTGAGCCTCCTCAGAAGTCAGTGATGTACCACAGGAAATAAAGTAGTAAAATTATCCGCTTAGGAAAAATTAACTATGCCAGTTCAAAGTCTTGCTTTTTTCATGCCAGGCAGAAAAGATGTATCAGAAAGTGTTTTAAATAGGACAAGTTTTACAGATGCATTTCCCATGCCTCTGCTGCTGTTGTAGTTTCTTGGACTTTGGGATGTTCATTTGGTTGTTTGTGGGGTTTATTAATCACATATCCACCCAAGAATACATTAAAAATGTGGCATTTGTTGCTTCACTGCTTTAATGTTTGTGCAGAACTGGTTTCATGTCTTATTTCTCCTTGTGAGTTTAAAAAAAAGCATTTATCTTTTTATTTTAAATATTCATCTAACTTGATCCTATCCTCTTTGATTTAAACATACTGTAACTGAGAACTTGCATTTTAATTTTTTGCTTCTCTGCTAATAGGTGTTAACACTTGCTCTGTGTTACTGCTGCTTTTAACTTGAAAAAAAAAATAAAAAAAGGTTGGGTTTTGCTGTCTTGTGTAGCTGTTAATCATCTTGAGAAACCCTGCGCTTGGGTTCCATAGAGCAGATCTTAGACACCCAGAAACATTCATTGCTGCAGGTAAATTCATGAACGGTATTTTTACTGCAACTAGGTGGATGTTAGTGGCGTTGCCTCATAAAAATGTAAAGGAAAATTAGTTTAGTCTTGTTGTAAAGGTTTTGCTTATTCTTAGTACTGCCCATATATGCTTAACTGGGTGTTCAAGTTAAATGTTTTTTGGTTTACACTATAGGTAAGCAGATAGTGTCTGTCTAAAGCTACAGAGAAATTATAAAACTGAATTAAAGTGCAGATTTGAGTCCCTGTTGCTGCAGGAGTGCTGTACTCAAACCAGATACTTTGTTGCAGAAGTAACTATTGAGAAAATAGAATTATATTGTGTATCTTTTTAGGAAAATTGTTACTTATGTTCACTGATGTTTATTTCATATTTGCACAACCGTAAAATAACTGTGCCTGCTTCTTACCGAAGTGTCTATAGGAAGAGGTAGTGAACGTTTGCATGTCCCTAATACACAAAACTTGCAAATGCTCTTCTAACATGCTCTTACCTATCACGATGTCTTTCCTTGTTTCCTGCTGTTTTTCCTTGCCTTTCCTATCGTGCAGTGATGGTACCAGATTTACAGAACATGTGGGTGAATCATTCCTTTGACATACAGGTGTGGTGCGAAGATCTCTACTGGCATCTTCTTTGGCTGTGACCTGGTGAACTGGCTCATGCAAGTTGGCCTTGCCTCTGACCGTGGTGAAGCTGTGATGTATGGAGACAGACTGATGAAAGGAGGCGTCATCCAGCATATCACAAATGAATTTGAATTTCGAGATGAATATTTGTATTACCGCTTTATTCCGAAGAGATCAGTTCCAGTTGAGACTCATTGACCTGAGCATGTAGACAGAGGACAGGCAAATAGGGGTGAGTGTGACTACCTCTTCTGCCTTCACTGCTGAAATTGGCAATGTTTTTCTCCTGGGGCTCTCAGAAAGTTGTGTTGTTTTCTCTTTTAAAGTTAAGAGATGTGGTTCTACTTGCATCTGTTCTGAATGAAGTGGTAGCAACCAATATTTACTGAGTGTTCCAACCCAAATGCAACAAGAACAAAGTAAGATGCTCTGGATCTAGAGCATTTTTTCCATTTTGAACAAAACACATACTAAAATACGTGTCACTGCCATATCAGAGAGGCATTATAACAACAGCTTCAGTGACTGGTGCCACAAATTAAAACAAAAAAAAAACCCAAACAAAACATGAATAAGAGAAATGTTGCTCTATATTCTCCATGTTTTAGTGTGATAAAATACTAAGGTTTATGGTCGGGCTTCCCCCTAACTTCGCAGAAGGAAGATTTCTTCCATCCTACCCATTTTTACTACTCTATTCTTGTCTAACACCAGAAACCTTTTCTAGCTGTTTAAACCTCAGATCAGGTGGTTTATTTCTTCCTTAAAGATAAAATCCTCTGTTTGTAAAATCAGAATTGTTGTGAAGATTATTCTGATGTGAGAGGATTAAAATTGAGGTAATACTTAGTAAAATAAATTATAGTTTTGTACAAACTTAGCAAATTTTAAAACGGTATAAAAGTCTCCACCATTCCCCCATGTTAAGAAAAAAAAACCCTTGAAATGGAATTTCATATTAAATAATTATTTCTGATGTTTTGCCTTATGGTGGTAGGAACAGCTTTGTCAAGAGCAGATTTTTTTTTTTTTCCAGTTTAGTTCAGAAGTCCCAGCTGCAAATAAAGAAGTTATGGAAGCCTTGACTTGCACAGGTATCCTCGACAAAAGTAAATTATCAAATCATAAAGTTTTTAAATTAAATATAATTACTTTTAAATCTATTATATAAAGAATCCAAACTGAACATCCAAGTTAGGGTTCAGAGTAGCTGGAGAACCTACATTTTCAGTATTGGTTGCATGACACAGGTTTCTAATAAGCGTCAGGTATCCTCCTATGATGTTTAAGTACCTACTCTAATGTCATTCAATTCAAATTCCCATGCATTAAAGGCAGAAACTGTATCTTCTGCAGTCTGATAGCCATTATGCTGTCATTTTAAAACTGCAGGAATAGCATTTATATACCTATATAAAAAATTTATATAGTGAGGGAAAGAAACCTAGGTATTAAAAATACATTTGCTCAAGCATATGAATAACTCTTCTCATCCTGTTTTTAAAAGTCCCTTCCCTCTTTTTTTTTTTTTTTTTTCTGTGTATAGTACACAGGATTTGTACTGCTTATGCATCTACTTTTTATTAAGAATTAAAAGTGATTTTAGGAGCCTAAGCTACTGTTCAGGAAAACATTGTTTTATGGTAGCTATAACACCATGCAAGGCTTATGTTGGAAAAATAATTCCTTTTTCTGTCAGTCTTACTGCACTCCTGCAGTGTGGACAGAAACAACTGCATCCTACCACATACATATGCTACAAGAGCTGACATATTGTAATGTTTTCCATTGCAACTGCATAAGATGGGTACATCAAATATCGTGGAATAATTGAATAAATGTGACTTAAGAGCAGAAGCCATGAATATGTCTGACTTCTAAGTACTGTAATTTTTCAATAAATCTATTACTTGATTTCAGAGTTCTGAGCTTTGATGTGATGTGAGGTCTGAGAGGGTTATGTGTGCATGTCAAGATTTACAACAAATGTTTTTCTGAGAGATTTGTTGAAGTGGCTCTTGGGTTTCAGACTTGGTATTTCTTAAATCCACTCTTTATGCCTTTTAAGTAGGCAAAGGACTTGTTAATGAGTATTCACACAAAGATACCAGTTTTCATCTAACAGCCTAGACAGATCTTTTTAGGTACGTTTCACATTGTCATATACTTACCAATTACTGGCGGTTTTTAATTCTTCAGATGTTCAAGAAGTTGATCTTGGGTCAGTTTTACAGTCCTGTGCATAGCATTCTTGTCTTTCTCATTTTCATCTCAAAGTCCTGCCCCTGCATCCCTTTTTATGGTGGCTGTGCTAGTTCCCAGCTTTGAACACAATGTATGTGTTTTAATTAAGAAATAGCTCAAAATTTTTGCTTAGAGAAGGCTCCCTGTTACAAACGTGATGGAGAGAACATCTGTAATTTACAACGGACACCAAATTCCATTAGATTAACTGTTACAATGTTGTGACTGCTAGTAACAAAGCTGTTAGTCTGATGAAAGTCTGTGATGGTTGGTAAATGAACTAGGAATTAAATACAGGACTATATTTAATTACTAGTGTCCTGGTTTTAACTCAGCTGGCAGCAGAGTCCCAGAAGTCAAATTACAACAGTGGCTCAACTCTTGGGTACATGGGCATCCACATGACGTACTTTGACCACCAAGTTCTTGCCTGAGCGGCAATATCTTGCCACAGTTCAGTTGCCCAGATGGGTTTACCTCTGCACTGCCAGTTGTTTTCCTTCCATTGGTGTAGCCACCCTCATGAAACATTTGCCACCATCCAGGAGCATCGAGACAGAGCATTGGCCATTTTTATCCCTCAGCAATATCTAAAGCCAATTGGTTGGCTTTCACCTCTGCAATCTGACACGATTCACTCTCTCCCTCTGCAGGCTTCCAACTTTGGTGCATTCCCACAGTGCAGCAGCCCAGTCAGTGAACAGGGCCTAATGCTTTTCATTATCTGGCAATTCATTGTATGAGGGAGCCTCCTCAGCATGTGTCACCTCTGTTTTCTCTGGTGGCCCGTCTTGCCATTTTATCCTTAAAAACTTGGTCTGTCATGCAGGTCCCTTAACCTTACTCTGCTTTATAGTGAACTCAGCCCTCAGAAAAATCTGGATTATTTTTTTCCCTTTTCTCAAAAACTTCTCCTGCTGTGTTTCCCCACGTGATGATGTCATCAATGTACTGCAAGTATTCCAGAACTTTACCCTGTTCCAGTACAGTCTGGATCAGTCCATGGCAAATGGTGGGGCTGTGTTTCCATCCCTGGGGCAGTCAATTCCAGGCATACTGGACATCTCGTTAGGTAAAAGCAAACTGTGGCTTGCATTCCAGTGCTCTGGGAATGAAGACAAATGCCTTTGGCTCCAGCTGGTACTGGAGCTCCAGCATGTCTGGCACTCATTGCTGGTGTAACCTTATTCGGAGCACAGTATTCCACTGTCAGTCTACGTTTACCACTGGATTTCTGCATTGGCCATATGGGGCTGTTGAATGGCAAATGAGTTTTAGTCACAGGTCAGGAGTAGGACATGTTCTCTTGGATTTGTTTGACTCTTCAGGATAGTTCCTCCATGGCTGAAACACAGGCCTGTACATTAGAAGAGAGACAGCCCTCAAACTGACAGAGCAGGCTAACCACAGGAAGTCCCAAGATGTGAGCCTGGTGTCTCCCCCATGCTGTCCCTCATCCCTCCCAGTGGGTCCAGTCAGCTTAAACCAGTACAGCTAGGTACTTCTGGAAGCCAAGAATGGACTTTTAAGTGCTTTAGAAAATAACTCTATTTTTTATGATACTTATTTCCATCAGGATCACTGGCAAGTTTTAAAATAATTGACAGTTTGGTGTGTCAGCCGTCGATCTAGTGATGTGTGAATTTTTGGTGGTTACAAATACCTTTGCTTTAAAGATAGGAGCGCAATGAGTTCTTTTATTTTGAAGGTGGATTTGTCTGGGATAAATCTCAGTTACCTTTTAAGTTATAGTTCATGAAAACGTCCACTCAATTCCAGAGGAGACTCCAGTGAAACAGTGGATCTTTTTTTCTAGCATTAATCTCAAGTTGATTGTGATAATTGACACGGAGGGGGATATAAAACTTTTAATTTTTTAGGTAGCAATCTTCGTACACTTCTTGTAGAAAAAATGATCCTTGTAAAGCTTCTAAAATAACCTGCAAGATGGATGCTGAGACGTGCAAAGGTTGCCCTCTAGAGGACATTCAGATTATTTTTTTTCAATATATGGTGATGGGAGGCATATTTATTCCTCCTGTTCTT
This sequence comes from Ramphastos sulfuratus, assembly GCA_013399055.1. NCBI lineage: Eukaryota > Metazoa > Chordata > Aves > Piciformes > Ramphastidae > Ramphastos > Ramphastos sulfuratus. Next base: position 205,999 of record WBNM01029799.1, read on the forward strand.
ACCTTAGTTTCCTGGTTTTATACTGCTTGTGTTCTGTGAGGATTTTTTTTTCCCAGTGGAAAAAAAATACCAAAATATCCTGTAGTCTATTGGTGATCACTTGATCTATCTTCACACATCACACTTCTACTTTGTAGCCTGTAGACCAGTGAATAAACACAGCACAGGCACTAGAGCAGGAGTTGGAATATTGCAACTAGATCAATATGCTTAAAATTATTAATTTCCATCCAATGATTATGTGGCCAAGAAATTCACTTAAAGGCTTCCTTAAAATTCCCTGCTTTCACTCCTGTGTAACTTCACTATGTTTGCACTAATGTTTTGCTATACTACCTCTAAACTTCATTCATACCCTGGTTTCTAGCAGTTTTACCTAGCATTTTTTTTTATGCTTTGCAGTTACCAAAGAGCCAGCTTTGAACAAGCTCTCAATTTCCATACTTACTCTGCAAACTTCATTGTGTATGTGTGTACCCTTTGCCTATACTTTTTTACCAGTGGAGACAGTGGGAATAAAACACCTCACCAAAATGAGACAAATTCCATGTATATAACCCCATCTTCAATATCTAATTCTAGAAACTGATGGAATGCAGAAAAAACATCAAATAATAGTCTTCCTGTGGGCATGCTGTCATGTCACATACTGCCACTGCAGCTCTTATGCTCCATTTCATGTTCCAAGTTCTTTATTGATGCAGAAGTACTATGTTTCGGATTTGTCTTTTTACTTCCAGTCACACTTTTACCCTGTTCCATCATGTGGTAAAGCCAGAATTTTCTTTCCTTGTTGCCACAGATAATGTTACTATCACATATTGATCATTACTTTTAAAAGGATCAGAATGGAAGAGTTCCTGGCAGGGCAAAAAGTTTGATTAACTCCACAGTCTGGTAATTTTCTTAAGGTAAGTCATGGTTAAAAGGCATTATAGGAAGAGAAAAACAGTTTGAAGTCCTTTTAGGTGTCCTGCTGAGTACATGTGTGTACTTTTGTACCCCAACCTCCTCATTAGCTGCCCACTTTTAAAAAGTAACAATTCAAGAAAGATAAAAAACCTCCCAGATTATGTGATAAAGTGTATTGCACAATTAATTTCACAATAACACCATGTTAATAAGTTAATTTATTTTTTCGTATCAGGATGGGGAAAATAGGGAAGTGCAAATTGTGTGGTAACTTGTAGGATGGTTGCACTGTTCAATTCCATGTAATCAGATTTCACAACAATCATAATGAAATTGTAACTGATTTTTTTAAGTATACCTTTAACTTCAGAGAAGGGCCACAAGAATGATCAGAGGACTGGACAACTTACTCTATCCTCATATGGCAAGTTGTCCAGTCCTCTGATCAACTGGGTTTGCTCAGCCTTGAGAAGGCTTAGGAGAGACTTTATTCCCATGTACCAGTACATAAAGGGTGGCTACCAAGAGGATGGAGACTTCTTAAAAGTTACTCCTGGGGAGATTTCTATTGGACATCAGAAGAAAAATTTTCCCCATGAGAACAGTTAGACATTCTCCCAAAAGAAGTAGTAGATTCCCCTACATTAGAGAGTTTTAAGACTCAGCTTGATAGGATGCTGGACCGTGTCATTTAAACTATACTATCACCTAGAAAGTTTGGACCAGATGATCCTTTGGGTCCCTTCCAGCCTGACATTCTGTGATTGTGTGATTCTGTAACTCTTAGCCTTATTTTACACTGAGGAAGGAGAAGGTTCATATACGAAACACATCTTAGAATGGTTTTGTCAAACAGCTGAATATCAGTCTTGCTTGACTTGCATCTCTCTTCCTTTTAATTCAGTGCAAGTAATAGGTACTACATTTTACAAAGTCCTTCAGTGTCACCATTAAAATTCAGTCAATGTGAAATTTTGCTGCAATTGACTATAAAAGCTACATGTATACACTACAAACAAGTTCTCCAACCCTCAGTTAGTGTTCTTTGTTCAAAGACGAGGCTGTTCCACAATTTAATCGAGCTATTACATTCTAACTGCATCTGCTGTTGACAAAATCAATCTCTGCTGACAGCTTTATGTGACATACGGACAAAGCCACTGCCTGGCTCTTAAGAGCCTTTTCAATGTTGCTTCATACAGTGAAGAGCTGTCTGGCCTGAATATGAATCTGCATCTTTTAAAACTGTCTTGTACTAACTGGTACATTGAAAATAAGATGTAATCTATATAGCCACTTCAGTAGAAAAATTAATCATAAAACTGAATTTTACTATATTCAAACAGCAAGTTTATATATTTTGAGTTCTTCTTCTACACACTGTGAAAAAAGGTTAACCACTTGGTTAGTGTCGAAACATCCATTTTGCAGGACTGATTCCATTTCAGTGATCTTCTGTTTCTCCAATTCCTGTATCTCTTTCAGCATCTTTTTACCTTGGTCCTGCAAAAAGAAACATCTCCATTTCACTAAAAAAATTATACAGAGTATGTAGCATTCACCCTAATAAAATTCTGTTCTCCTGGCCTTACTAGAACCTCTAACAGTTTCTAGGGTGCAGACTTGGTTTTGCAGAAGTTAGCATCATGACAGGTTCTTTTAGAAATCTTTCCTAACGTCTTGCATTCATTTCATCTCCCTGCATCTTCATATAATGGACTGAAAAGAAACAAAATTAAAGCTGCTTTTGGTATTTACATTATCAAAACTTAAGTGGACATGTGCCTTATTTTTTTAGAACATGAAACTGTAAATAATAGTACTGTTAAAAGTAAGCAAGTACCTCTCTACTTCCCCTTTGTGTCCAGCTATCTTTGTGGTCTTTCCTTTCCTGTTCCTATCATCAAGCAGTGGTAACAGGCGTGTCTCCTTACTGCTTCAGACCAGGGTTCTGAAGGGTTTTAAGTACTCTTATCAGGAGTTGTGTGTTTGCCTATAGCTGCTTAAGCATTTCCTCATTATCTCACTGGTGCAGAGGTTTGTGTAGTCTGCAACTTTGCAAGATGAGCACTATAGATGCTCTTCTGGGGCTGGGCCTGGGAGTACAGCAAAGTGCTAGTTGCAAATTTTAGTGTTTGAAACATATGCCAGCCAGATGCCAAAACAATGGGCTTGTGCTGCACTGCACTGTTCTTGCAATCCATCACAGGGCATTAAATGGTATCACATTAACAAAATGTGAGCAAGGAGCTTATGTAAACCACCTGCTTGCATTGAAATCTAATTTAGTCAACGTACCTGGTTAGTATCCATAACTACAGCAGCACTTTCATGTTTTTTATAGAGCTCATGTCTTCGATCTGGCTTATTCTGAAAACGTGGTTGCTTCTTAACTGGATCATCAGGACCAAATGTAGGGGAGCTAGTTTTTAATAACTGTGTAATGCTGGGCACAAAAATGAAAGGCTTGAATACAGACCTAGGAGAAAATAGAACTCCTTTACTGAGAGGTTTTTTTTTAAGTTCTTAAGTCAGAAGATTGGTGTATTTTTTCCCCATTTTTCTAATTCCTTCTTTCAAGAAAGATTTTTTTTTTTTTATTTACTGATGTTTTAAGCCAGTGTCATAGCGAAACACTGCTAAGTAGATAGCATTACTGAACATAATGTACATTATGTTCCTCCTACTTTGTGATTTTTCTGGGGAATATAAAAAAATAACCAAGTAAAAAACCCAACCCAAACAAAGAAAGCAACCAAAAAAAAGGAATGGAATAATTAGATGCATTGCAGATACTTGCAACTTTTTATCCCAATTACTTTCTGCTACATCACCTCGCAGGATCTGGAGTTCCAGTAAAGAAGTGAACACATGGAAGATTAGGCTGCTGTGGCAGTACAGACACCATGCTTCCAGTTGTCATAAATCCACCTTCCATATTAATGCCACTCTCTTTGTCACGGAGGATTTCCATCATTATTTCAGAAGTAATAGATCCTATTTAAGGTACAATGCAGTTATTTACACACAGCACTGCTTATGATACCAACTAAATTACATGTTCTCTACAACTGGCTGTTTTTTCCTTTAATAGGCAATGCCAATTTTAGTTTATCAGAATCACAGAATTAACCAGGTTGGAAAAGACCTCTAAGATCATCGAGTACAACCTATCACCTAACCTTTCTAATTAACTAAACCATGGCACTAAGTGCCTCATCCAGCCTCCTCTTAAACACCTCCAGGGATGGTGATTCCACCATCTCCCCCAGGCAGCCGATTCCAACGGGCAATGACTCTTTCTGTGACAAACTTCTTCCTAAACATCCAACCTAAACCTGCCCTGGCACAGCTTGAGGCTGTCCCCTCTTGTTCTGTCACTGGGTGCCTGGGAGGAGAGACCAACCCCTGCCTGGCTACAACCTCCTTTCAGGGAGTTGTAGAGAGCAATAAGGGCTCCCTTGAGCCTCTTCCAGGCTGAACAACCCCAGCTCCCTCAGCTGTGCTTGTGAGCTTGTGCTCCCGCCCACTCACCAGCCTTGTTGCCCTTCTCTGGACAGGATTAAGCACCACGTTGGCACAAAAAAAAAAAAAGAAACATCCTAACAGCATACCTCAGTGTGTAGCACACTTTAAAATATTAGTTTTCCCCAAAGTATTTATTTCAAAGAGTAGGTGATAATGAGCTACAGTATTTATGATTTGAAAAAGAGGGAGGATGACAACACACGTTTCCCAAAAAGGTAAAATACGTATGGCTAGCAAACAGCTGTTCACACAGTAACTCCTCAGATGAAAATAAGTAGCTTGAATTAAAGGCTGAACTTTATAAGCACCATGTGGAAGTTAAAACTAATTACTGTGACAGTTTTTTTGTGTTTGTATTGGTGTTAATATGGCTATGTTGCTTTGGAAATGTAAAAGTAACAAAAACTCTTTACGGATATGTACCTTTGGAAAGGTAACACCAAGACTGTCACGGTTTCCTTTTTTTTTTTGTTATAATTTTTTATTTTCTTTTAATCATCCAACGTTCCAAAGCACCTAGGCTTCAAGTTGACAACTAAAGGGATGCACTGAAGTAATGTGTTCTACACTTGGAATCAACATAACTTAGAATAGTATTCCTGTTTGTAAAGAAGTCTGCATCAACTACCCACGTGAGGTATAGTACGAAATGTCTCTAAGAGTTCTTTCTTCTCAAGTGAAACAAAACCTTTTCCACATGTGCCTCTGCATGTAGTGTTCAAATTATACCACTGTTCATGTATCTATGCCCTGTACACTGAGGTTTAAATACTGTCATGGTATCACCAAGCAATCCAATATTCTAACAGAGAGCACTTGTATTTTTCTTTTCAAACCTGGTGTACCAGTTGAGTGTATATTTATGGCAGAAAAACATAAATCACCTTTTTTTTAACTTAAAGGTATCATTTACCATTCAATTTTCTGGTGTTTCAGGGAAGTTCTAGTTGCATAAACGTTCTTTAAAAACTGTTTCACTGTTTACTCTTAAAGAATCACTCTGCTGCCGAGTCAGACAACTCCAGCATTATTTTCTTATACACAATTTGTAGACAGCCACGCAGCACCACATTTTGGCAAGGAAACGCCCATAAATATTTCCACAGTTGCCTGTGAAAATTAGACAACTAGTAAAATCAGTGAGTGAGTTGAATCAAAGAAATTAAGAGGCAATAGTCAGTCTGTCAACCCCAAGTTGGCATTTGTCCAGCAGGAAAGGTCTTACGTATTTTCCACTAGACTACTTTATTATTTTGTATTCCTGAAATATGTTCACTATTTTTTAAAATCTAAATAATTTTATCTAAAAATGCTCTTCATGTGGTAGGCAGCCTGGAAAAAACCCTGCAATGCCACTGAGAGAAAAAGCTGAAAAGCATAGATTGATTAAGAAACCAATGATTTTACTTATGCTGTAAGCCAAATAGCTTTTAGTTAGGGCATCTATTTAAAATACATCTAAACAAACTGAAACCACATGAAGCTGATAGCCTGAACACCTAGTGTTCAAATGGCTCAGGTAAATGCCTGAAAATGGGGAGTTAGAATGAAAATACTGACAGAATCTCAGCATTGTTATAATACAACTAAATATAGGTATTATGGAAATGCTTTCTGTACTTGGAACCTGCAGTTCCCAACATAAATGCAGGATTTACATGATCATTAGAGCTGGATAGCGAAAGCTAAGTCATTCTGATGCATTAACTAAATGCTAAACCTGGTCTGGCAGACCTCACCAAAATAAATAGAAAGAGAGGTGCAATGTAATTTTGGTTTAGATTAATTACTTCAAATGAGCAAGCAAATACAGATAGAGCAAAAACCTGCTAGGTAGACACAGAATAGCTTCTTCCTATAGAGGTCTGAAAAATAAGTAAGTTAGTGAGCTGGAGTATCTGCTCAGACTACAGAAAATTATTTTGTTCTGTTATGTGTGTTTTTTTAACATCCACAAAGTTAGAGGAGCACCTACAGGGAAACTACAAAAAGGTATAAAATCATCTCAAAAAATAAATGCAAGATACGCATCTGAATGGTGTGCTTTTGTGGTCTTAGACTTGTATGAATGATACCAAACTGAAGTTGTTTATAAGGTTCTGTTTGTGGTTGCAAAGCCGTGGAAGTCTGTTTTAGTCTTTTTTTTTTTTTTTTTTTTAGAGGTACAGCAATAATGCATAGCCTATCAAAATGTGTCACAGCAGGACTTACCAAGTATTAGTCATAACGTGACCTCTTGGTGTTTTTACTGTAGCTGTGCATGTTTGATAGTTGACTCTGGTTTTAATTTTTCCTCATCAACAAATTGGCAAAGAATTCAAGTTCAGTGTTTCTCCTTTAGGCAAGAAGTTATTCTACCACGTTTCTGGTCACCAAATCATATGAATGACTGCACTCATCAGGTGTCTAATCATTTATGGTTTAAGTTAATGTAGCTCACTAAATGCTTTGCATATATTTTAAAAACATACGTAAAAAAATGATACCTTTGTGTTTGTTCAGAAGTTTATAGCCTTCACAGTATCGGCCTCTGGATGTGGTCATTCTGGCAGTATTTACATAAGAATATGTGGCAGCAAAATCAAATTCCTTTTCTCCATCCCACCAGCCCTTGCTTTTGGCATATTCCTTCAGTTCTGGGTGTTCTCTGTCAATCTTGGTTGTGATAGAGAGCTGGTTGGAAATATTCCGTACGCCCCCTGTTTGTAAGGCAAGGAAAGAATCTGTTTTAAATACATTAAATGCTTTTTCTTGGTATTTTGTTTCCAATTAGTTTACTAAAGCAAATGATGCACTGAAGAGTTTCCTACAAGATTTGGGAGTCCTGTGGCTTATTATTGGCCCTCTCTCCCTGGCTATATGCATCCTTCAGATTGAAATTTCACTGCTATTAATTTCTGACTCATTTACTTCAATTGCCAACATCGTATTTCGGATCTGTCTGAAATACTCCCATCTTTACATTCTTTCTCTTGGACCTCCAAAAACATAGCTTGTACTTCTAAGGCCACTGGAATAATCAGTGACTTGAGGACTCAATACACTTGATCCTGTCAGTATTACCCTGTCATCAGATGAAGCTGCGATCAGTTGCTATCAAGTCTTAAGAACATTTCATGCTGCTGTCATTCTCATGCTGACCTTCTTGCTGACCTGTTTTCCGAGTGCAGAAGTGGTCATCTGTGAATCTGGAAATGACTCAGCTCCTCCGTGACAGGGGCAGCCACTTAACACTGACACCTGCTGTTTACAGGCACGTGTACATAACTGGGAGCTAGTCTGATGCCTTAATGCAACGATAAATTAAAAGTGGAGAACTGCTAATTGTCACTGCATTTCAATTATTTAAAATTAAGAAAACCATCCATACCTTCTACTTTTTCTGCTGCCCAGTATTTTCCTGATGTCTCCAGCACCCATGCTTCCTTTCTGTCAGCTATCAAAAAACTGTTGTGGTATGTAAATGCCATGTGGCTCTCCATGCAGTTTCCTCCCTGTCCATACTTTTCCAGCAAATCAACTATAACAGCAAGAGCCTTTTCAGCTGTGTCTGCTCTCTCCAGTCCAAGCCTAAAATAAAGGAATATGATATTTTTGGAACTACGAACTTTATATACAACTACATTCAGCCTGAGTATTTGAATTAACGTGGAATGCTGTTTCTGTATGTACCTGCTGCTTGTATAATCTGGTAAAACAAAGAAGCAAATCACCTAAAGGGCTTGTTTGAGGTGGGTCCTTTATGTTCTTGACACGAGGAGAAATAACCAAATGGAAATACAGAAAGACATAAAGAGGGCTCCTAAGAAATGCCTGCAAGTCCTGTGTGGGTATTGGACTCGGGGAAACAGTCCAAGAACTGACTGGCTGCTGTAGATTAATAAGTTACAATGGTACCCAGTAAGCACACACAAGAAACTGCCATGATTTGTGTAGCGATGTGTGGCTGAGCCTGAAACTTAAAAATATGTGTTTGAAAGATGGAGGAAATAGGAGATGAGTACAGAGCCTATAGAAGGGCCAAAACCCTAGTTCCCCAAGTCCGGTTGTGCTCTTTTTGAGTCATGTTTCAGTTTGGTATAAACCTTGTGGCGAGAAAAATGTCTGATGATCTCCTTGACAGATTTTGTTCTAGCAGCTGGCTGGAGACCCAACGGCCTGTGCCAAGAAACACTTAGTTTTAGCCATGGTTAGAAGAGCAGAAAAGAGAGGCGTGTCCTCCGAAAGTAAAAGCATGTACTTCCCCATACGGCTCAAAACTAATGTTTCAGAATTCAATTCTGAAGTCAGTACGTTAACAAAACAGCCTGTGCAAACCTTACGAGGTCCATGCCGAGGAGAGCTTCATCGTCGCAGATCTCCTCTCTCCCCCACACCGCTTCGTTCCCGATGCACACGCCGTGCTCGTTGGCGCCCATCTCTGCCCCCCAGAGCCAGGAGGGGCGGCTCAGGACCACGGCGTGGGTCTGTTCGACCTGCTCGATGGTGATGTAGGTGCACTGCAGGGAGCCAGAACACACAACAAATCACTTTTCAAGCCAGCGGAGCGACGTGCGTTCTCCTTTATTAATCGGCCAAATCACAGGCTAAAACTATACAGAAAATGTGATAAAAGAGGTTGGGGGTTTTCGCCGTCTCCAGAAGGCCTTGTTGTGCTCCCGCTCCCTCACCTCCAGCACCGCACCGGGCGGGTACGCGGCGGCCGGGAAGTGGACGACCTCCTGCACCTCATCCGCTGGCCGATCCGAGTTCTTCCCGAAGATGACGCGACCCCCCGCAGCGGCAGGCGGCAGCGCCACAAAGGTGTCGCAGGAGCGGGGCAGCAGCTGGGGGAACATATTGATGGCAACGAGCACTGCGCGGGGCCCCGTCGCGCCGGCGGGGCGGGGCGGGGCGGGGCGGTGGCGTTGGTTGCTGCGCTCGGAAGGAAGGCCCGCCCGCTGACCCGGAAGGCCTGCGAAGGCAGCCGGTGAGGGGTTCGTCTCGGTGCGGTAGGTTGGTGATTCTCTTCTCACTGCCGTCATGGGGAAGTCGTTCGCCAACTTCATGTGCAAGAAGGATTTCCACCCCGCCTCCAAGTCTAACATCAAAAAGGTGAGGGGGCCCGGGGTGCTGGACTGGCGGGGAGAGCCCTCGCTAGGCGGCTGGGCTGGGGCAAGACGCCGCGGCCCCGTCAGTCGGGGTCGTCGCTCGGTCGGGCCGCGTCAGCCGCGCACCGAGAGAGCTCGGAAGGCCGGGACGTGGCCGGCCAGTATCTAGTGGGGAATGATGGGCTCCCGGCACTGTAACGGCGTGTGTAAGGGCATATCGGCCTTTCGATAGTGACGGCCTTGCGGCAAGGGGGAAGGAAAAGGCAGGGGGAAAGTTTATAAATGCTTAAAGTTTCAAGCTTATTTGCTCACAGGTATGTATAACTATTGCCTTTCCTGGCTCCAGCTTTCCAACACCTTGTTTCCTGGATAAGTAGGTACTGTACGGTATCCGGGCAAATCCTCACCTGTCACGATGTGCTCATGTTCTCCCAATATTTCATACCTGCTTGATCTGGCTCCAGGACTCTCTTCTTCAGAACTGTACCATTTCAGGAGCTCCCAAGAGAACCTGGCATTTGAGGTCTGGTGAACCTTAGGTGAGGAAGCATTGCTGTGGGGAAGACAGCAACAAAACAAGGGTGTTTTCTGAGTCAGCTTTTCCCTTTGAGTTACTAAAGTTTCACAGATTTCTTCATTCTTTAATGTAGTTGGAGTTGTGGTTTACGAAAGATTCTGCTAATGTGAAGTTCATTTGTAGAAATGCTGTACAGAAATAGTGTATTTTGCATGATTAGAATGGGAATTTTCCATTGCTTTGTATTCTTAATAGATTAAGTCGGTTACGTTTTTTAAAAAATACTTATTTCAAAGGAAACTTCTGTGTTTTAACTAGGTATGGATGGCAGAACAGAAAATATCATATGATAAGAAGAAACAAGAAGAATTAATGCAACAGTATTTGAAAGAACAGGAATCCTATGATAATAGGTGCGAACTGGCATAAAATCATGCACTTCTTCCTACTGTTTCTTATTTTCATGGCAATAAAGGACATGTTATTGTGAGTTATTGGAAATAATTCTCCCCTGGGCCAGAGTAGGAGGACAGTGACTCAAATTGCTGTCTGATTAAGCAGAGGAACAGCAACTTTGTTGAAGTGACTTGTGTGTATCTTCTGATTCATTTGAAAATACGTTGCACAGAACAGTGGGTAGCTTTGTGTAACAATGGATTCAGATCACACAGAAATCTGTTTCATAATGCTGAGGAATCAGTTATGTTGCAGTTATGATTTAAATGTATGAGTTTGGCAAAACCATGGAGCATGCACAAGCACAAATACAGGCTGGGTGGTGAGCAGCCCTGAGGAAAAGGACCTGAGGATCTGGGTTGATGAGAAGCTCAACATGAGCCTGCAGTGTGCACACGCAGCCCAGACAGCAGCCGAGTCCTGGGCTGCATCAAGAGCAGTGTNATCGACCAGTCTCATTTTGTCACATATTTTTACTCAAGAAATGAAAAATTGACAGTTACTCTAAAGATTTCCTGCCGTGCTTTTGTTTTTAAATAATACAAAATGTGGCTGTTCTGTGTGTGACACCCTAAACTCTGTCCTTTTCATTTAGATTACTTATGGGTGATGAGCGTGTGAAGAATGGTCTTAATTTCATGTATGAGGCCCCACCTGGAGCAAAGAAAGGTACTGTGGTTTTCTAGTTGTGAGCAGACACTACTGCAAAGCTAAAAACCTTCTGAAGAAATAAGCACGATGAGGTAATGCTGGAAGGTACAAGTGGGAATGTGCAGGCATAGATAGGATATAATAATTTGGATCTCACCATACTTCAGTATCTTCAAGAATAGTTTGGTTTGTTATTTTTAACCAAGAGCTTAATGGGAAGGGGAAAAACAGCTAAAATATCTTTCCTAGTGATAGCAGAAAGTCTGTCCTTGACCAAAAATTTCTTTAGCCAATTGTAAAGGTATTGGATGATGAGTACTAGGCCTTGGCTAAGGTGATGACTCGTATAACACAAATTTGTATTTTGACCTATTCTCCTTGTTAGAAATACCAGAGTCACTTTTGCTTAGAAATTCTGCCCGTAATTCAGCTTGATCCATGTCAAGCATAGGAAATACCTAAGCAAGAACTTAATTAGTGGATGTTTTATAAATAAATCTTTCAACTTGAGGGTGACAGAGCACTGGAACAGGCTGCCCAGAGAGGTTGTGGAGTCCCCTGGAGACTTTCAAAACCCACCTGCATACGTTCCTGAGTGAACTACCCTGGGTGATCCTGCCTTGGCAGGGAGGTTGGACTTGATGACCTCTGGAGGTCCTTTCCAACCTCTAAAGTTCTGTGATTCTGTTAACTTTTTTTTTTTCAAATTGGATTAATAGAGTTTTGAAAGATTATTCTGATTCTACCGAATTTGTAACTATATGCTAGAGGCTGATTATAAAGTGTCCTCTATTTAAATAAAGTTACTTTCTGAGTATTTGCATTTTTGCATTTAATATAAACCATAAAATGTTTTGTTTCCAGCTTAGACACATCAGCTGCATTTTACGTGTGTAATTAATGCATTGTTTCTTTTCTTTCCATGATTTCTGAAAATCCAAAGAGGAAACTAAAGAGGTATTTCATTACATCATTTCTTTCTTTTCTTCCTATTTTAACATGTGTTGCCAAAAAAAAAAAATTCAAACTTAACATGTTTTCTGTTTTCTAGCAAGAAGGAGAGACTGAATACAAATTTGAATGGCAAAAAGTTGCCCCTCGAGAAAAGTAAGATATCAGGATTTTAGCCAAAAAACTTTTTTCCTTCTTCCTTACCTTTTTATATCATCTTCTGTTTTTTTGGGGGGGTTTGTGTTGGTTGGTTGGTTGGTTGGGGTTTTTTTTGTTGGTCGGTTTTGTTTTTTGTTGTGTGTATTGGATTTGTTTGTTTGTTTGTTGATTTGGGTTTTTTCCCTCCATTTTTCCTTTAGAGCAGGTCACTTGTGTCTAATCTTGTCATGTGTTGGCAGTTAAAACCTGTAAAACTGGAACCCTTTCCTTTAGCTTTTTGTTTGAATTTTACATCCATATTTGAAAACATATCAAAACTAATGTTTACTGGAAGTATGTTTCTGACATGGATACATACATCAAACTACCTTTTATTATAAAGTATGTTGTGGTTTTGGTTTTTTTTTTTTTTTAAATAGTGAATGACTATTTGTTTTCTTTTGTGTTTGTGTAACAGGTATGCTAAGGATGATATGAATATCAGAGATCAGCCATTTGGTATCCAGGCAAGTTACATAAATTTCACTCTGTGGATGTCTTGGGTATATTTCAAATACTATCTAACTGCAGAACATTCACATGGACTCTCTTAAATTTTATCATCTGTTATCATCAGTGAGTTTAAAAGCTTCTCTTATGCCTAATAACATAGACCTCTCTGTAAATGTTAAGCTGCATTGTTAACAAAATTATGTCAATTTTCTTTCTCCCCCCGCTTTAGGTGCGGAATGTGAGATGTATTAAGTGCCACAAGTGGGGCCATGTCAACACTGATCGAGAATGTCCCTTGTTTGGCCTTTCTGGAATTAATGCAAGTTCAGTCTCCAGTGATGGATCAGGTAGGCAGTGAATATATTTTAAACATGCTGGTTAGATATTTTGAGCAAACTCCTGGCATTTAGTTTTAGAAGGTTTATCATCTATATGAAAGAGTTGATGAAATGGGGAAAATTATTGCAAATGTAGGATCTGCAATTTCAAGTTAATTATTTCAAATGACAGGAACCTAATTTTCTAATTAGTAACACATTTAAAAGAGATTCCATAATGACTTCCTTTAATTCTATCTGTGGCAAAAATTGAGAAGCTGCAATGAGATTGTTTATGTCAGAATTACAATATTTGTGTCACAAAAAAAAATTAAAAATTTTAAAAGATTCTCAAAGACTTCCAGTTTACATTCAGGCAGACTGCTTGGAAAAGCTGGGATATACCAGTGTATCTTTGTTACTCACTTGGTAAAAAAGGAGAGATGTGGATTTTTTTATGTATGTAATTGTGCTTCTGTAACTGACCAAGCAATTGAAACCTAGATTTCCAAATGCCCGATTTCCTTTTACCTGGCCTTGTGTTGCATCCTGAACTACAATTTTTTTTTCTCTCTTACCTTTCCTGCTACTTGAAGTCACACAGCAGTTAACATTAGATGAGGCTTAAAGAAGTGGAGATAAATGTTCAAAGCAAATAATTTTTTTACCTACAATATTTTGTTTTCTGTAATCTCACTCAAGTTTGTAACACTTTTAAGATTCTTTAAATTGCGGCACGTTAAAGAAACACCTGGTAACATGGGTGAGCCTTCAGCCTTGATGTACTGCACTTCAAGATCATGTGTGGTGCTCTGTATTCAGTTTTGCAGAGATGCTATTGCAGTTGCGCATTTGATAACGTCTGGGATTTTTCTGTCTTTCCTCAGGTTATGTATTTTAAGCAAGAGACCATAGTCTTATTACATATATAACCTGCCAACAGTCTTGCATTCCAGAATTAGGTCACCTAGATATGTCATTTCTTTGAGGGCTGGAAGACTGAAGTGAAAGGAAGTAGTGTCACTTACACTCCTCTGCTTTTAGGCACTGATGATTATACCATTGCATTACCCATCCCATAATTGACATTCTCAGCCTTTCTATTCAGAAGGTTATAATGCTAAATCATTTTCTTTCCTCATTCCTACTGCAGAAGCAGCTATGGTTGAAGCATTTGACAGTAGTAGAATTTTATATTGTGCAGCTTTCACGTCAGATACACTTTTGTGCTGCAGGACTCCCCCCATTTCTACCCAGTTCAAAATGTGTGTAAATTTTTGGAGTGTTTGCCTGTGAAAATGGGAAGTATTTGTACATGGTGGCAAAAATTTGAAAATGGGCTCCCTGTTATTCGTAACAGTGTATACAGACACTTTGCAGAGTTATTTCAAACCTAACTGAGCTAGCTAGCTAGGTCTAGGCAACATTTGACTGCTGTGGGTATTCCCTAGTCAGTCATTCATTCTCCAGATAGCTTTCCAAATGGTCTTTCTAAGCCTAAAGGGAGAAATTTGGCACACATTAATTTTGCACAAAGGAAAGTACTTGCATCTTTTCAGGCTGTGCCAGTGCACTCTCACTTTCAACTCTGGAACTTCGTGTGCTATTCTGAGCATATTTCTTACAGGCTGAGGAAGGATTTCAAGGAGCAGGGGTGGGTGACAAATCAGGATTTGTATATATAATTTGTAAGACACTGCTCTTGGATTTAAATAGTCAGCTGTAATAATACTGCTTCTTTCAGGGAAACTGTGTAGAAACACTGCAGGTAAAGCTTAAAACAGTTCTAAGTTCTTGATCTAATAGCAAATACAAGGCTTGTAGGAAGTGGTAATATCATTAATTAGGTCGTCAGATAAGAGCTTGTCTGCTTTTTGTAACCTCAGGAATACAATCCTTTCATCAACTTCTCTAAAACTTCATCTAATTTAATAACAAGCTAAATTGTACTCCTTTGACAACTTATGGAAATTCCATGTATGTAAATGAAGAACTACAGTTAAGTGAGAACACAAGTTATTGAAATGGATGATTCTCCTAAGACTCATAATTCATCCACATGGTGTGTTGAAGCTTACATCACACTTTTTTCTTTTTTCTTTTTTTTTCTTTTTGACTAATCCCTGACACCAGTCCTGTCTTTTCTGGAATGAGAGTAAGTAATTATCTTTGCATTGCTGAAAGATCTACCCAGTTGCTACAGTGCTACAAATCTCCACTTAGGTCTGTAAAAAGAAGCTACACTGAGGGTAGAACAGTATTTTTACACTTTCTAACAAGACTCTGCCACATTAAAAAGACATGCTATCATGTTCTGATCAACACTTCCCAAATATAGACTCTTGTCTTGACTGTTTATTGCTCTTTGATACCCACATTCTTCCGATATTCTATAATGCATCTCCTCAAGCTCTGCTCTTCCTTCTTCTCTTTATCAGTAATTGCATACACTCCTAAACCACTTTTACATTTCTTGACTAAAATCCTTACCCTGCAAAAATGTCCATTGCCACACTCTTCCTATTTGAATTGGCTAGAACTGCAGAAAATACTTCTTTGGAAGGTACAGGGATGATTTCTCTGTCATGAGCTCATGATTAGTTAAAAAATGCAAAGCACTTGAATTGCTTCCCACGCAACCCCCGCATGTGTCACAAATAAGTGTCTCCTCATGCTTATAAAAATGGTTAAAAAATGGACACAATATTCTAGGTATTGCCTCACCAGGGCACAGTAGAGGGAGGAGCAGAACCTCCCTTGACCTGCTGGCCACACTCTTCTTAGTGCATCTCAGAATACCATTGGCCTTTGTGGCCATAAGGGCACATTGCTGGCTCACGGTGAACTTGTTATCCATGAGGGCTTCCAGGTTCTTCTCTGCAGAGCTGCTTTCCAGTAGGTCAGCCCCTAACCTGTATTGGTGCAGGGGGCTACTCTTCCCTGGGTGCAGGACTCTTGCCCTTGTTGAACTTAATGAGGTTCCAGTCTGCCCAACTCTCCAGACTGTTAGTTCTCACTAAACGGCAATACACATTTTGGTGTGTCAACCTCTCCTCCCAGTTCAGTATCACTAGCAAAATTGCTGAAAGTACACTGTCCCTTCATCTAGGTAACTGACAAAGATGCTGAACAAGACTGGACCCACTGCTTGATCCATTGGCAACACCACTAGCTACAGGCCTCCAACTAGACTCTGCACCGTTGGTCACAACCGTCTGTGCTCTGCCATTCAGGCAGTTCTCAACTCGCCTCATGGTCTGCTTGTCTAACGCACACATGTAAATAACCTACAGTGTAGCACAAAAACCCTACAAAACCACTTAGCTTCTAAGATCTGAACACCAAGAACAATTTTCAGAAGCTTTCTGATTGTAGAATGTAGAAGACAATATGCACCCTGAATGAATGGGAATTTCAAAGATGGGTATTGCTTATAGTGTACAGCAAGAATGTGTATTTATTTTTTTTACTGATCTTTTTTAATAGCTAAATGTGTAAAAATGTTTGCAGCTAGCTCTCAAAGAGTTGGAAAATGTTGGGCCAGTTAGAGCAGATAATATTTCAAAGGGTCAGGAAGTAATTCTATATGTAGTATATATGTATCTTTGAAAGTTTGTTCCTAGCTTACGTATCAGGAAATCAAAATACAAATATTGGCTCATGAATGACAGGGTACATCTGAGAGTTGCAGATATAATAAGAAGTAAAGGTGAAACCAGAATAAAATGTTTGGTAATATATCAGACTCCAGTTAGTTTGTGAAATTAACTGTATTAGGAGGACCAAATATAACTTAGAGATAGCAGAATCTGTTGGGTTTTTTAAGAGGCAAATCTTTGAAATTTTTTTATGAAGTCTTTGAGAACTCTACTTTGAAGTTAGTTTCTTGATAGAACTTTATTTCCTCTAATTTTCAGTCTTTTCATCCTAACAAAAGATGATCTTGCATCCTTTTCTTGCAAACTGAACAGAATAATTTTTTTCTAGTCAGTGCGTGGTAGTTGCACTACCTAAATTTAGGTTAGGATTCTTCAAGCTTTGGAAGTGCTTTGTCAGAGCACACCATGCATCAGCACAGTGCTGGAGGAGGTAGTCCATATACTGCAAAGCATCCTGGCTGGCAATGAATCTCCAAGCAACCAGTGCTTGTGAACCATCGACCTCATGGTTCTGAATTTGATATTCTACAACCATTGTCATTGCTAATTTCTGCAGAAGCAGCTTTTAAGAAGTGGTCTGACTTCCCTGTAGGAGGCTTTTAACAGGCCTTGTCCTTCTGAACCTTGTTCTTTTGCTGCAGAGAAGCACACTTAGCACACAAGAAGACAGACAACTTTTGGTTTGTTCACTGCTGTCTTCATAGACTTACTCAAACCTGTTTCTATCCTTAGAGAAGTACAACTGCTGTAAAAGACTGAAACACACAAGTTTAGGAAACAAAGGAGAAGTTTATTATCCTTATAAGACTTCTGACTAAATTTCATCATGTAATAACATTGAAGTCTTTAAAAATATTCTAGAAGGGTAACTGCTCTCAGATCATTACAAAACAATTGATTAACATGGAAACAGGGTGGTTTAACCCATATATGCAGTTCAGCCCCACACAACACTTGCAGGACTGGCAGAGAACCAGAAAGGTGAAAGAGAAAAACTTTTGAGTTGAGATGAAGAGAGTTTAATAGGTAAAGCAAAAACCATGCTTACAAGCAAAGCAAAACTGAAAATGCATTTACGACTTCTCATCAGCAGGCAGATGTTCAGCTATCTCCAGAAAAACACATCTTCATCATGTGGAATGGTTACTTGGGAAGACAAATGCTGTCACTCCAAACATTCCCCTCTTCCTCCTTTTTCCTGCAGCTGAGCACAATGTCACATGGTGTGGGATATCCCTGTGGTTGGCTAGGGTCAGCTGTCAAGCCATGTCCCTCCCAGCTCCTTGAGCATTCCCAACCTGCTTACAGTTGGGCAACCTGAGAAACAGGTGACCTTGACGCTGTGCATACACTGCTCAGCAATAGCTAAAGCATCCCTGTGTTGATCAACCCAAAGAGCGCAAACTGAGATCACACCCCAGTACAAGTTACTGTGAAGAAAACTAATTCTGTCCAAAACCAGTACAGTGGTAGCCACAGTATTGCTAAAAAAAATCTTTATGCATGTATAAAGGATTTGTGCTTACCTAACTGGAGGGACATTTTCATCTTTCTCCTTGGTCAAAAGAAACTTTTTAGAAGAAATGAGGATTTTAAAGAATATTTTTATTAGGATAACCAAATTATTGAGTTAAAACTAGCAATGGCAGCCTTTCTCCATCATTCCCATTCTTCCTCCAAAAAAACTGATCCTTCAAAGGTCCTAGTTGAATGGTGGCTTCAATTTAACATAAGTCCAAAGTGTCTTTTTTTAAAATGCCCAAATTTATGAGTTTCATTGGGATACAGACTCCTTATTTGAATGAAAAAAAAAAAGCTGACATACTGTAGAAGCCTACTTCAAGAGCACTTGACACAGGTTCGGTTTGTGTTTCATTCTAATTTTTTCATGGTTCACAAAGAGCAAACAAAATTGTCTTATTTGTGCTCAGACTATGTTTTTCAGCCTCAGAGGAGATGTTTGAGTTCAGACAAATTAAAATGAAACTCCTATATCTGATTTAATTGCATTATCTAAAGTTCCAATTCTGTGTCTCTGTGAAGAAAAAGCAGAGGTTTTGATTGCCTACATTTTATTGGTTTTTTTCACATTAGAAAATAGCCACCAATATCGGCTTTTTCTTTCCCATAAATTCTGTAAGTTGTGGTTCTCTTGTTTCGGCAGGATACTTGTCTTTGAATCTTAGGTGAAGACTGCACTGTAGTCTTCCTCATTGCACATAAGCTGCCTGACCATTGTTGGTTTAGATGCAATGTTGAATATTACATGTGTGAACACCAGTCATAGACTTCAGTTCACTCCGGTAGAACTGCTGCAAGGCAAAAGCATGTCTGTGGCACAGAGCTGTGTTCTGTGAGGAAAAAAATACCACTGTCTTTCTAGATCTGACATACACTGCAGTGCTCCAGAAAACAAAACTAATTGCAGTTGGTACCTTAACTTAGGCATGGTGGTTTGGTTATTTTGCTTCTGGGACCATTTTACTAATCTAGCTGGTAATTCATACCCAAAAAAAAAAAAAATCTTGCCATTTAAAAAGCGCCTATTGAATAATATCTCACCGGTGAATAGAGATTATTTTTGCAATAAGGCAATTTCAGTGGATGTGGTTATCATGGGATAATCACACCCCTGGGGTACAGCCTTGTCTGTAATCTCCCAGGAGTGTAATTATTTCATGATAACTGCACCCCCTGGTGTTGCATTATTTCCATTATGAAATTCTTCGTTTTAGATATAAAGTAACTTACTTTGATGACTGGAAACTGCAAAGTAGTGTTAGAATGTTCCAGCTGAGAGGCTTACAGAGACCAACTTATAAGATTTACTTCTTTACAAAGATAAATTAGGCAATCAAAATGCTTCTTTGGGCTAAACTGATTTACAGGTTTGGGTTTTTTTACTGATAAAATCTTAACTTTCAAAGTTCAGACAACATGAAAATACCAGCTATAGTTCTAAGTTTACATGCTGCTGTGTATATATATGCATGTATGTAATAGATCATTGAATTTAAAGGTTTGCCTGAGTTTTACAATCCTTTTTTTATGATTAATCATTGATTTTTGTGCTTTTTAATGCTTTTATTTGTGAAGCCTGAAAAGCCTTTGATTTTATCAGAACAGAGACTAACAGATTTTCTATGCAAAATGTTTTGAAGTAATACTGTTATTCACTTCAAAATTACCGATGCCTTTCTTGGTCTGGTAAAGTTAGGACAAAGTAAACACCTGTCCTTTTTTTTTTTTTTTTTTTTTTTTTTTTTTTTTTTTTNNTTTTTTTTTTTTCTTTTTTTGTCCTGTCTTGCAAGCAATCATATTTTGCTCAGTGAGAGTTGGGGGAGTGAGCTGCTAAAAAACCATGAAGGCTTAGATCCTTGTGACTTCTAGCGTAGTTTTTTTTTTAGGAAAAATAACCTGCTAGGAATCTATTACTGTCCTAAGAAGAAAGGTATTACTGTCTTATGAAGTAAAAGTAGTGTCTCAAATAGGGAGGTAATTTTATGAATGTCATAGTTAGAAGTGGGATGGTAAGATTAAAAATGGTTCTTACATTCTTGGCGCTATGAAACCTAAGCCTGGAGAGTGCTGGGCATCCTCCTCTGCTGTGGACTGGTTTGAATATTTTACAGCCAAGTGGCTCCATATGTGATCTGTCCAGTGAAATTACTGAGAAGAGAGTAATGTAGGTGATAAGCATGTTGTGAAAATATCAGGTACATAATGGTAAAAATGCAATGGAGGAATGTGTGTGTGTATATGGGCTGCATCAAAAGATGCGTTGCCAGCAGATCAAGTGAGGTGATTCTGCCACTTTGCTCTGGTGAGACCTCACCTGGAGTACTGCGGCCAGGTCTGGGACTCTCAATGTAGGAAGGACGTGGACCTGATGGAGCAGACCCAGCGAAGGGCCATGAAAATGGTCAGGGGGTTGGAGAACCTCTGCTACAATGACAGGCTGAGGGAGCTGGGGTTGTTTAGCCCGGAGAAGAGGAGGCTCTGGGGAGACCTAATAGCAACCTTCGGTAGATGAAGGAGGTCTACAAGAAAGATGGAGAGACTGTTTACAAAGGCCTGTAGTGATAGAACAAGAGACAATGGCTTCAAGCTAGAGAAGAGGAGATTTAGATTGGATGTTAGGAACAAGTTCTTTACCATGTGGGTAGTAGAACACTGGAACAGGTTGCCCTGGAGATACTCAAGGTGAGGCTCTGGGCAACCTGATCTAGTTTAGGATGCCCTGCTGACTGCAGAGGGGGTTGGAATAGATGACCTTCAGATGTCACTTCCAACCCAGACCATTCTATGATTCTATGATTTTTATATATATATATATATGATGCCTTATGGTCTGTAACAATAAAGAAACTCTAGGTATGTCTACGCAAATGCGGCCTTCTATAGACTCATTATTGGCTCAGAGTTTGTGCCACTCTCTTCACCTGAGTGCACCTAAACTAGCTGTGGTTGTGGTTTCCATTAGTCTATCACTTAGTGTGTTCAACTGATCTGTAGCTTTTGGGTGAAATTCCTTTCCATAGTAAACACTGAAATTACCAATCATATGGAGACATTGAAACAAGATCTCCATATCTCTTACTGCTGCATTTTTTTCAGTGACAAGAAGAGTAGTTTTTTGTTTTAATCTGTTTGTAACAGATTAAAAATCTGCATTGTGTCAGAAATGCAGGAATTGATTTATGTGTTCTTTTGAATCTATAGTAACAAATAAAAGGCATTTGAATGTTAACTGTGAATATGTGTATAAATGGTCATATACAGAAACACAGAGTGTATAAAACCTTCCTCTGATCTGCAGCTGAGACCTTTGATTGTGAACAGTAGGAACCGCAAGTAAATCTTCACATAGTTTAAGAACTGTCACATTTTAGAATAATCCTCTATTTTTGTTTCAGAAGCCTCTGTATTTGATGTGAATGCATAAAATACAGCTTTCTGTTAGAAGTCTTGTGCTTGCCATTTAAGCAATAAAAAATTGCTTCCTATAGTTTGTTTCCAAACAAAACAATTCAATGATTCTGTGATTTCATAACAATACAGAACTGCAGCCACTACCTGAGTACAACTTGTTATTGTCATTTCCCCTGCCACAGGTGGGAATAGTGGTTATACTCTTAGAGTTTCTCATCTCTTCGCCTTTCAAATGTAGTCCACCATAAAAATCTATTTAAAACTTTATTGATTGCAAAGAATCATTCAGTTTGCTGATCTGAATGGGTGACTGTAGTGAAGGCTTTTATCAATAAACTAAGCAGATACTGTCAAGACAGTCAACATGAGAGAGAAGTAAAAGTAATCATTTTGGTGATACTGGCAATCATAACATTATGGTCTGTCCTTACTGTCGCTGGAACTGTTGCAGACAAAAAAGTGGTATTTAATCATAGTCATTGCAGAAAAGGTTTTAGCATTCTGTAATTTGAAAAATGGGTTTGACATTTTAATGGAGGCCTGCTAGATGGTGTGCTACAGCGGGCATTGTTCTCTTAAGAAGAGTCCTGTGCCCATGCCTCTTGGAGGAAACGTTCTGGCAACAACAATGTTACATACACTCTGCATTTGTAGCTTCAAGAGAGGTAGAGAGAGAATTTAAAATTAATTGCAGCTATAGGTTTCTCTTGTTTCTGGGATAGGAGTGGGGGTAGTGATGCGGAGTGGGAGAACTTACAGCAAGTTAGGCATTTAAGTAATTGAAATTCAGAATTGTATTTCCTCCCCTGGATTTTTAATAGAGGCAGAACTGAATCTCTTAAATTGATCTCAGTTAAGTGCAACAAAAAATTGGTGTGTGCTTTGTTACTTAAAAAAAAAAAAAAAATTACTTTGTAGAAATCCCAGTATGCTATCTGTCTGCAATCCAGTATAATGTATGCTCATATAGGCTTCAGAAAAATTGTATTTACAGATCTTCTGTTTATTCAGTGGTATAAATACTATAAAGATGCACCAACAATTGTCAAGCACAGTTGCACTCAAGTTGTGGTTTGTGAGACTAAAATCCTTCTTTTCACACTTCATTGAATAGTTCAAGTTTTCAGATTTCGTGCCCTCTTTCAGTTAACTGAGCTGTCTGGGTTGTTTGGTTTTTTTTCCTTAAGCAGTATCTTAAACAGAAGGTTACAGAGAGAATTTGTGCAGCAAGAACTTCTGTGGGAAGTAAGAAGCAGGAAAAACTGTCATCTCTTTGCTTGACAACACTGTTTCTTTAGAACTATAAATTACTTTTAAAATCTTTTGGTGGGTCTTTATCTATGGAGCCTTTGGTGGGTCTTTAATTATGGAGCCCTTTTGTGCAAGCCCTTAATATAATTTTGGGTACCTGTAGCTGTAGAAAACAAGTTGTCAGTTTTCTTTAAAAATATGATATCAGCATGCAATTAATTCCACTATACAGTAAAAAGCTTTTCTGAGACTATAAATTAATTTTAAAGCAGATAAATCTTTTTGTTTTAAACAAATGTCTTTTTTATTTTCTTTTTTTCCCCAACAAAATGTAAATTCCAGAAAACAAGCTTGGCAATCATATTCGAAAATAGCAAGGTACTGCGTTTGACTTGTTTCAAAAAATAACATATGATGAAACATTTTAACTTCAAAGTTATTTTTAGTTTGCTGATAGAAAAATGCTGAGAGACTAGTTGTCAGAAGTTGTAGCAATCAGATATTTTTACAGGATTCCTATATCTAACATTCTGTCAGCTCATGACATAATGTCATCTCTAGATGCTTTCACCTGCATGAGGTCACATAGGTAGCTTCTTAAACTGCCTGACAAGTCCATAAGAAATTCATATATGAGATTGTTTTTCATAATAGACAAAGTAGGGGTTTGTACCTTATGTAGGAGTGATTTTTGCAAGTTGATGAGTGCTGTTAAGAATACTTAGCTAGCAGCAGCTCCCAAAATTTTAGCCAGTTGAGAGACTCTCAGCTCACTCTGTTGACAATTCCTGGCTAACCAGAAAATAATATGGTTAACAGGTACACTAGTGTTGGCCTAAGTGTAGTCATAAACCAAAGACAGGATGAAAAGATTTACCTCTCTGATTTATCAGGCGAACCAAGTTTGATCATGCCTCTGGCATAGTAACGTCTCCAACAAATAGGACTCCACAATCGGTTCACACCAAAAATAGGAAAAGGCTCTCTACCAGCCACCATACTGATGCTCCAAGATCAAAGCTTCAGCTCCTAAACAGGGACGCCAAGGACTATTCTTGAGAAGCTGTGTTTTTCAAACCTTAGTTAAGTGAGATCCAGTGTTCGGAGCATTTTTACGGTTTTTGTCTCACTCATTTGTAGTCACCCAAAGAAATCACCTACTTAATTGTGTTGTGTTGAAATGAGAAGCTCACTCACATATTTAGGCAGCTACTTTTAAGACTCTGAAGAAGCAGCCCCCAGAATGATGCATTACAAGCCTGAATGCTATCACCTGAAATAGCTGTGCCCAGAAGTCCTGGAAGACCTCAAGCTACCACTGATACTTCAAAGAAAATCAGATCTGCTTATCAAAATCATTAAAGTATAAATCAAAAGCAATTTATTGAGGCATGTATGGGAAAAGAAACTCACCATGCTTTTGATTCCTTTGATTTCAAACAAAGGAATTTAATTATGAGAATAAATATTTTCTAGACTCTCCTTGTTATGCTGCTGAAAGTAAGTGGTAATAATGTTTGCTATCAGTCTGTGTAGCCATTGTTAAATATAATGTATTAATTTAACTCCTTAGCTTGGTCTTGTAACCCGATAGGAAACAGTCACTTTCGACTGCCCAGATCAGATATTGTTACTGTGGTTTGGCATTGGTAGCGATGCAGTCTTGCTGTCATTGAGCAGCAGAAGTTCAGAGGTATCAGCTGTTCAGAAAAAAAAGTAGGAGAAAGTTCACCTGTGGCATCCTCTCAAAAATGTTTGTGCTTTTTAAACTGCAAAGATCACACACTGCAAGAGAGCCCGCCATAATCAGCTGCAGAGGACAGCGTGCTTGTGTTGCGCCTGGCTATGGCCTGCCAGAAGGGTTGTGAAACAGAACTGTGTTTTGACCCTACTTCCATTGGTGGGGGTGGTTTCTTGTGTTTTCTAAAACCTTTAGTGACAGTAAAAATAACGTACCTAATAAAACCTGGAGATCTTACTCTCCTCGCAAGTCAGGCTGAAACTATGTTACTGTTTCCCTCACGACAGTTATAGAGAGACCAAAACAGAAATGATACATTTCATAAATGACTCTCAAGGTTCTGAGGTGCATTTGATGTAGCTTGTATATATACATAAACCAGGAATAACAGTGATTTGTTAACTGTTCTTATCATGCTAATACCATGTTGAAAAAAGAAAAATTGTAGATGGAGCTATAAATGTCTCCTTGATGTCATTAATAAGGAAACAGAAGCCATGTAAATTTGGGTTTAACTTGGTTTGCTTTCCTTCTAAGCTTACCTGTTCTTCTGGTTTAGGTTGTTGGTGGGTTGTTTTTTTTTAAACCAAATACTGATTTCACCTCTAAAAAGCATACAGAAGCTAACTCAAAAATTTGCATGTTAGATCCCGTCTTGAGCAGCCATTCTGACAGATCTCTTGTGCACTTGTTTAGATCTGTGTGTTGACAGCACAACTAACCTCCATTGGGCACAAGTGTACTGTGCGGTCATCGTACACTTATGCAGAAGCGTTATTTTGCTTATGTCATTGCCTGAAAGGTTTGTATCTGGAAAGTAACTTGAAACTGTGTGTTGGAAGGCCAATATGCTTTCATGCCTCTCTGGTCTCTATTCCACCCATAGTCCTCATATGGAACCTTAAAGTTAAGATTTTTGCCTTCATCCTTTTGCAGATCTCTGTTGTATATGTTGTATTCCTCTATGTAATTGCACTAGTGGGAGTTGTTAGGTATCCAATATGCAGCAAACTGCGCAATGCTGAGACACTGAAGGGGGAATAGCTGTCAAATTAGCTCAGTTACATTGTTGAGCAGTGGTTCTTACTGCCTTTGAGTAACAGGGACTCCAGGCTTCAACCTGGCCCAGTGTTTTGGCTTCTTTCATAAAGATTTCATCATATCATTCCACATTTCGTTTCCATTCAGCTTCCTTGTACAGGGCTTGGTTAGGTTAGGTTGAATTGTATGGCTTGTTTGTATCGCATCTTCAAATCAAGACATTAGCTGGTACCAAATTCTTTTGTCCAGTTTCTGTCTAGTGTTGGTTTCTATTCCAACAGAGTAGATTTGGGCAAGCAGAGCAGGATTTTAAATTTTAAACATGTAAACATGTAGGCACTGGAGCCCGTAGACATTTATTAACTATGAGTGATCTTACAAATGCACTGTAACATATAAAAGCCACTTCAAGTAAAAATAAGGGGAGGAGGAATAACCTCTTACTTACAAGAAATGTAAACTTGAGGAAATATCAAGAGGTATCTTACTAGGAAATGCCTTTGCCTGGCAAAATAAGGAACTTGTGAAAAAAAAAGTCAGTAACACAAGGACTCTTTAAAGCATTCTCAAAGTTTTATCTTCTTCCTTCCTGCCTTACATATAATCCTCTTTGTTTCTGTAAGCAGTGCATTATACAGGAAAACCAAGAAAATGTTGAAGTTACCTCTTCTTCTGAGAAAGTGCTATTTTATTTTCCATAGTAAAAATCTTCCTTTCTGTAGTTTTCAGTGGTGAAAACGTATGAGTTTTGTCCATCTCCACAACTAAGAAACTCTTGAAATCACAAAGCAGAATCAGTATGCTTCATGAGACTAGTTAATCTTATAGTTTACAGTTAGTTTACTGCAGTAATAGTAATTGTGTGCTCCATGCTCTAATTTACCTTTGTTCTAACTCTAGATTTACCTTATACAGCAGTAGTAATTCATGGACAGTAAAGTTAGTGAATGCATTGGTAAGAAAATGTGACCTAACAAGAATGTGTATTTAGGGTAAAGAACAAGTATCTAATCAGACAAGTACATGAGGGTTTGATGATCACAGGTATTCAATTAAAGCAAAAGAGTGAGTTACAGGGTTTATAAATTATGCAGTCAACTCTGAATGATCATCCTGTGTTCTGCTCCTTGTTCACAAAGAAAGGTAGCATGTGCCTAATCTCAAGCACCTACTCTAACGCAATATATTGTACATTTTTCAAGCTGGTAAAAGAGAAGTCTCTGAGGAGGTAACAGGCTGGTGACCTGGCATATGTGGGGGTCCCTAAATAAGTAAGGTCACAAACCATTTTTTTCTGTTTATTTTCATACATATACTGAGTTTTTAATGATGTTTGCTTTTCTATGTTTAATTTCCAAAATGTGTGTCATTTTGACAAATAGCTTTGTTTTGGGGGGAGAGGGGGTGCCTGAAAGTCTTATTTAATGTGCGTTCTTTAGGTTTCCTGTGCATTTTTACTATAATAAAAATACACTGCTAGACTTACCTAAATACATTTTTTTTCAACATGACAAAGTTACATAAGAGAATCCCCTTGTAAAGAAAAATGCAATTATTTTCTATGCTGAATCTCCAGACTGCTGTTTTAGAAAATCATATCTGATTATTTGCTCAGCAGAAGATTATTGAGTTGATTTAGCTGTGATTTTACTTAACAAAGCTTCAGCTGAATTCCTACTGTGGAGTCCAAAAAAGGTAGAGAGATATAAATGATACATTCAAACTGTGATTTTTGTGAACAGGGCCATCAATGCACCCCTCGGAGCTAATAGCGGAGATGAGAAACAGTGGGTTTGCACTGAAACAAAATGTACTGGGGAGAAACTTGACCGTAAATGATCCATCACAGGTAATGATCTTTTTACCAGTAAGCTGAAAATGTCTATAAATCTAAATGTGATTGCTTGTGAATTGCTACTTAATGTTTTCAAATATGCATATCCATAGGAAAGCTGAATAGCACTACCAGTAGAAAAATGTCCAAAACCTCAGTGTTTTCCAGCTTTTTTTTTTTTTTTTTTTCCAGTCAGAATGGTGAATCATAAATTCCTTCTTTTAAAACCACCTATAATAAATTAAACCCCTCCTCCGGGTGACTAGAAATTGCATTTTCATGAAGGGGGTGGCTAGGAGTTTTTCCACATGCTTCCAACACAATGCTAGCCTTTGGATGAAATTTGAGGAAGTATGCACAAATAATTGTTGCCAGGAATGCTGTATCTGAAGACATTTATACTTGGTTAACTATTGTTGCATTTATTATTTTGGGGAGTTAAAATAGTTTAATAGACTCCAGAGGGTATATTTCTAATTGAGGTGCTTTCATAAGTATGTAAAGTGAAAAAGTCCTTGGGTGAGCCACCATGAAATAACTTCTGTTCATATGGCAGGATGAGCAAACCACTAGTAGAGGGGGGATGACAGCCCTCAGCTGTAGAAATCCTGAGTAAATCAGTTCATTGTGCCTACACAGATGGATGTACCTTTGCATTTAAAAAACCTGTGTACACCAGAAAAACATGGCGTGTAGACACTGTTAAATGCATCACAGTGGTATCAGTGTGTTTGGTTTATGCTAGGTGTGGTCAGGTTTTTTTAGATGAGCTTTTTAATTTTATTTCTTCTTTCCCCTCTTGAGTATGGCTAAAATTAAAAGCATCACAGTGGAGAACTGTAGTGTACCAGATGCACGTAATTTGAAGAATTCAGGGTCTTCAGAGTAGCTGTGCTTTGCTGATTGCGTTACTGTATGTAGATTATATGATTGCAGTATTTTGCATTGCTAGAACACTTCATGAACATTTAAAGACTAATAACACAACAGTGAGGTAGATGTGTTAATACCCATTTTCCTAATGACTAAACCGAGACAGAAAAGTAATTTGCTTAAATTACTCTGGGTTTGAGCAGGACTAGCATCTTACCTATTCATCCAAGCATGATGACAATGGAGTGACTTATCCTGGGGAGTCATGTGGGCTCACTGCAAAATTGGCTGTTTTTTGTTAACTGTTTCAGAAATGTTTCTGTCCCAAGCAGTGATTTTTTTTCTCTTGTATTACTAATAACTCTGGTTGTATAACCCCCACATTTTAACACCTACTCAGCTTTGAGACAAAGCGGGGGGCAGGAGGAGGAATGTTCACTTTTTAGCAAGTTTGCTGCTCTTTCCAAAGTCTTAGGCTGACTTAATAATACAAATATGTTTGTGTCTGTGCAAATGTAAGGTACACAGAGGCATCACTTTTAATACATAAATCTGAATGAAGAGATTATTTTTAAATATAAGAATTTAATGTCTTAACCACATTTTGCCAGGAATTTGTTGCAAGTGAAGGAGATGATGACCCAGAAGTTGAATTTTTAAAATCACTGTCAACTAAACAAAAACAGAAACTTCTAAGGTAAGTGTGATACCCTTTCACTGGGGATCTGTATTGCCAGTAATTCAGACTCTGAGATTGTCCCCATAACCCTGCTATGCCATTGAAGAATTTAGCCCCATGAGTACAGAAGAAAAACATCACATTTTTTAACACATACTTGCCCATAAACGGCACTATGCAACATGGTTCTTTAATCGGATTATTTTGGTTTAGTCTGACTGTTATAATCTAGTTGTGATGCCTTTGCACTGGGGCATGTTTCCAATTTAACTGGAATATTAAAACTGGCTCACTGAAGGTGCTGTCAGTTGCTAGTTTGAAAGTTTTGGGGTTTTTTTTGCACTCCATTGTTTACAGTATCTTCTCCCAGGATTAAAAATTCTGTGTTCTTGGTTACTGGTTTACAACTAGCAAAGTAAATTACCTTCTTCGGTGCAGCTAAACTGATCCTGAGTTTGCACCCCAGGGCTGAGGTTGACCTAACTCCCTACTGCTTTCGTATCCAGGTTTACAGTTTGTTGCTCCAGCAGAGGGAGCAGCAAACTCCCCAAAACTACTGGGTTTGGAGTGCTAATAAAAAGTTAATCAAGTTTTCAGTCTTTGTTTCTATCCTACTAATTTCACATGTCAAGTGACTTACTTTTATTCTGTTAATTTGCACTGTGATCTTAAAATAACTCGAAAATGCTTGAAATGCAAAATATTAACCGCTGCCTAGTAGAGCCTATCCAGGTATCTCCTAGTTTAAATGACCTTTTTGGTTAAAATACTTTCTATGTATGAGGAGTGGAAAGAGGACATAAAGGTGAATGGCTAAGCAGGTACATGAGTAAGTAGGTACTTTTGTTATTTGCATATGTAATAAATAATTCTCTGAAAAGACCTGGCATACTATATATTCCTTTTAAGAAAGGAATATGTATGTAGTATAATTTAAAACAGTGTTTTGTTTGAATTTCTACTGGCCCAACACAAGGAAACAACAATGATTTATGTTTTGAAAGTTGAAATTCAGTAAATATTTAGGTCCCTTAGATATTTTTGTTAGTCTGAAGATATTTTCTTTTTAATACACTGAAAGTAGTTTCACTATTCAGTCACTGATGTTTTGAGAAGAGTAAACAGAAAGCAAAATAAAAACTAGGTTAAAGTAGTCAAACATCAGTGAATGTGTGTGCATGATAAAGTATTGTACTTATGCCTAGAAAATGTAAATTTCTAGATGTGACAGAAGAGGTTATTGAAAATATCTGTACTATTTGCCTGGAGAACTCAGAGGCATAGGCTTTAGAGTCTCAATTTCTATTGTTAATAGAAAATTAATGGTAATTGCATTTCTTCCATTTTCAAAATCTTTTATGAAAATCCACAAACAAAAGCAGCAAAGACTTTTCCAAGGTCTCTAGAGCAGGCTGGCAAGGAAACAAAAGCACTACTGAATGTATTTATTTTTAGTTACAAGGCCAAAATTGACATATCTTACTTGTATTTTTTAATATTAAATCATTTAAAAGTCATATTCTTCCTGTTTTGAGGGAGCAGCTCTTTTTTATAGGAGGATTCTTATGTTTAAAGTCAAGTTGGAAGTTTAAAGGTAATGCTTTGCTGAAGAGGAATTGAAAATGTTTTTATGGAAAATAGTGTATTTACTGTGTAGTTCTTCTGAAGTAGTGAACTTTAAAAGACAATGACTATAATTTAAAACATCTTAACACATCTGATTGTGCTGCTCTTCTGTTTTGAAAATAAAAGGAAGTTGGATCGTCTGGAGAAGAAAAAGAAAAAGAAAGACAGAAAGAAGAAAAAGCAGCTAAAGAAAAAAAGCAAAAGTAAACACAAGAAACATAAAATGAGATCCTCTTCCTCATCCTCCAGTGAGGCTTCAGTAAGCAGCAGTGATAGCGAGACTGACAGCAGAGATAAGGGAGCACAAAAGAAGATGTATTCTAAGAAAAGGAAAAAAGACAAGTTTTCAGGGGCTAGCAGCAGCAGCGATTCAGAAGGAAAAGCAAAAATGAGGAAGGGAAAACTTTATGAAGATCTCCCCAGTAGTCACGGTAACAAGGACAAAGATAGGGAGCAGTACAGACTTACAAAGCAAGATAGTTCTGCGGAGAACAACAAACGGAGCTCCTGTGAGGGGGAAAGAAAGTCCAAAAGCACATACCATAGCACCATCAAGAGAGAGACTAAAAGAAAGGAGAGGGATAGTAGAAGTCAAAGCATGGATGAGAGGAGCAGGAGAAGCCCTTGCACAAGTCACAGCAGTTCCAGGCAAAGGCAAATAAGAAAAAGTCCAAGTCAAAACCCTGGCGAAGAGCAGCACACGAAAAATGAAACCAGAAGCCCCAGCACAGATGTGCACAGAGAGAAGAAAAATTGTAGAGAGCGCTATGGGGACAAGTGCAGTAAAGTGGAATACAGAGAAAGGAGCAGACGCAGCAGAAGCAGAGAGAGGAAAAGAAACAGATAGTATAGAGGACAGGTGCAAACAAGAGCATCTCCATTTTTTTTATGAACACCTTTAACAAGGGCTCAATTACATATTGCTGTTCATTTTCCAACCTCTCTAACTAGCATTTCCTACATAAAGCCAACAGCATTTCTGTAATGTCGGAATACTTGTACATTAGGTATGTTATGGTATTTTTCTTACTGTATAACTATACTTGTTGGCAAATACCTCTTCTATACATGCAGTAATTCATAGACCTGATTCCAGGATTTTGAAAATATTTTAGAGCAGTATGTGATATTCTTCAGTTTTGTCAATGATTTCTGTTTAGATGCAACTATGAGAGGAGGAGGAGAACAATTTGGAAAGAGTCCTGGGATATGTGAAATGCTAACAAATGCTCAAGAGAGTTCTGGATAAAACCAGCACTTCAAAACACTGTATTGTAGAGGGTTGAGGGGGGTTTTATACTGAAGCATTTTTCCTGAAGTTCCCTGTAAGAGATCAATTTCATGAGTTAAAACAACAGAGAGACATAGTTCACCTAAATGTGTAGCCAACATTTTTTGACCACCTGCAGTGTACAGCTTGGTCAGGGTTATCTAAACATCTTGAACCCCTGTTGGTATATGTCAGTACAATGTCATGTTATTGTTCAATAATACTTCAAGATATGAAAAGAATATTTACTGCTTCAATTGTTTCAGGTTTTTCCTTGCTTGTGGTAGACATTTAAAATCCTTTTGTTTTCATGAAACAAACCTTTTGGGATTTTTAATGATTGTCATTTTCTGCACACTTCATAATGAATATGAACTTCCATAATAAAATACCTTATTTAAAACCAGTAAGAATTGCCTTCTTCAGAATTCTGAATCATTACAAATGCACAAGGCAACACTTGTCAAGGATTTTGTTGCAAAGGAAATGCTTCTTTCTCTCCCATTTCAGGGTGGCAGATGGAAGTACATTAGGCAGTAGAACAACAAAAAGGTATCACCTAACTCTGTGTTCTGGAAAGCAGGTTTCTTTCCCTCCTCCTTCACGGGACAAATGGGATCATCTTTTATTACCAGGCCACTTCTGGTAACTCAGAAGTTCTTCAGTATCATAAGGAGTATAATATATGGTGGAAGTGACCTTGCTTATCCTTTAAGTATGTGTGAATGAATTTGAAAGGATGAGCCATTAAGAAATGTCACATTCTAAATGCTTTTGCATTAGGTTGCTCTAGGCATTTTTGCTGAAGGAGCTGGGAGTTAAAGGGTGTACAGTTCAGTAGAATCAGAGCCTCTGTACATGAGAGAGAAGATGCCCAAAATGTCTGTACAAACAATATAAGCAAAACCTCACATGTAGGATATACTATCCCTCTGTGCAAGAGAGGACACTGTAATGTGATAGGGGTAAAGGTACAGTTAGGTAGAACATACTCATGTGAAGTGCAGCATGAAAGATACTGATTATTCCTTTTAAGTACTGGGAAGTGCCAAAAAAAGGTGTTTTGCTTACAAGACTGATGGTTGTACGGCACAGGAATCTGGCCACCATGTGTTTGCATGTTAAGTGTATGCTACATACATCTTGCCTTTTTTGCATAGGCACAGACTAAAAAATGTCATGAGTTTATTGTGATGGATGGCTGTTGTGAATGGAAATTAAACCAGAAGAATGACCTTTTGGATCTGTCTTAAAGACTACCTGCTGAAGAGCTTTGAAAGAAAACCTCATTCTCGTGGCACCTTTCGTGGATTCAGCGCAGCCCTGACAGCCTTGGGGAAGGCTGATGCAGCTTTGGAGGAAGAGGCTCGCTTCTCTCAGTACCTAGGCCAATTTGTGTCCCCGTACCGGTAAGAGGAGTGTACCGGAGCAGCCGTGAAGGGGGTGAACCTCCTTCACCTGGGCCTGGCAACGTTGCGCCGTAAAAGATGGTGGGTTCAAAACTCAATTAAAAGGAGAAAAGAGGAAGAAGGGTCGTCGGGGCGATGTTTCTGCAGCTTTCCCCCACCACCTGTGGGACTCGGGTGAAAGCCCTCACGCCGATGGCCGCTGTGTAGCGGCGTTGGCTGGAGCGCCTCTTCAGGCCCGGCCCGGCCCCACCCCACGGCCCTCAGGGTAGGCCAGCCCGGGACGCCAGTGCGCCGGGCGTTCAGCGAGGCTGCTCGGCAGAATGAGCAGGGGCCCTGTAGGAGGTGCTGTCGCTTCACTGATGACGATAGGGCG
This sequence comes from Ramphastos sulfuratus, assembly GCA_013399055.1. Taxonomy (NCBI): domain Eukaryota; kingdom Metazoa; phylum Chordata; class Aves; order Piciformes; family Ramphastidae; genus Ramphastos; species Ramphastos sulfuratus. The sequence goes on from WBNM01029799.1 coordinate 239,760, forward strand.
CCTTTTTTTTNGTGTCGAGTGGGGCTTTTTTTTTTTTTTTTTTTTTTTTTTTAAAAGACGCGGGACAGGGTTAACTCTGTCGCACAGCGAGGCTGAGCGGCCGGGGACAGCACCACCGTAAGGTGTTTAACTCAGTCTCGCGGGGAGGGAGTGAGCCCGGCCACGCAGTCCTCTGTCGGACATGGGGACAGGGCTCCCCAGGGCCGGAGCGGGGAAAGTTGGGCTGAGAGAGGGCCGAGGACTCTCCACGTCAGGCGGCCCCAGCAGGCTGGGGCAGCGTGAGGGCGGCAAGGGGACGGAGCGGGTTCCCGCCGAGCCCTCCTGGGTTTGCCCCTGGAGGCGGGCGGCGGAACGCTTCCGTCCTCGGGTGAAGGGGGCTCCCGAGCCGCGTTTCAGCTCTGCCACCCTGGGGAACTGATCATTTAAAATTAACGCTGAACCGTAAATTATTACTGTTCTGAAAGTAAATAAACAGGTGACTTCCAGATCAGGTTCCTGCTTGGATCGTTACAATAAATATCCCTGAAGGAAGCTCTCTATTTATGTTGTCATTGATTAATTCTCGCTACCTCATTTGATTTCGATTTAGAACGATTTGATTCTAATTTAATTAGCATGTAATTTGGATGTACATAATTACTGTAATTATGACATTCAGGTAAGGCAGCTTTAGGCTGAAAGGCAATTTCAAATTTTCTAGCAACCTACTTTGTACTAGGAAACGGACAAGGACTTCGCGCCCTGCCATCCAAGTAGCAATTAGCACATCTTGGAAATAGGCACTGCCGCGGGTTTGTGTTAAAACAGCGGCGCGAAGGCGGCGGCAGAGCCTCGCCCGGCGCCTGCCGGCGGACGCACCCCGGGAGCCGCTACCGGACCCCCCGGACGGCTGCAGGTGCGGGGGCGGCCCGCAGAGCCGAGCGGTGGGCGGGGAGCAGTGACCCACCCCCGGCGGGGTGTCAGCGGCAGTTGTTAAGGACTCACCCGCCCCGTCAGGTGCTGGTGCCGGAGGAGCTACAGAGGCGAGGCGGCCACCCCACCGGAACCCCGTCTACCCTCAGGTGGGTGTGCGCTGTAGCCGCGGGTCCATCCCACCCGTCGTCTCCCACCACAAAGTTAATCGCAGCCAACCCGCCCGCCTGGCCTCTTCCAGCGGCCCAGCCCCACTGCTCCCACCCCGCTCCAGCCGCCGCGGCCTCCCCGCGCTCCCGCCGCCGGCTTCTCGCCGCGGTCCGGCCTGAGGAGTGCCGTTAGCCTTGCGGCGGCCTCCCACCGCACCCCGCAGGCCTGCACAGGCCTCTAGATGGCGCCCAGGAGCCGCAGTGCGGCCCCGGGCCGGGGCAGGGCGGGCGCAATCCACAGCCCCGGTGCTCGGGCTATTTCCCGCTGTTTTTAACGTGTTGAGAATGCTGTTGCTAGAGGAAATTTGTAGCTAAATTATTCTCACTTGAAATAAACACTTAGAGCACCAATTACTCGAAGGGGCGGGCTCTCGGAGAGATTCCCTTTGGAGGGGTGGGAGAAGATCTTGGCGAACAGTTAATGGCTGCAAATAAATTACAGCTCCCGCAGATAAAGTTTCCATTTACGTTGTAAGACGCAATTCAGAAACTGTCCGGGCACGAGATCGGGTGTTTATATATTATCTCATTAGAACAAAAACATTAACGTTCTCTTTTAAGTGCAAAACGAGCCGTTAGGGCTGTAATTCTCCGCGGGGGGCAGGGGACACACTTCCTGCGGACCGGGGCCTCGGCGGACGATTGACATGTACTAAATCATTGCTGCTGACATTTTACCTTTTCCCGTCGGTCAGTGGTTGCTGTTGTTGTCTGGGTTTTAGCAACGTTTTAACGGTCATAAAGCTATTGTCCGCTTGGTGTGCGAGCGGAAACTGCTGAAGGCAGCGGTAAATGGGAGCTGAGTTCTGCTCACAGGCAGGTCCGGGGCGAGCGGGACAAGCCGTCGGAAGGCCGGCTCTGCCCTCCGCCTCCCTCCTGCCAGAGCCCAGGGAGACATCTGTCTCGTTCCCGGTGCTGTTCACCTCGGGTCAGCGTCTTCCCACTATGGAGGTGGCTGCTTGACTACAGATTCAGAGAATGAAAAAAGATTTATTTTTCGGTACTCACACTGCCTGTTCTTTAGTTTTTCTCTGTGTAAAAGTTCTCCAGACCATATAATTGTCACAAACACGTACGGAAGAATAACGTCGTTTATTTTTAAAAAGGCGACATGTTTTCTATTTTCCTGATTAAACGAGCCGGCTCTGAGGCCAAGAGCTGTTCCCCTCTTCGTTTCTGGGGAGTCTGTAAGTGATGGACGTTTTCTGACCCGAAGGGGCAAAGGCAGTGCAAAGAGGTCCTTGATCAGTGATCTGAGAATTGTAACCCCGGCCTAGCAGAAACTGGACCTGGATGGTTTCCTTTGATGTGTTTCATTATAAATCGAAAACAAAGCTGACTCCTGTTCAGCACCCCGCGAGGGTGCATTCCTCCGCACCCCCGGCACCCCCCGTCAGGGAAGAGGAGTCGCGTCCAGCCTCCCGGACAGCCAGACCGCTCTTTATTTTACCTTCGCCCTAGCATGTCGCCCTAGCTCATCCTCCCTCGCCCAGCCCGCCCCCGCCGGGAAACTTGCTGACACCCGCTAGCCGGCAGGAAGGGAGGAAAGGCCAGAAAATTTTTGAAACGGCTCTCGGAGGGGGTGCTGCCGGCAGATCCATTCGAGGTGCATCTCCCGGGAGGCTGCCGTCCCCCCACCCGTGGAAGGGCCCGCCGGGCTTCCACCGCCGCCCCGGGGAAGGGGCACTGTCAGCTTTTGTGCAGCAGAGGCGCGGAGGTGGGATGCGGTTGTTAGTATTCACAGCAGATGTATTTTCTTTAACGCAACGTCTTTATTCCAGTTGGTGGTCGGCAGCAGAATCCGTTGCCCAGTGTTATTTGCATTCTCTGTTTTATGAAGGATTAAAATATTTGTATTCCTCCAATCTGTACCCGGCGGACTAAATTAACTTTGGGGGTTTTCTTCCCCACCTCCACCCCCCCCCCTTTTTTTTTTTTTTTTTTTTTTTAATGACACAATTATCTCATTTAACAATTTGCCTTTAAAAAAAATCCTGTGGCAGTTAGGTTGGTGGTCAGGAGACAAAGGGAGTGAAAATAATTTTCATTTCAATAATTGCCTTCTGGTCAATTTAACTGTGCCTTATTTTGAAAGAGCCTGTCTAAATGAGATTCCTGTCCCAAATGTGTTCCCAGGCCTTAGCCCAGCCTTTAATTATTCCTGAGTTTTTTTTCTTCAGAATAAGACGCTGCACTGAGTAATCACAAAGAAGTCAGAGAGCATCCTTGAACCTTTTCAATAGCAGAGCCACTGATATTCAAATAACATGCAAGGACCATTTGACTGCATGGGGACATAAGCATTTCCAATTCACTATTTGCATAGATCAACTGTCTTTGAAAAGGAAAGGAGCAGTTGTCTTCCATAACATTAAAAAGCCTAGTTATCAAATCAAGTGCTTAGTTTGGGGCTTTTAAAACGTTTACATTTTATCTCAGGTTGCCCTTTACCGTTTGACATGCAAATTTGGTGCAGTTAATTTGGACAATTAAAAGGATCTTCAAGGGAGCTTTGTCACTGAGAATATTCGGAATTTTCCCCGTGGACCAGATGAGATAAAGTTGGCCAGAACAAATGATGTCTAGGAGATTAATTAGATATTTGATAAGACATGAATCCCTAATAAGGGAATACAAGGCACAGGGGGCTGATGTGTGCTCTAAGTCAAAATTAATAACATTTAACAAGATTTTCATTTAGGCATGAAATGTCTTTTCCGGAGTATCGACTCTGGCGATTTATTCCCCTGAGATAACCTCCCAGCCCAGGCAGCCTTGTGGCGCTAAAGGCTTTTTAAATTCAATAAATAGTTCTTCAGCACACTTCGCTTTCATTCAATTTTAGGGAGTTTCGTCAAAGGCACTTATACTCGGCCTGACTCCCAAGCTGGTGTAAAGGACCTCGGACCAGGATTAGATTTAGTTTTCGGTTTATTCCTTACAGAGAGAAAAACAAAACACCAAACAAACCACAAAAAAACAACCACCCGGTTTGAAAAGAGAAAGCAGCGCGCTCCAAGGACCCGGGCTCGGGGACTAGGTTTTTTTTCCTCCCGGCTGTCGCTGCCGGTCATATTTTTAATCAGTCACTGAAAGGAGGATGGGGAGGGGTGTGAGGGCTACCACTAAAATCCCCCTTTCGACGGCTGGTCGGGGGGAACGGGGTAGGGGGCACGAAGAACAACGAACCCGTGAGTATATTGTTCAGAGTCCTTTAATAATACCAAAATGAAAATATGTCAAGATTTTTTCCATACAGATAAACGCATTTAATTTCTTTAAGAGACCTTAACTTACGTGTTTGAGTGAATGTTAACTCAACATTTTAAATATCTTTTACATATATACTGACTTCCACAAAGTGCATCAGAAATTTAAAATTAAAAAAAAAAAAAAAACCCAAAACAAAACCCAAGCCCCCAAAAATCTCCCTGAATTTCAGGAATTCAACGATTAAAATAAAAATAAAATCCCCAACCCCCCTCAGATCAACATTTACAAGAAAAATAAGCGAACACGATCCGGTTTTCTTTTTTAAACCCTATTTATACAGATGTTTATGAGATACAGAGGAACCATCTCGGACTTGCATTCTCATTTCTCACCTTACGCCTCTTAGGATGCTTTCCTTCCAACAGAACGAGAAGAGAAAAAGGAAATGGAAGAAAGTGTCACTCGGTACCTGGCGGGCGGGCGGGACGGGCGGTGAGGCTGAGCCTGGCCGCGCCTCTCCGGCCACGCCGCCCGCCCTCCCCTGCCGCGGCCCCGGCGCCGTCCGCAGCGGGGCGGGTCACGTCCCTCCAGCCGGCCTGGGGTAGAGTCCGGGCGGCCCCTAAGGCTCCCTGGCGGCGCGGGGCCGGGCCGTGGCGGGGACCGGGCGGCGCTGCCCCTAGGAGTCGCCGGGCCCTGCAGTAGGTTCCTTGCCCGGTCCACGGGCAGCGGCGCCCACCCCCTCGTGCAGGATGAGGTCGGGGGACTCGGAGCGCGGCGTCTCCAAGTTGCTGGCGTCCGTGTCGCTGTCGCTGCCCTTTTTGCCCCCGCCGCCCCCGTTGTGCGTTTTGATGTGTTTGCTCAGGTGGTCGCTGCGCATGAAGCGCTTGTTGCAGACGGGACAGGCGAAGCGCTTTTCACCCGTGTGAGTCCGCAGGTGCCGCTGCAGCTCGTCGGAGCGGGTGAAGCGCTTCCCGCAGAAGAGCCAGTTGCAGACGAACGGCCGCTCTCCCGTGTGCCAGCGCAGGTGTGCCTTCAGGTGCGAGGTCTTGCCGTACACCTTGCCGCAGCCAGGGATGTGGCAGCTGTGTAGCCCTTTGCGCCGCAGACTTGCCCCCGCCGGCCCAAGCCGCTCGGCCTCCTGGCAGTTGGGGCAGTCGCACGTGGCGCGGCCCGAGTAGCGGCGGGCGGAGCGGGCCGAGCCGCCCCCGGCAGCGGCGGCAGCGGCGCCCGAGATCATGGCGCTGGCTGCCGCCACCGCCGCGCTGGAGTCCGTGTAGGAGGGCAGCACGGGCTTGAAGCCCTCCTGAGTGAGTAGGTGCTGGCTGGTGGAGAGCAGGTGCGAGGCGGCTGTAGAGCCCAAGCCGGTGGAGCTGAAGGCCGAGTGGGTGAGGGAGCTGAAGTCGGGGTTATAGGTGCCCAGTTGGGAGTGCAGTGAGGCCTGGGGGGCGCCCGAGTGCAACGAGCTCTGCAGCCCCCCCGCCGGGTTCTGCACCTCCAGCCAGGAGCCCGGGTTGGTGTGCACGTCCCACCAGGAAGAGGCCGCCCCGTTGGCCACCTCACCCGCCGAGAGCGTGGAGTGGAAGCCCGACTTGTACCAGGACTCGTAGGGATGCGCCATGCCCACCCGCGGGTAGAGGCTCTCGGCAGCCGAACTGTGCACTTTGGAGATGAAGGCCGACTGCCCGCCGGGCTCCTGTGGGGACACGCCCGCCGCTGCCGAGTTGGAGAAGAGGCCGCCGTAGTCACTGCTGAAGGCCGACGAGGTGGGCGAAGTGGAGGCCAGGCAGAAGGCGCTGTTGGCTGTGCCCGTGCCGCTGGCCAGTCCGCTGGAACCTCTGCTTGTGGCCACCGTGAAGCCCGAGAGGCTAGAGCCCAGGTTGCAGCTGGAGGTGGAGCGTTTCCAGGGGTGGAAGCCCCCTTTGGCGAAAGCGCTGGACTCGGGCAGGGTGGTCAAGGGGCTGGTGTTGCCGATCTTGTTGCAGGTGGCGGCCAGCATGGCCAGCGGAGTCGTTCCAAATCGCGGCTCTTCCTGCGGGAGAGACAAAGCCGGCCCGTCAGCCTCACCCCTGCCGCCTCACCAGGCTCCCGTGGGGACGCGGCAGTGCGGGTGGAACCGCGGCGCGATGACCGTCACCACGGAAAAGTTTTTTCTTATGCACTGGAGGAAGACTCTATCCGTGCCCCGCTCGGCGCAACTCGTTTTCTGCCTGAGATCGGTCTCGGCGCCCAAGGGATTTACATTGGAAACAGATCCCGGCGGGGACAAGCGACACGCGTGTTCCGAGAAGGTGACTCGGGGTGCCCCGCGCAGCGCCTGTCTGCCCGAGCCTACCGCCATTAAACCAAAAATCCCATGGGAACGGAATCGGGCAGCTCCTCAAGCCACCGTGCAGGAGCGGCAGAAAAAACGAGACGGCAGAAAGGGAAGCATAGTGCGGAACCTGCGACCGACGCCACTCGCAAACCTGAGCTCACGGGTTAAAAAAAAAAAACCAAAAAAACAAACAAAACAAGCAAACAAACAAAAAACCGTAGCAGTTCGAGTTAAAACTAATCGTAATTAGAAAACAAAAGAAAATGCAAACAGCTCGACTTCTCTGTGGCCAAGCGACTTTCCGGGCTAAACTGCGAACGACCCGATGGGAAACTCGTAGTGAAATCCCCCGGGACGGGCCGGCTTTACTTCTCGCCCGCAGGTCAGCGCAACTTGCACGGGGCACAGCTGCAAAGCAGCGGCAGAAGCAACAGTTTTTTCCGCCGAGGGTAGCGAAGGTGCCACCGCAAAGCGTCAAGGCAGAGCACGGTGCCGACTTACCCCGAGAATAGACGTAGCCATAGCACGTCCCTGGGTTGGGCGGTGGGGTGGAGGGGACGGCGCTCGGTGTGCGCCCCGCGCTGCCCAGCGGCACTACGGACACTCCAGCTTGGCGGGGCTAAACTCTGCCTAAGTGCGGGCAGCGCCCGCTTTGAAGTACCGCTGGCGGCGGCGCTCACCCAATGAGGGCGCGGGCGGAGCGGGCCGGAGCGGGCCGCCAGCCAATCAGGCTGCGCGGAGGTGCCGGCGTCGGGGCGCGGAGCGCGTGCCAGTCAGCGCGCGGGGAGAAAACTCCCCGCTCCGGACTGCGGTGATTGCGCTGCAATTAACCGCGGACCCCCGGAGGCCCGACGGGTTGTGACTCCCGCCGTGAGGGGCCGGGAGACCTGCGGCCGGGGTGACGCTGCTCTGGCATCGGCTGGCTGCGGGAGGAGCGGGGACGGCCGCAAAGGGCAGGAGTCGAGATCGGGGTCAGCGCCGGCGGAGGGCTGGTGTCGCTCCTGACGCCACTCCGCCGTCGCCTTAAACTGTGCAGGAGATGTTAGATTCCCCGCTGCTTGTTCAGTCAGCTGCGATCCTGGCGTCCTGTAACGCGTACCTGCACCGCTTTTATTCAACAGGCCCTTTGCTTCCTTCTCAGGCTGTTGAGCAACTCCGTGACGGATACAAATAACCTAACAGCGCCCTTAATGCCATTTTATGAAAACATGTTAATTCTGGGGTTTGCTTTGCTAAATACTTGGAGTGATTTCAGGCGCAACGTATTTGTTACTTTCATTTCAAAAAGAACGGAGAAGGCTTTTTAGTTACATAAAACGAAAAAAAAAAATTCCAAAGACAGGGAACCAATAGGCATCCCTTTGCTCTCGCCCTGGGGCGGGAGGGGGGACGAGTATGACATCCTGTGGCTTAAGAGAGAGGATTTTAATTTTCAGAGTAATACCCTGCAAAATACTTTGAAAGTCAAATTCGCAGCCTGCAGCTCGTTTTCCGAGCCTCATATACCCCTGTGGAATAGTGCTGCTAACGGCAGAAGGCTTATTCCCTCCTCGCAATGCTGGGGCGCTGCTGGAATAAGCCTCCCCAGCACTTGCCTGTGGCCTCTGCACTCTGCACACTCCACACGCCCAGTGAGCGACAGAGACTTTACCTGCTCGCTGCATGTGCGAAATGTAAGTCCAAATCTCGACTCCTCAGTATCTTGCAAGTTAGTCCCTTTGATTTGTTATTATTAGAGGCTTCTTAAAAGTAATTGGCTAGAACTTGCCCGTTCTGTGTCCGCGGAAGATCAATAGGCGTGCAACTTTTCATCATTGCGATCGTCTAAGGCTGTGAGTAGAAGCTTTTCCCTCCGCTTCTGCCGTCCCCAGAACGACCGAGTACAGTTCTGAACCAGAAATACGAGTGCATTCAAGCAACGCCGGGTGCTTGTTCTGCATTTGAGTGTTTCCTTTTCCTCGGTGTCGCCTCAGCCCTCCTGTGTAAAGCCTCCTAGCAGATGCAAAACAGGCATCGCTAAGAAGCAAGATGGAGAAACCGCAGATTTGAGAGGATTTCGTTTTTCTCTACTTATTTTGATGTTTTTGCTTGGTTTTTCTTGTTTGGTTTTTTTTTTCTCCGTGACTACGTAAGGCGGGCATTGCATTTTGTTGTACATTATGTTTTGCAATCTGCAGAACGCCTGCCACGCTAGGGAAGGATGTCCCTGGAGATTATCTTTTATTTAAACGTCTAAGGCTATTTTCAAAGGGCTCTCGCTTTTTTGTCGCCGCGTATTAAACAGACTCGGGCAGTAGAAGCAAATACTGTTCTGGTCTTAATTCTTTCCACATTGACTCGCAGCCAGCACAGGGGTCCGGGGAATGCCCCGCAAAGCCTTTCTGCCAGGGGTCTGCTTGGAGCAGATCATAAGAGGCGGCTTTACCCGGGGGGGCTGTAGCTCTCGGCGGGTGGAGGCAATTGAAAGGCGGTGGCGGGGGGAGCGACGCAACCCCCGCGGGCGAGGCGAGTAGTCCGACAGGGGCACCCGGGAGCAATCGCCCAACAGGTGACTCCCTCCTTCCTTCCCTCTCCCCTCCTTCCTTCCTCCGGGGGGAACCCGCTCCTTCTCAGGAGTCTGCCGAGGTGGTCGTCAAGTGGCAGAGAGGTGCTTCTGGCCAACCCTGGGGCGGCGCGGGGAGAGGGTCTTTCCCTTCTCCTTGGAGAAAGTCATCAATAAAACAGGACTGGAAGGCAGATGGCGAGCGTGACGCTTAAAAATGTTGCCTTCACCTGAGCAAGTAAAGGCATCCGCTGCCCACGGGCAGCCGAGCGGGGTCTTTGCGGTGCCTGCAGGCGGGCGGCTCTGCCTGGCGTCCGGCTCCTCGCCCCCTCTGTACGCGGAAAAGTAACTAAAATCCGCAGGCAAGAGGAAGGCGGTGGGTAGGCTGAGCGAATGGCGGCAAAAGGGGGAAGGCTGCTCGAATATTTAGGGGGTCAAGTATTTTCTGTCAGATTTTTTCATACTCCAAAAGTCGAGTTTTTAAACAAAGATCAACGTGTTATGCTAAAGTGTTGAGATGACTGTTAAAACATTTGGGGGGATAATGACAATGTAACAAAGGCCTGGTTTGGAGTGAATCATCGCCCTTTTAAAAGTTAAAGCAATTTTCAGGAGAATAGCTTTCAGCAAACGCTTTACATTATTCAAAACGGCCAAATAATGCTCTATTATAGCGCCTGAATGCTGCCAGTCAGCCCATAAGTGCAATTTGTGCAAAGGCTCGGTGCCTTATCTCCACTTCTTTATAAAGAGGTGAATATAAAACAATTTCTTCCAAACCCAGACAGAGAGCACGAAAATTGCTTCCCTTTCTGCAATCAGGGCAATTTAACTGGAGTGCAATTAGCACTATTAAATGTCGATTCTGCATAAACAAATCTGACTAAGAAGCGAAAGTGGGGTGAGAACCTCATATAAACTGAAACTGATTTTTTAAAATTATGTATCCGGGTCCTTTACAATTGATCCGTGACGTTTTCATCTCGGAATATATTTACATCATAAATACATTATGGTTAAATCAACATTTTTTTTTTCTTTTTTTTTTTTTTTTTTAAACTCAACTAAATACGAATACTAATAAAGAAGAATAGCCTAATTAAATGCAACAGTTCACTTCCTTTGAACAATACTGTTTCCCATCTTCCCTTTACGGTCGTCTTTTGATCTGTGCCACTACTAAAGTTGCAGTTTTCAGGAGGTAAAGCTGGGAAACAATTCGTTCATTAAAGCTGATTGGGAGACTCATAGGTTCTTATTCAAGAGCATCAGATGAAATGGCTCTTCTGTTCAAATAGAGCTCTAGGAAAAAGCTGCCAAATATTTTCCAAATAAATCGATTTAATAGCAGTTAAATCTAAGATTGCTGTACAGTTTGCCCTGAATCCTAGGAAGAGCATGGACTTCTACACGTGGATGTTGCAGGTGGGAAAGGGGCAAACCTTTCCAAGTTCAGGAGAATCAGCATCATTTTCTGCCAAACAGAAGGGACGTGGGAAGGAAACAGGCAAACTGCTCATCGCAGAGATAAATAATTGCGTCCTCACGGATTTGTTCTCTCTCTTTTTTTCTTTTTTTTTTTTCCCCCCGAGCAACAGGACTTCCGTACGAGCCCCTCTCCTCTCTCTCAATTAGACTTTTCATTTACGTGATCTAGAAACCACCATTGATTATCAGAGCAACGCAGAGGGGGACCTGGTGATAAATTAATAACTCCAGTTAAGAAAAGGCTTCCCCGCTATTCAGCCCAAGTGTAGATATTAAAAGGAGGAAGGATATATAGAGATGGCGTTAAAATACAGACCTTGGTGCCTGTTGAGTCCACTGAATTCTTTCTGCTGTAGGGTTTTTCATTTGTGGGTAAAGATGAAGTGCAGCTTTTGATTAGAAGGAAATCTTTTATAGTTAATAAAAAGGGAATGAGCACCGGGATCAAATAGATCGTGGAAATTAAATAAAAATTACGGCCTTCTCCAGCAATTTCTGCTGGAGCCTTCATGCAATGTTTATTACATAATGCACCCCCGCTCCTCTACCCCCTGCACAGAGCTCGAGGTGGAGCACCAGGCTGGGCTTTTTCATCTTTTTCTCGATCTTTAAGGTGACACTATTCAGGGGTAACAGGGCGACCCATATTACTCAGCTTTTAAAAAGTCTGCACGGTGGTTTTAGAAATCCTGTCGTCTACTGAACGTAGTCAAAAACATGTTTGTGGAACTAATTGTCTTCCGCTAAATTTATTTGGACCATGTATTTAAAACCTCTCTTGTTCTGTTTATCTCATCCGAAGACACGTTAACAGTTCAAGAGAAGATTAGTTTCAAAGGAAGAAAGGTGCCTGCAGACTGTGTGATGATTTTAATTACTGCATATTTTGGAAGATTATTCAGCAGCATCATAGGTTTGCTGTCTGCCTTGGTAGGAAAGTGTGAGAGCATTGTATGAGGAACATCGTACGAGGGTTTTATCCCGTGGTTCACATGCTCTCCGGTACTGTTATGATACATAGGGTAGGCATGACAAGCTCAGATTACAGCAGGCTTGCAATTCAGCCAGCGCTACCGTTCACGAAGCTTCCTTAAATTGAAGGTGTTTCTAAACAGGAGTTTAATTAGTAAGCGGCTGGACCCACGTTCACAGAGCGTAAAACCACCCTTTCACACGCGTCTATTAAAGCAGCTCTGATGACTCGGTAATTGGGTCCATGCTCTAAACCGAGGAGCTGCAGGCTCAGCGTTAGCTGGGCCGTCTCCGGCAGCGGTCCCGCCCCGAGAGGTCCTGCCCGCCCGACTCCCGCCGCCGCCGCCGTGGGGCTGCCTGGAGACGAAGGTAAGCAGCGGTTGTGTGCGGGGTGCCAGAGCAGCGGGCACGTGCCGCGCCACGACACCCTAACCACAGCAGACTGCTCTCCCCGCATTCCTCCTAGTGTCCCGCTCCTGACTCTGTCCAAGCTTTTTTAATCGCATTTTCAGCCAGGCATGATTCAGAACGTTGGTTGTGATGAAGCGAGATGTCTATCTGCAGATAAAGATACGTGGGAGCGCGATAGTCAGGGTGATTGACATCACGAAGTTCTCTTCAGTCCACAATGACCAATAAATCTTCCTGCAGGTTTCCCCTGCTAATGAATTGATGGTTTGGAAGAGCGAAATACGCTGGACTCCCCATTTGTATGTTACCCTCTTCCCCCTGTCCCGGGATTCGCGTGAGGAAAGACTGGGACCTGTTCATTGTGCTCCTTCTGTGTACTCTAATTACTGAAGCTCAGGCTTAGGGTGAATCTCAGCTCAGATCATGAACCATTTCACGTTCAAATGCAAGCTTGCAGTACTTTCCTAGTGGCAATTAGGAGCCTATTACAAGCCATTAGATTGATCAATGTACCTTAAACAATGTGAATGATTTATATGGCAAAGAAAAAAACCTTTTTACATCCATTGTACTGTTCCAGCCACCAACCTGGCACTTCGTCTCCATTCATCACAGCTTTAAACAACAAAAGTGATTTATTTAGAAAACTTACATGCAAAGAAACAAGCTCAATTCCTTCGTTTGGAAGGGTATCGGAGCTTTATCTGTCTTTATTGTCAAGCGGTGTAGGCTGTAGGAATTCAGGCATATGGGAGGAGGAGGGGAGGAGTGGATTTGCTGGTTTCCAAACGGTTTAATTCACCTTGTACCTGAAAGAAGGAAACAAAGAGACTGCTTCTTAAACAAGCCCTGAATCTGCAGTGCATATGCAACACAGGGAGGAGAATAGTCTTACAGGTGCGTTTATCAAAGTGTTGAGGTAGCTTTTTGTAGCTACCCAAAGTCTTTTAATGACATTGTGGACACACAATCACAAGCCCTGAAAGTTCAGTAGCTGTGGAATGGACAGAGGGCTGGGATGTGCTAGGTGATGGAGGCAAGGAATACATGCAACCTTCCTCAGCATGTATAGTTATTCTAACTATTCTACAGTGAAAAAATTACAAAATATCAGCTGCTATCAAAGATAGAGCAGCTGTCCTGTGGGCCTTGGGCATGTTTTGTCTTGTCTCCTTTCCAAAAATTTGGAGAACCTCTTGCAGTTGGGAAATTGCTCCCAGCCCCTTGCAGCCTCAGGTGAGGGACTGGAAGAAGATGGTGGCTTTGTGTTTGCTTTGACTATGCTTTGTCACTTGTTCAATGGATGTCTTCTGTTTCTTGCATTTTCCTTACCTTTTTGTTAGACTTTTTAACCTTACTACTCAGTGCTGCAAAATTAATGTTGTCTTTAGAGCTACAAGGTGACTGAACTGTCATTAAACAGTTCTGAATTAAAACTACTGAGAAGAAGAGGGCCACACATGTAAACTAACTCAGCTACTCTTTAAAGTGGGACTTGGTGCCACCAGTGTAACCAGTGACAGTATTTGTTAGAAAAAGCCCAAAAATATTTGTAAGCCTTAGTTTATCTGGAAATTTGTTTTGAGATACGAGGGAGAATGCTATTAAGATCCCAATTATCATTTGAATTTCAGCAATAATCCAGTCTACTATTTCTGTGTTCTGGTCTGTAGAAATTGCTGTAATGTTTGTCAAAAGTCACATTTTATAGTGTCATTTTCTGCAAGGAGGTAAGCACACAGTGCATCAAAGAAAATGCACACAAATGTACAAAGAAAAGAAACAAGAGATGGATCTCTATCAAGAGATATGACTCTTCTATTACAAAGTGTGGGCACAGCTGCTTCAGAATCTGATTTTCCAAGTTGTCCATATGGGATTGAGACTATTCACTTTTTTCTCTGGTTATCAGCTGCTTGCTTTCTTGATAAAAAGGGATTAGTAACATTCAATGTCTACCATGTAAACTAGGCAATAGATGCAATAGGAGTAAAAGCTCTCCTCCCTTTTCCATATAGGAGATCCTATAATAACAAGAGGGGTGTTTCCAGTGAGCCTGTCATATACTAAATCAAATTGTTCCTTTTCTTATAGGCCCTACTCCATCAAGAGCAGTGTGTCTTGTTTATCTTAAACTTGTTCTTTTTCACAGACAAGACGTGCAAATAGAATAAAGGATATGGAGGGAAACCTCTTGCAAAGGTTTAGTAGAGACTGCCAATTTATTTACGTTGTACTTGTAAACCTTTCTCCTTTTCCAGATCCTTGCCTTTGTCGCTTTGCCCAGGAGAATTGCTGGGCCGATTGTCTCAGGACAGGCTCTGGACTTCCTTTACTTTATGTATCTTTACAAAAGCTGTCTACTTGAAGGGCTTTCTGCAAGCCTTAACCTACACATATACATCTTCTTGTACTAAAGCAGCCTATGCTGCATCACATGCTGTTTCAGGCACTTGCATTCCATCTGGACTACATTGCCCTTTAATTATCAGTCTTCTTATTGTAGTCAAGTGAACTTTTACTAATCTTTGCATTTATTGTCAAGGTAAATAGATGCTGCTTTTAATCAATATGGAGGGCCACACCAATGCAGCTCAAAGTAACTTAAATCAACTGTAAAGAGTTCAACCTGTGTATAATTAGAGAAAACATCAACTATTCACTCCAGTCTGATTCAGAGTCTCTTTAGAGACAGACCTCTTCCTTTTGCATGGTCCGACTCTCACCCCTCCTTGCTTCTTACCGCTCTGCAAAGCAGGCAAGAGGAATACAGTGGAGGCCAAGAAAGGATCAGTCCTGCTGAACTTCAGGCTGCTTTGTGATTTGAAACTGGCAGGTGAATATAAGCATATGGATACAATATAACACCTTCTTAAAAAAAAAAAAAATTGATTGCATCTTGGCCTTTGTATTAAATGAGCTGTTATCTGCAGAAGCTGAAATAATGCATACAGTCACTTTAAAGGAAAGTAGGTTTCCTTTGTGAACATAGCTATTATTTCAATAGTACTTGAGAACTATTTCAATAGTGGCCAGGTTGTTGCTTACTAAAATACATTCGAATTGAATATGTATATATCGAGTGGTGTTTTTTATGTGTTTTTTTTTTTTCTTTTTAATTTTAGTTTGAATTATTTCTGAGGTTCTCATTAAATTTACCATTTGTAAAGGACAGATTAAATGAAAATGGCTTTAAGAAAAATAGAGCTGGAAATTATTTTGGCCTTTCTGACCTGGAAGTGGTGAGGACTAGATACTGGACAAGTCTGACATTTTAGGTATTCCCTCATGGTTTCAGACCTTTGTACAGATGAACTGCATCTGGGACAACCCAGCAGTCAACTTTTTGCTACCTTAATGTAAATGAGAAGACTACAGCTTTCTTAATCAATCTAGGCAGACAACACCAAAGGAAAAATAAAACTTGGGTAAGGGCAATGCTGAGAACAGAGTGCCTATTATCCACAATAATGCTCCTAACATTTTCTAAACAGTTGTTACCTGTGTCTGTCCATAATTGTCCTTGTTATAGTAACAGTGCAATCTTTCTTGCAGAACACTTAAAGAAATCTCTCTCCACTGACTTTTCCAAATGTAAACAACCTATATGACATTTTCTAATGTAGAATAAAAGTGGTAAGTAGGTCCCACACTAAAGAATCACTTTGACTGGAGTGTCTGAAATGCTAGAGGGATTTTTTGAGTGGGTTAGAAAACACCACCATTTGCATCCAGTTTCCAAGCGCAGGCCTGTATTTAAATGTGAGTGTCAGTAGGACCTATATAGCACGTTGTGGCTGAACTTGGATGGTCACAGAGAATGGACAGATCACCTTCTCACTTGCGAAGTCATGGAAGATAAATTGTAGATTTCTGATACCTAATATTGCTCATGGCTTTTGTTTTTTCCACATGACTAATTTTCAGTCTTGACACTAACAAGCATTTGTCTGCTTAGAAAACAATATGACTACAAAATTTCCAGTTAAACAACCAGAAGTCAACATCTATATCACCCTGCTTCTGCATTCATAGTCCTGTTAGATAAACCATGTTAGTTACTCTCATTAAAACAGTACTTTCTGTAAACAAACTGTTAAGCACCTCAGAAGGACTGAAAGCAGTGAAACAAAATGAAAGTTTCAGGTTTCTAAATTTCATCTCTGTATTAAGAAATAAGATGTTCACAATTTCTATGCAGTGCTTGCACAGTGTAACTTGATCCTGCGTTACACGCTTTGGAGGATATTTAGCAAAGCTTCTAGGTTGGTTCAGCTTGAGACAAGTACCACAAAAATGTGTGCCGTTTGTTGAGGGTTTTGTATAAACATGATAGCTGAAAGCATAAATCTCAGAGGAATAGCTGGCAGTACCCACCATCTTTTTCATATTATCACTGTACATACATTAGTATGTAAAAATGAAGTAGCCAGACCTTGCGGTCATTAGCCAAGTTGTTAAGCACTAACTGCAACAGACACATTTTTCTAAGTGAGGACTACATGCACTGATTCAAAGTAAGATGTTGGTTAGTGAATGTAGAAACTTGTGCTTGTTTAGATAAAATGCTCTGAATAATTGTGAACTACAAAATACAGTTGCAGCCTTTGAAATGATTCATTGCTGCATTCTGCTTTAACTCTTGAGTGTTTTAGAATCCTGTTTTCCCAGCAGTTGGGAAGGTCCCTTCTTGGACCACAGAGATATGATACTGTACTTTTCCAGGGTGTAGCTTTAGTCAACACAAAGAGACTGGCTATATCCCATGAGGCAACAAGACTGCAGGAACACCTCTTTGTGTCAAAAGTGCAGACTGGAAATACTAAAAAATGTGGTTTTATTGCCATGTGATGGAGGGACTCGGCCAATACAGCATTGGATGATCTAGTGATGTGTAAAAAATCTACAGTATCTGTCGTTTTGCAGCTGCAAGACTGAAATTCCGCAAACAAGACTGAAATTCCTCAAATACAAAGTATTTGCACATCATGTCTCACCTGAGCATGCACACTCACACTTAGGCCCGCCTAAGGAAGAGGGAGGAGATCTCTGTAAATAAGCTGCTTAAAAAGAAAAAACAAATAGTCAAACTACCAGCTTGGTAGTTTGATATTCGATTGTCTTTTGTTACAGTATTTTTCAAATAGCTGTTGCCATAACAACATAACATATTTTTCTTTTAGTATTTGTAGCTGTTTGGAAAAAAATATATATTCTTGCCAGATTCCTTCCGTAATAGCTTCAATTAACTGCAGTGACTTCTACTGGAGTGGCCAGTGCTGATGTCTCCTGCTGTCACAAGTCACTCACAAATCAGTTATATTTTTTGGTAAGGACAATTTGAGCTTTATAAAACATGTTCTGTGTTTTTGGTTGGTGTGTTTTGTTTTGTTTTGGTTTTTTTGTCCCCAAAGAGCAAGTATCAATTAGGATGGGATTCTGAACTGATCATTTGCCAGGGGACAAGGTGCTTGATATCCGTCAGCAGAATGTGCCCCACCCTTGAAAAACAAGATCAGACTGAACCATAAAGATTCTCCTTTAATACAGCAATAAGGCGCCAAATACCAAGACACAGACTCTGTGTGTGTGTGTGTAACAACAACAAATTAAAAGGAGAAAAAGGGGGTACAAATCTTTGAGGAGACCAATATTTTCTTCTGTATTCTACAGAAACTAAACTCTTAAGGTAAATGCTGTAGATGAGTGTGGTTTATCACAATCAAACAAAAGTTACTATAAAAGCAATTGGAAAAGGTGAAAGGAAAGAAGTCCACTTTAACCACTGATGCTGCCCAAAAACAATGGCAATTTTATTTTGGATTCGAGTAATTTGCATGACTATTAAATAATAACTTTTCCAGGCCCTCCACACACCTGATGGTGGCAAACATGTCCAGATTATTATATTTAATAATTTGTCTGCTAATACCATCTTATTTCTGGAAACAGGGACAAAGTTATTTATTTTTGCAAGGTGAATTTTATAATCAAATTTTTATAATTTCATAATCAGCTATAATCATCATGGTTTAGTCTAAACAGTTTTGTGTTTTGTTTTTTGTTTTGTTTTTTTTTAAGCTGTTAACACAGAATAAGAAAAAGTTGCATGAAAAAGTTGCATGAATTACTTCGATGTTGTTTCCCAAATCTTTTCAGAGAAGAAAATTGATCCTGACAATCAACACAGTTAAAAATGACCAGTAGCTAGCCAGCCGATTCTGGCATGTTACATTTCTAGGGGAGGTACGCAAGCTTGTGCATCACTATACATGCATGTGTGCCCATGTTTTCTTTGTACTAGCCAAAAAGATGAATTTCAAATCCTTAAAAGTAAAAAATTGTTGCTAAACAATGTGCTTTAATTTCCATATTCTTTTCCACAAATCTGCATTCCTGAGACTACTTTAAATAAATTCCAGAGAGGGTATTTCAGATTTGCACAAGCATAAATGACATTTTAAAATGAAGTGGTTATCTGGTCATAAGGCTTCAGCTAGACTACTGCCATAAGAATGAAATCTCCTGTTTAGTTTAGAAAGGTATCAAACATTTCAGTGAACCTGAAAACAACAGTGTTGAAAACAGCATCTCAAATCCTGTCACTCCATTTAAAATTCAGAATAGATAGCAATTTTTCCCTGTGCAGTTCAAAATTTTTATAATGTGTAGCTGTTCTGTAAGTAAATTATTTTCTGCCATGTTTCAGTGTATTTAAAAGCATACTCACATTGCTGTATTTCCATTTTTAAGACTGCAGCAGGTCCAGCATTAGACTGTCTGCTGGAGTATATTTTTCTGGTTTAGCAACAGAGCTATGTGGGGGTTGATCTAACAGTCTTTGATCACATATCACTTGGTATAAAAAGGTGAAAGTGGTACTACAGATGCCTGCAATTTGATTGATAACGTTAAGAATGTTCATCCACACAACTGTCTACTAGAATTTATTTGCTGCAGAGAGGTTACTCAGTCTGAGATAATTTCGTACAGGCAACAAATCTGCAGTTTTGAAATTCAGTGACAAACACTACATGCTCTTTGAAAAAAAAATTTAATGCCACATACCAGCTGTATGTTATATAAACAACATTAAGGAGATGTTTTAAATTTAGTAACAACTAAACTCTCCTGCATTCATACCACTCTGCTGTAACTAGGACTGAGGAGACATGGTTTAACCAAAAGGAGCTTTCCTACCCTGCGGTTGTGTGACCAGTCATTGTAGGCTTCTCTAGGACCCACAACTACCGAGAGGACATTTGCAGTGGGCACTATTTGAACTTCTGAGCATGGTCTATAAGCTTGTTTAATAATTACATCAACTGTGACAGTTTAATTCAGGGTAGGTATCCAAAACTCTTTCTGAAATTATTAATAGAAATGCTTTATAGCTTATGCATGTCAGAAATTATAAGACAGGTCTCACCGTGGAACTTAACTATTTTAACATTACTTTTTGAAAGTCCAACAATTTAAAACAATCATATAACACTATTTCTTTCTAACTTTTAAAACAAAAAAATGTTTCATTTCAGTGACAGAGTTGATGTAGTTTAGTGACCTCTACAAAAGGCTTCCTCTTTGAAGTGTTCTCTGAAGAGAGCTTCAAGGCAGCTGAATGTCTCAGATTGTGATTTTGTAAGGTTTTGATGCTAGAAAACTATTTAACAAACAGCTCCAGAATATTTAGATTTTGATTAATAACACACAGTGCTGTGGTCTTTAAATAATATAAAGTATGAAATCTAACATGTGGCAGAAGAGTATGCGTTCCACATGGTTAGAAGAATAGGAATAGGGGCACACCAGTATCTGAGCGGGGGGAAATAGTTATACAAAGCAATTAAATTATTCTTTAGGAATATATTAAACCGTTGTCTCTACTTGTGCCAAAAACTTTTCCTCAAACTTTGTGGTTGGAAAGGATGGTTCTTGAGCAATGTAGGGAGTTCTGCTTACCATTGCTTTGTTCTTCAAATGTCCACACTGTATTTGGGTCTGTAGAACCCTGGATTTGGTTAACATTGACTTCCCAGAAGAAAACAGTTTAAGAAGTTTATTAGTACAGTAATGTATGAATAATACTAAATAAACTCAGGGAAACTAGTTGTGTTTAGCCATCCTGATGAGCAATGCTCACACTGAAATCAGGTGTAAGGCCTCAGAACCACTGACTGAAGTTAAATTCCTATGTAGTTTCACAATTTTCTCAAATACTGTAACTTCACTGATAACAGAAGCTTTACTCAGTCATGAGAAGTTTTATTCTAAGAAACTAAAATACTGTAGTTTTTTGAATCTTCCCAGTGAAAGGACTTGAACTAATAATATTAAGAGGTACTGAACTGGCTTACACCGAGGGATTCATTTAAAAATCCCACCTCATTTATACCCTAATTGCTATTAGATTAGGACCACATCTAATCTCAATGTAATTAAATATTACCTGTGTATAAAGATTAGCTCCAGGAGGAGAACTCATGTTTGCATACACGTATTTATTTTATTAAATTAAAAGGAGAAAATACCTTCCCAACCCTGGCATCATATGTCTACACCTCATTTGCATGAATACATTTTTAAATTCCAAAACAGGAAAAAAAAAGGTAGAACTGTAATTGCTATTTTAGGACAAGACAAAGTGGAAACAAAAGCCAAAAGCATTGATTTTAAAAAATAATATTTTGTTTATGACTTGAAGCAAAATGCAAACTAATCAGCTGTTTGCTGTGAATACATTAACAGTGCGAATATACAGGTTGTCAGTTAACATGACGATGCAACGCTGAAGCTGTCCAGATGTAACACTGCCAGAAGATGAGGTGTACCTGTAATTCCTACTTGTTCTGGTTTCAACTTGTGTGCTTACAATGGCTGGAAGTACTATGTAGCCACAGAGCTACATAGCGCAAAAAGACTCGTACCATATTTTGTGAGCAGTTTCACGTTCCATCTATCCATTCAAAGAAAATCCCTCTAAACACAGTGATGGGTTTGGTTACAATACAAATATGCCTTCAGCATTGCACTACTATCTAAACCACTTCAGTGATTTTTGTCTTCAAATCAACGTAGCCATGACTTTGAAAATGCAAAGAGAAGAGCTCGTTCAGCAGGCCCTACTAACTATATCTAGCCACATTTGCCATTTGTTTAATTATAGGCATTCTTGGACTGGTATTACCAAATTGGAAGGGTTATTTTGTAGTTGTTGGTATAAAAAAAATGGTGTCCATTTAATCTTTTTCAGAAGGGTTCAGGCTACATGTTGTGAAAAAAAAATGTAAATAATAAAAGCATTATAATCAAGTGTCTTGATACCTAACCAAATTATTACCCAATTGTGCTGGTTTGAGGC
>WBNM01029801.1:0-18289 GCA_013399055.1 Ramphastos sulfuratus
TCCTCACATCACACATTGAACACCAGCAATATGTCATTTAAAGGGGGGGAAGTTAAGATTTTAAGGAATGATGGGAAAAAAGTATAGCCAAGAGGTATAGGAAGAAATAACAGTAAACTACATCAGGAAAAAGTTGAATGCCCACAGCTGGGAGAAGGAAAGATTTCTATCTTCCTCCTCACATCCAGTCTGAATCTCCCCACCTCCAGCTATGCTCCATTCCCCCTAGTCTTGTCACTACCTGATAGCCTAAAAAGTCCCTCCCCAGCTTTTTATCATAGAATCACAGAATGGTAAGGTTGGAAGGGACCACAAAAGTCATCTAATTCCAGATGATCTTTGAGTAAATCATAACATATTGGTTTCAAACACATAAAATTGGTTACAGCAGGAGACACAAATACCATTCTGGTTTGCGATGTCCAAACCATTTCCCAGTGAGGTCTCTGTCTGCCTTGAGTGTTGCAGGCTTCACACAATGTTCAGCCATCACCCTAATTACCACTTACCCTTTCTTTGATAGCATCAGAATCTAATATCCTTTGCTGCTGCATCATTTTAAATTTCCTCTGACATTCTTGAACTGGCTTCAGCTTTCAGCTGAAAGGATGGTAGCAACCTCTTCCAGAACACCAAGTGATCCCTGGTCATTGCTCAAACCCATTTAAAATTGTTTAAAAGCTGACTGAAAGGCTATTTTTTTTTTGATGATATGGGATTCTTTTCTTTTAAATTCTGTGTGCCAGATGTTTTAATTATGTTTTATTTATTACCTTTTGGACTCTACACTGGGAGTGTAATTCCTGCAGCATTTAGCTAAACATTAAACAAATGTATACAAACATGACAGTTGATCACGAGTGGGATTTATCACAAAGAAGAGGGAAAATTATTTTAATGTAGAGAGGAAATGTTTGGAATTAAGAGATGTGGACATCCTCATTGTTGACTGCTTTTTAATATAATGATAAAAACCTAGGAACTAAGGTTTGCTGTAGATATATGTACAACAGAAAAATATGTTACATAATACCTCTTCCAACAATAAAATGAAAATACGTGGTTCAGTACCAGTGAAAAAATAATTGTTGTTGTATTTGTTTCTCTTAATAACAGTGTAAATGTGGGTTTGGTTTCCAAGGGAACTGAACTCCAGAGCATAAGCTAGAAGGGAACTGCAGTGTGGTTGAGGGGGTGTCCATGTGGGGACAGCCAGGGGACAAGGACTGTGGGCCACACCGTGGAGCACTCTAATAGAAACAAAACTTATAATTGCACCAAAAAAAAACTAAAGGAAAAACATTTGGTTTTCCTAATTTCCTTTCTGTGTGCCTTTTTAATTGATTGATTGTTGTACCAATGCTGTTTCCCCATTGTGGTCATTTACATTTTGCTTCTGTGGTTAGACACTTCTACTAATATAGGTTGTACAGTGGGCTCAACAAAGGCTAAGGCTGTAGTGTGTTTTCCTCAGTCTTGTCCATCTTTCAGACAACACAAGCAGATAACAATGCTTTGAGCATCACAAAACATGGAATTACTTTTGGCTTTGCATTTAGACAGGGACAACATTCCACGTTTCTCTAATTCCCATTCACAGGAGGGAAATGTATGAACAAAATGTCTCAGGCAAGAACAGAGTTTCTGTTCTACCTTTGAAGACCTCCAAAGTAGAGCCCCAGGCAAAATCAAAGACTCTCCAGTGTAACACAAGTAAACATCTTATAGCCTAACTCCACCCATTTCTCTGAATTTGACAAGCCAAGCAAAATGAATGCTGTGAGCCAAACCCACCCATGAAGCTGAGCTAAAAGGCCAGATTCAAGAACAGGTCACCTTTCTGTTGAAACGCTTACTAAATAGGTTTATTCCTCTCCTAGATCACTGGAAATGGAAGAACAGAAAGGCTTGGAGTATATTATTCAGCTGACTTTTAAACCAAGTGCCAGTTAATGCAGTCTGAAGTCTGTCCCATGAGGTGAGGTGTCATCACTAGTTCAGAGAAACAGAATGGCAGCATGATCTGTGTGTTCACCTGAAGTTTGAACACTTAGAGCAACCTTTACGTCAAATCCTGTAGCACAGAAATGTTCAGGGCATCTCTCAAGTCTGTGTGTAAGTTCCTTCCCCTGAGGTGTCGATTGAGCTGCAGTGCTGTCTGCTTACTAAAGTGCAAGAGTGTCCATTACAGATTGCCCCTGGAAGGAATGGGACTAAGACAAGAGCAGCAGCAGCCTAGATTTTCACAACAGCTGGAAACTGACATGTGAGTGAGAGACTCAATCTCATTTCATCTCCAGCAGTTTGATTCAAATGATGAACATATTGGAAGAGAGTTAAAAAGGAGTGTTTCACAAATATTGGTAGCTTCTTGGCTTGTATTTGTAAGCTATGCAAACTGCACACTTCTGCCCTGAAGGAAGGCTATTAGTGCACAGTGAAATACTGTATTTTTATTCCTCTCCATTGTGATAGGATGACCTAATGCCTCTTCTTCCTCAAGCTGCAGAATAGCTGGTCTGCAAATAACCCTGTTGGAAAGCCTCCAGTGGCAATACCTTTATTTAGCCATCAAGCAATGGTCTTACAGAAGATCCAGAGGGACCTGGACAGGCTGCAGAGGTGTGCCCAGGACAACCTCATGACATTCAACAAGGCCAAGTGTAAGGTCCTGCACCTGGGTAGGCACAATCCCAAGCACAACTCCAGGCTGGGTGGTGAATGGCTGAGAGCAGCCCTGAGGAAAAGGACCTGGGGGNTTGGACGAGGCCTTTAGTGACCTGTTCTAGTGGGAGGTGTCCCTGCCTATGGCAGGGGGTTGGAACTGGATGGTCTTTGAGGTCCCTTCCAACCTTACCTCCAGCTTTGCTCCATTCCCCCTAGTCCTGTCACTACCTGGCAGCCTAAAACATCCCTCAAGAGCTTTTTTGTAGGCCCCCTTCAGATACTGGCAGGCCACAAGCAGGTCACCTGGGAGCCTCTTCTCCAGACTGAACAGCCCTAACTCTTTCAGTCTGTCCTCATAGCAGCGGTGCTCCAGCCCTCTGAGCATCCTCATGGCCCTTCTCTTGACATGCTCCAGCATGTCCACAACCCCCTTGTCCCAGGGGCTCCAGAACTGGATGCAGTACTCCAGGTGGGGTGAGCTGCTTTAACTCACAAATCAGTCAACAAATCATATAGCGTGGAAGACCACTTGGCGTGACCGAGCAACCAGTGCTCCCGGAGTACCTGCGGTTCAGCTGATGGATCCCCAGCTGGCATAGCAAGCCCTTGGACTATAGCAAGAGCTGCTTCTTTGGAGCAATTTGCTGTTGATCCCTTTATTTGAAGAAGCAAAGAAAACATTGATTTCCCAGCTTAACAAAACACCATGTTGGTTTGTGGTGTCTTTGCAGATACGCATACGTACAGCCTCAGCAACAGAGCCTGGGGCTGATGCTGAGGAAATAACTTTTCCTTCTACATAAACAGTGGTTTCAGCTCCAGTTCCTCCTGCATGCAGCCTGTGACAGCACCCTCAAGCTCCCTAGTGCCAAGAACAACTCTTAAATCAGTGATGAGAGGTAAAGGTGAAACAAAAAAGGTTGAGACTGAAAAATCACTTGATAAGCAAAATAAGTCTGACACAAAGATGCCCATGTTTTCTGAAAGATGTAACATTTCCTGTTTTCATTCAACATTAGATGTTGCAACATGATGATCAGGCTTGGTAGAGTAGCAATTCCATTCTGCATAATTTCCAGGGTTTCTCAGTTAGATTTGGTTTCAGTGTGAAACAAAAGCCAGTGTTTACTCTGAAACAGAGCTGAGATGCTCTCTGGAGGGACAATGAGAGGAGTTCTCAGCCCAGGCTGCCTGTGGGGAGGTGCCTGGCCCTGTTTCCTTGTCACCCCACATAAGAAAGAACGTTTTCTGCTGCCATGTCTTGCTTTCAACAAGCTGGCCACCTCTGATAAAAAATTGTTCTGCTGGATTTCTTTGCCAGCTCTATTCAATGTGTTTATAACAATTACATGCTAGCAAAGACTGCAGACTCAGCAGAGTGAGGAAAATAAATATTTGGGTTTTAACAGAGGGAAAGAATAAAGCAAAATAGCAAATGGGAAGAGCTGAATTTAATTTCACTCCCCCAGTACGTCCACCCATTTCTTTTTACAGCACTGGGGCACTGTAGAACAACTCAACAGGGCTGTAACAGTAACAGCCGTCTCAGGTTTAGTTTGCAAGTGCTGGCTCTTAATGGTGTGTCTGGCAGGCAGAGCTTTTCTCCACATTTTCATGCTTTCTGGCCATTTGCAGTCTCTTTGCTTTCCTCAGCACCTGGGGTGATTTCCCTCTCCCTGCCTGCGAAGAGAAGCTCTGGAGGTGAAAGGCTGAAGCAGGAGGCTGGGGATTAAGGACACCGAACCAAGTCCCCAGAGCAGTTTCATTGGCTGCCCTGCTTGGCATTTGACTCGCTCTTTGCTTCCCCTAACATTTCACTTGTCAGGTAGATTGGAGCAGCCTTAGCCTTCCTCCACAACTTAACTCTGCCTGGCCTAACTTGAGTGGCCTGACAAATTACCTGAACATCAGCTAAATGTAAGAAAAGCCTACTTGCCACTCCTCAGGGATGTGGCAGGAATGCACAAAAATCACTCTGGATCAGAGGCAAAGCCCATCTTTTGGGTTCACAAGTCAGATACCATTTCTCTAGTCTGCCTAGTGCTAACCCTAACCCACCCTGTCAGCCAACCCACAGGGGTTTTGGTGACTTGACACTCAGGTTCACCTTGTGAGAATGTTCCAGTATCAAATATATGAGTACTTTGTGTCTCCTTTCCTTATTATTTTTAGGACCACTAGTGGCAGGGGGAAAAAAAAAAAAAAAAAGTTTGTAGTGAAGATCCTTGTGGAAATCCTGTAACATAAAAGCAAGACATAAAATACCAATATAGCTATGAACTCTGGCCAGTAAGGAAAGAATGCCAAAATGCCATTTCTTTAATTAACATTCTGGATTTTCTCCAGGAAGAGTTATTTCACCTTTTCCCTTCTTATACAGGATACTCTGAAAGAATAAACTGGAACAGAGCTCTCAGTTTGTGGAGGGAAATATGCTTCTGTGCTAACCAAGGGAAATTATGGTGTACTGATATTAAAAAAGCTTCCCTTTCTCCCCTCTGGCACCTCCAAAAACATCCTACTATTCTTCTGAGCACAAACCCAGGGCTACTACTGCATAACTCAATGAAATATTAAAGTCTGCCAGGAAAATATCCAAGACATAAAATACATTTATAGCTACTGGTGATTGTTATTTTATGCCTGTCAGTAATCATTTTTGCAAACAGCTACCCTCAATTATTGATATTTCATTATGGGGTTTCAAGGTGAGTCTGTAGATGACAGGTTTAACCTCTAATTTTCTATTTCTTAGTAGGAATACTCTTGGCATGATGAGTGTGATGGTTTGGGAGTTCNGGGAACTCCAGGTCATGAAGCTCCATTCTTCCACATAACCTTCATTTTGACCCTTGATACCAACAAACTGTTGGGTTTTGTCTGCAACCCTTAGCCAGATCATTCCAGCTGTGCAGATGTCATTAAAACCTTCCACTCTATGTGGCTCTAGTTCTGCCAGGCCAGCAATTTTCCCCCTTGAACTGAGAAGAATATTAAGCTGCCAAAAGGGCAAGAGAATTTTCTACCTGCTCCTGCACTAGGGTTGCATCAGTGCAACTATATTATTAAAAATGTTTCAAACACACCTGCAAAATAAATAGTAAAATGAGTAAGACCTCTAGATGTGGACAAAGTCTATCTCCCACAAGAACACAGAAGAGCTGTATCATTTTTCCTTGGTTTTGGCAGTTGAAGGACAAAATCCTAACGGAGAACACAGGAGAGAAATAACGAGGTTATTTCTTAGACTGAGAAAGTGCAGGTGGTTATTTGTTCTAGTGAGACCAAGATTGCTCTTTTTCTGGCTGGACATGTCAGATATAGGCACAAAGCAATGTGTGAGGTTTCCTCCTGCCCTCTGTGAGAAGCTCACCTCAGCTCTCTTGTTGCTTTCAGCTAGACTGGCCATAATGAAAAAAAAAATCATGGAATTTCCACCCATAAAATGACTGTATTGTGAACTATGGGCAGTCTTGGAATTGTCATTTCTTGGCAGTCCTGAGCAATGAATTACAGTATGATACATCTGGGGCTAATACCGTAAAGAGTCTGCATGGTAAAGATCTGGATAGTGCAAAACTGAGCAGAAGTAAACAGCATTTCACAGTGATAAAACACACTGGACAGGGTTTAATGTGACGGTCGACTTAGAAAGCAGAATATTAAACTGAGTTGTTTCAGAGTTTCTTAGAAGGATGTTTCTGAGCTGTTATGCCGTGGATGCAGCTCTTCAAATGTCACTAAGGCATTTTGCTCCTCAGCTGGTGTTGTCCAACTGGTCAGGAGCATCAAGAGTGTGTATAACATAGCAGGGCTGTGTATAGGTGCATCCCACAGTGGGGCCAACAGTCTGGCCTCACAAAGCGAGTTGTGCTGATTGAGGCCGACTCTGATAAGATACCTGACATCTGGAGGGTATTATAGCAGAGACTGTAGAGCTGCTGAACAAAGTGAGAGAGTAGGAAAAAATCAAACAGTACTGTACGAAAAAGAGGAATCAGACTCGTTACTCACAGAGTGAAATCCCCTGAAAAATCAAATTCCGGAGGAATCAAAACTAGTCACAGATTGATGTCAAGGGTCAGCCTCCATGGAGGGATTGTGCAGGGTGAGAAATACTGTACTATTTTACATTGACTTCCTCAGAATGAAATTATTCATTTCATAAATGTTGAAATGTTTCAACACCTCTGGACAAAACTGATTTTTGTGCATTTAATATTGCTCTCCCTCTCTCCTCACTATTTTTCAGTTTAGCAAGAGGTAATATAAAAAAGAAGATCCAGAGCTGATGAAGAGCAGCCAGACATTCCCTATGGCATTCCAAATACATCACTGGTCAGGACAGGATTTTGTCTGTGCTTCTGCCTCAACTTGAGCCATAACAGCCTCAGACATGAATGACACCAAAATGCACTTGCTCAGTCTGATCTTTTGGCTGATACAGCGAAGCAGCAATCAGACTGAGCCTGAAATATTTATGAGAGAGAGTCATGAAGAGCAGAAACTCCAGAAATTTATTATTTAGTCTACATGTCCTTTATTCTGTGTTCATTGGTAATTCATATAAATTCTGCCCTTTTGTCGGGTGAACTGGATCTGAAGTAACATCTCCGAAGCAGCCTGAGTTACTCTGGATTTACATAGCTGTGTGGGCTAGCAGGATCTGCCTTACAGCATTTTAGATTAGCCATGTCTCAAAAGGCACTCTGAATCCATGGCTCAGAGAATCCCCAGCTAGTTTAATCTTCACAAGCTGCCCTTGCAAGGTGACCTGCAAACATGTTTATGGGTCTGGCACAATACTATCTTATTCCTCAGGTTGATTAACCTGTCAGAAATTAATCTCTTTCTTCAGACCTCTACTTTTGCAGGTGCTCTTGGTATAAATGCCTCAACCATACAAAAACAAACTAGACAAAAACGTGCAGACGCTTTATTTGGCATGGAAAGAAACCAAGGACACAGCTCTGCTACGGTTGCAAAAATAAAAAGAGTGTGGGGAACTTGGCCTTCCTCAATGGAAACTCAACATTTGGGTGGCCCTGCTGCAGTCTGTGTGGGGCTGGCAGTCATTGTCTCTGAATGAAGAGGCTGGCTTAACCTGGATCGCTATCAAATCCTCCCTCTGTGAGGCCATGCATTTGGCAGAGGTACTGACAGAAATTCTCTGGCTGAGAAAGCACAATCAAATCCTGTTAGGCATAATATCTTGAGAAGGAGGTCCATAAGTTTAAAACACTGAGAAAGTTTGACTGTGGGTGTTTGGCATTTTCTCCAGTTGATGATTTCTTTGAATTCTCCTTCAGTTAGGAAAATCCCAGATTTAAAAAAAAAAACTACCAAAGTTAAAAAAAAAAAAAAAAGGATTTTCAAAGATCAGTGTTTTGTCAGGACCAGATTAAATTCTTCCAGTCCATCTCTCCTATCCACCATTCCTCCCTTGCTGTGTGCACAGGGGATAACCATGCAGCCCAAACTGCTAGGTTACTTACTAGGTTTGGAGAGCAAGAAAGAAATGCTGAGATTAGTACCTGAACAAACATTTGGAGCGGGGAGAAAATCCCTCCTCATAAGCAGGAGGAGGTGGGCTCTGTACCAGTGCATCCCTCAAAGGCTGCCTCATTACCATGTACTATCAGTGTGCCTAAAGAGGAAATCCACAAAGAAAAGGCTTGAGTATCAGACCTCTCCCCCACTCACCCTTGCTTTCACAGCAAAATGACATCTCTAGATTGCTAAGCAGCTTGCAGTGGAGGTGTAGGCACCACAGAAATATCTTTTGATGCCCAAGGCAGGATGCCAGCTTGGTGTGTCATCACCTGCTGTCCCTTACGCCTTGTGTCAAGGAATATTAAAAATACAACCTTGGTTCCAGTTCCAAGCAGTGCTTGAACTCCATGAACCATCCCTAGCAGAGAACATGGTTTGCAGTTTTCCATGTCTCTTTCCCAGGCCTACACTATAGGTTTGCATTTGCCCATCGGTGACCCACTGTGCACCCACCCAGGGTTAGTGAATTTTGCTGTTTGTATCAACAAAAAATGAATTAAGCTCCTGACTCCACAGCTTTTACTTGCCCAAGGAAAGCTCATAGGCTCTAACCCCAGGCTGTTTGCAAAGCCTGTCAAAAACCATTTGTGTATGGAGATCACAGCAGTGAATCTCATAGTTAAGGCTAAAAGGCAATTCTATGCCAAGCTCATTCTAGGTCACCAACTTCCTAAGGGTATTCTTCCAAGAAACAGCTTTATCTTGAGTAGTTCAGCAAGAGGAGAGAGACTGTGAGTTATGATTAACCCCTTCTTCAAAAGGAGAAGCAAGAATTCCTCAATTTATCACATTCATCACTCATTATTTAGTCAGGGTAAGACTTTTTCCCCACAAGGCCAGTTCAGAAAATAAAGTTACAAGGAAATTACAGATTTAAATGGAGAAAAAAGAAACAACCTTTGCCCTTTCAAAAAGGGAATATTTTATATGTGCATCTAGGGCATTATCTACCACTCCTTTCGGAAAACTACATACAGTGTATTTAAATTTAAAAGAAATCTCATTGAAATTCTCTACCAACTTGAGTTAAAGGCTTCACACCCTGGAAAAAACAAGCATCCATCAGGAAAGACATGGAAATAAAGGAGGCACACAGATGCAGCTTTGAGGAAAGAGATGAAGCCATATAACAAGTGTGACATGGCTAATTAAGAAAAAACAGAAAGAATGGAAGTAAAAAAAAAGAAAAAAAACTAAACAAATCCAGCTAAATGATGGGAGGAGCATTAACCAGTCTGGGACAGTCCTACCCAAACACATGGAGCTTGCACATCTTCATTGGCTGCCATTAGGTTGTGGGAGAACAATTACAGGGAGGGACTAGCAGAAAGACCACCTGAGCTGATGGTAATATCTGACCTAGACCACACCATCTTCTAAAAGACACACAGACCACGAGTAAGTAGGATTAAAAACATCATCTTTCTGAGGCTGGGACTCTAAAAGGTTTTTCCCTTAATTAAACATTAGTTCTAAGATGTCAACCTAGTGCTCAGCAATTGTCAAAAAACATCAAATGTTGAGAATCTTTGGGAAATAGCAGAACTGAGAACAAATACCACAGGAAGGACATGGAACTGTTGGAGCGGGTCCAGAGGAGGCTACGAAGATGTTCAGAGGGCTGCAGCAGCTCTACTGTGAGGACAGGCTGAGAGAGTTGGGGCTCTGCAGCCTGGAGAAGAGAAGGCTTCCAGGAGACCTTAGAGTAGCCTTCCAGGATCTGAAGGGGGCCTCAGGAAGGCTGGGGAGGGACTACTGACAAGGTCTTGCAATGACAGGACAAGGGGCAATGGGTTTAAAATATCCCAATTAGCCTCAAACCAGCACAGATCACCATATAGTGGCAGAGCTCCCAGCTCTGTGGAGAAGAAGGACAAAGAACAAGGGCAGACGCGGAAAGCAAAGAGGTAAGGCTGACAAGGCTGTTCTTGTCTCAGAGCACATTGGGTAGATACTGTAACCAAGCTTTTTTTGGGGAAAAAAATCCAGACACATTGAGCTCTTGGAGAGCCCCACATTCTGCTTCATCTAATCAAAGGGCTAGATTTGTGTGTTGCAGCACACAACCTAATGCAGGAAATACCAGTTTATCATTGAGTTGGGTTGTTGTAGAGAGAGAACTCTTGTAGTAGCTGTGGTGACTGCCTGCCTGGCTGGACAGTGGCACGGCTGGATAGGGCAGCTCTGCTGCTGTGACCTTCATGCACCAGGCAGCTGTCAGAGCAGCTTCTCCTGGCTGGCTGTACTCAATAGCAAGGTAAATAGCAATTACTTACCATGACACGATGGGAAGCCTGTGCTGGACTGGTGAAGTGCCAAGGACTTTTGAGAGGTGACCTGGCACGCAAACATACCAAATAAGTGACAGCAAGGGGTAAAGAGTGGACAGGTCACTTAAGCTTTTGCACTTTCATTAGTCTCTTTTGACCCACTTCCTCCCTGACTACAGGTGACACTGTGACAGCTATTTTCCAGCTTGGCACAACTTCTTTCAATTGTTGCCTTTATTACTCAAGGGCCTTGACCAGTTTCAGGGCTAGTGAGCCCACTCTATACACATTTACACATGTACCTTTGGATCCTTCTTGTCTCCTCCATGCCATGGTTACTATGGAGTAACATTAAGAAATTAGTGGTTTAATTTTCCATGAAACAGAATCCAAGTTTTGTCCTGTCTAAATATGATGAAAAAAGCAATCCACAAAGAACTGTGCTAGGAGAAATCACAAGCTTTTGTTACTACACTAAATATCTTGATAACCAATACGGTTTAAAACATTTCAAGAAGTTTTCATTGTAACAAATACCAATTCCTTACTAGCCTGACCTGAATATTAAACTGGAATAGAAGAGAAATATTTACTCTGCTCTTGTCAGGCCCCATCTGGAGTACTGTGTACAGTTCTGGAGCCCCCAGCACAGGAAGGACATGGAAGTGTTGGAGCAAGTCCAGAGGAGGCCACGAAGATGCACAGAGGGCTGCAGCAGCTCTGCTGTGAGGACAGGCTACAAGAGTTGGGGCTCTGCAGCCTGGAGAAGAGAAGGCTTCCAGGAGACCTTAGAGTAGCCTTCCAGTATCTGAAGGGGGCCTACAGGAAGGCTGGGGAGGGACTATTGACAAGGTCTTGTAATGACAGGACAAGGGGCAATGAGTTGAACTGGCAGAGGGGAGATTTAGACTGGATGTTAGGAGGAAGTTCTTTACAGTGAGGGTGGTGAGACACTGGCACAGGTTACCCAGGGAGGTTGTGGCTACTCCCTCCCTGGAGGTGTTCAAGGCCAGGTTGGATGAGGCCTTGAGTGACCTGTACTAGTGGGAGGTGTCCCTGCCCATGGCAGGGGGTTGGAACTAGATGATCCTTGAGGTCCCTTCCAACCTTACCATTCTATGATTTCACTTTCTTAACTGAAAATTGTCATGGTTTATTTGAAATTTATCAGTATTTGATTACTGAAAAATAAACTTGTTATCTACATAATAATCTTCATTAAACTGATGTTCTGCAGAGGACTTTTTTTTTTTGATTGGTGCTGAGATTCAAAATTAAGAATTGTGCTGGAGGAAGAAATGTTAAGTCCTTTAGGACATTACAAGCTCCCTGACATACAGATACACAGAACAAGTGCTGCAGCTGAAATTGATGGCCTAATGACCCCAGCTCTTGGAGGTCCAGGGTGTCTCTCATGAATTTCTAGAGCAACTATTCAACTAATCATGTATGCCATTGATATACAGGCACCACGAGCCAAAAGTGCATGACCTTCTCAGCATGTTTCTTTGAAATGCAAACAAGCTCAGAGAAGCTGAGNATGATGAAAAAAGCAATCCACAAAGAACTGTGCTAGGAGAAATCACAAGCTTTTGTTACTACACTAAATATCTTGATAACCAATACGGTTTAAAACATTTCAAGAAGTTTTCATTGTAACAAATACCAATTCCTTACTAGCCTGACCTGAATATTAAACTGGAATAGAAGAGAAATATTTACTCTGCTCTTGTCAGNATTCAAAATTAAGAATTGTGCTGGAGGAAGAAATGTTAAGTCCTTTAGGACATTACAAGCTCCCTGACATACAGATACACAGAACAAGTGCTGCAGCTGAAATTGATGGCCTAATGACCCCAGCTCTTGGAGGTCCAGGGTGTCTCTCATGAATTTCTAGAGCAACTATTCAACTAATCATGTATGCCATTGATATACAGGCACCACGAGCCAAAAGTGCATGACCTTCTCAGCATGTTTCTTTGAAATGCAAACAAGCTCAGAGAAGCTGAGTCTCTATAATTCAGTGTAAATTATTTTCCATTTCTTCCCATAAAACTGTGGCAACAGAGTGTATTGCTTGTTTTAAACACTAGGCAGAAGCTCACCGGTGTTTAACGGTGTTAGCCATTTGAGAGCTTGAATATCTAAAACAGATCACAAGTTATTCACTGTCTCTAATCTCTAGTAAATGCCACTTATTCCATTAACATTCACATGAAGCTGTTTTCATCACACTGGACTCCTCTGTGCAAAAGTCAAGGACCTAATCAAATACATAATCAATCATTCTGCTTGTCAGCTGCAAACAAGAAGCAAAAGACTTCTCTGTGTCTTCTAAAGAGGCAATTATGTAGGACAAGTGAACCATTGGTTTCCAAGAACATGTAATACACAAGTAATGCATAAGAGGCCTGTATGCTGCACAAGAGCCTGTGGTGCTGGGAAGAAACCTTGTGACTGAATTCCTGAAGAGGAACATTTCTGATGGGCTACTCAGATTGCCCTGACTGATGTTTTGGTGTTATACTGTATGGAAGGGTTTTTTAAAAAGCTGGCTGCAATCACTGGAGTCAAAAACTTCTTACAAATTAAGAGAAGACAGAAGCAGGCAGCTCTTGGCTTTAGTATCACTGAGCTTTCATGATGGGTGAACTGTTGCCAGAGAACTCTTCTCTGCAGAGCGGAAAGTGGCAAGGCAGTGAAAACAGCCCAATGAATTCTAAACACCTTTCTGAGATTTCCAAAGGGCAGCAAGGACAGAGATAAGTGACATCTATCATTGTTTTGCCTCCTTTCTGGGAAGACAACAACTACTGTCTTAAGACCCTCAAGACACTGCAACGAGTCTGAGTTGAAATTTCCATGGGCAAATATGCCCAGATGCTTTTCTAACATCAGCCACAAGACAGCACTGTACTGTTATCCTGTAAAAAGCTCCAGAAAAGCAAACGTAATGCAACCTTCATTAAAGCATAGGAACTGCATTATACAACTTGGATCCTATTCATACTCGGTAAGAACACACCATGAAATTTTTAAGCACTCAAAGTCACAACTGATGTAAAGTAATAATTAATTGTGTTAGAATTACTGCTAAAAAGGCCATTACTTGTATTTTAGATGAGTGGGGAACACCACAGAGAATCGTTTCAAAGCTTGTATTAGCACACTCAAGTGATGAATGCTTTTTACAACCACACAGTAATTCAACCATATGGAGTATAAATAATTCTCTATGCAAGTTTCATAAAATCTTCATGGTCAAATTACTTCTGTAAAATTTACACACCTTTAGAGAAGCTATACCTAGCAATTTACTTTGATGCAATTCCATCACAGTATACATTCCCTGATGTTTTATTTGAAACTTTATCTACTTATGTACAAGACTTGTGGAAAAATCCTTAGTGTACTTATGCAGTAGAAATCTGAATAGCAGTTTAAATAAGGTTCCTGTCGATTTGCTATATAGCATCTATTGATACAATTAAATTAACTGAAGAAATTCCAGTGTCATTACCACAGCAGCAACTCAACACCACTGCAAATCTTCATCTGGTGCACAAACTCAATAAACAATGCCTCATTATAACCACTGGTGGAGTTTTCAATATCTTTATTTAAATAATCAAAATAAATATTTGACAAGATATAGCTAACCAAAGGTGCCACGACTTTTTTTTTTTTTCTCCCCCTTTTTTCAAACACAGCTGCTGTGTAATCTGAGTGCCACCTTCTGGTTTAGGCATGAAAACACTTCGTGTTGCGAGTACTGCATTCAAAACTGAAGGGTGTAGTTTGCAGCTGTTTTTGGGGGTTTTTTTTGGGTTGCTGTTTTGTTGTTTTGGGTTTTTTTTTTTCCTTTTCATGTAAATAAAAAATAATTAGAATGTTCAAAATCAAGATTCACAGAACGCTGTAACAACTAGAACAGTTAAATGCAAGAATCCAGTAAGACGTATCTTTAGTGCCTGGAGCAAAACAACTCTATAGAATCATAGAATGGTAAGGTTGGAAGGGACCTCAAGGATCAGCTAGTTCCAACCCCCTGCCATAGGCAGGGACACCTCCCACTAGCACAGGTCACTCAAGGCCTCCTCCAACCTAGCCCTGAACACCTCCAGGGAGGGAGGTGCCACAACCTCCCTGGGCAACCTGTGCCAGTATCTCACCACCCTCACTGCAAAGAACTTCCTCCTAACATCCAGTCTAAATCTCCCTATATAAATGTATTTTCCTCCAAATTTAATTCACAGATGTCAAATTCTACTAAAACTAGGAATAAACATTATTAAAAATAAATATTTAAATGCAGTGGTTTGTAAATACAAAGAAGTAGACTTGGAATCAATGCACTTTGGAGTGTATTGTTTCAACTCTTTTCTACCCTAAAATACTCCTTTAAGGTAAACGTGTGCATCTCTTATGCAGGAAGTGAACAGAATCTAACATGGGAGGACTGAGAAATTCACCAAAAGTACTACTGCAAACGGCACAAAGAACTGCATCCCATTTTGTACTTGCTGCAGCAGTCAAATTGCAAAGTTCTTGAGAAAATATAGGGAAATTAAAACCTACTTCAAAATCCGTTACCACATTACTAGCTTTGCAGGGGTTTGACTCCTTTTGTTTCACACAACCTTCACAGAAGTGTTATAGCTATTATGTCAGAGAGCCATTTGACAACAGCTACCAAAGTTGTTTCAAAGCAACTGAAGAAACACAACTCAGATGTTGCCTCCACTGCAACTATAAATACAACTGCACTTTCTTTGTGCTTACAAGTAGTAAAAACAATTTACCAGCAATGTTCTAGGTCTTATTTTTCTCCCGTGTTACCTATGGGTGGGAAGTACATGAGCCACATCACGTGGGTGATGTATTTCTGTATAGCATCATGTCCTATCAACTTCTGAATTTTGTTTCCCAACATTTCAGCTCTCTATGCCACTTCACTCTGGTATATACAAAACCTGCTTTTCTCCATTGGCTAAAAACCCACTTGTGTAGATAAATGCTGCAATTTCACAGCTCCCCACAGCTCTTCTGTATATTGACTTGCTGTCAATTAGCATCGTGTCTTCCAGAACACGTGTGGCAACTCATACTTTTTAAAATGTGCAACCCTTTTGAACAAAACCCATTCATGTGCTGATGTCCCAGCAAATTCTCATTCAAATTATGAAGACAGACAGTTATTGCACTTTTATCTCACAGCAGCGAGCACTTCCACGAGGAGGACCATGTCTCTTTCCAGAATTGCCATCCCCATACATTCGTATTCTAAAGCAGCAACAGTTCATGAGGTACTAGTCAGCACTTAATCAATTCCTTGTTTGCCAAAGGCTCTGCAACGACTTCATCACGCATGAATTGCTCCTAAAGACAGCAAGGAGAGTTTTAGTTGATATTTATTATTTTTAGAACTCCAGATAAACACCAGATAAACATTTTGCTTTCTCGCCTAGGTATAACTGGTATGAATCTGTCTCTCAAAAAAAAAAAAAAGCTACAAAATACCTACCGGGTAAGAAAAACTACTGGGCTAGCTGAGAGGGCTGCTAGTATCATAGATCTTAATATCACAGAGATAGCTGTGTATTTCAGCCCACGCTCAAACAAGCAAGCATGTTTTAAATCCCAAACACAACAGGAAGTGACCAGAAAAACAAGAGACAAGGCAGGAACCACAAACAACAGGATTGCTACTTCGTACAGCCCTGTAACTACCTCACACAACCCTATCCTATGCTTATCAGGGACTACTGAAAGCTGCCACCACAGCTTCCTCAGAACATGGTAAGCCGACACTCGACTGAGCCGACCCACCGCGGAGTGAAGCAGGCCGTGACTACGTCCAACAGTCCTCTCGCCGCACCTACCTGGTCGTAAATAACACGCAGAATCAGGGAGCAGCTGGGACAGGTAGCCACGTCCTCACCGTTCTCTAGGTCCTCCTGCAAAAGCCCCAGGAAAACTGTTCACCAATTCGCCGCCTGCCCGACCCACAGATGCGGCCGGCGCTGACAGCATCGCGGCCTAACGCTGTCTGCCCCTCCCCCTCCCACTCCTTCTCCCAATGCCTCGTTCCTTACCCGTGTGATGAGGAAGCGGTCCCCGCAGGGACACGGATAGCTGTAAGTCTCGGTCTCCTCATCATACTCGAAGTCCTCGATCTCCACCTCATCGTGGAAGACGGACATGGCGTTACTAAGGCTGGCGGGGAGGAGGGGGAGGAAGTGACGCAACAAGGCTCATGCGCCGCGTGCGCACTGTGTCGCGGGGTGTGTCGAGAGCGTGCCTCGTCACGTGATGCGGCGCCGGGTAGGGGCTGTGGGGCCTGGGGGCGCGGGTGGGGAGCTTGGCCCGTGGCCTTGGGGCTGCTGGGGGGAAGAGGGATGGGAGTCTGAGGGAGTGCGGGACGGGGCTGAGGCATCTGCGCACGTCACTTGGAGGCCGAGGTCTGGCTACACACTCCTACTGATGTCCTCGATTCCTCGGCCCTGCCGGTCTCTCGTCCTGACCGCCTTCTGCCTGGCGGGCTGCGCGGAGGAGTGATCGCTAGTGGCTGAAGGGGGTGGCAGGGTATTGCTACGATCTCGGCCTTCAGCTTCTCCCAGGGCAAGGAGGAGGGAGGGCGGCAGCCGTCCTGCCTCCTTCGTGCTGCCGTGTTTCAGCCTAACGCAGGCTTCTCGCGTGCTTCACGCAGTGTGCTCAATCCTCGATCGCGGGGAAGAGCCTTTTTTCGGCCGTGACTTGCAGGAAGGATTGTTTGTATGGAGCAGTGTCTCTTACAGGTGTAATTGGTTGTAAATATTTCCAGGTCTACCCCCTCAATACTCTCCCGTGTTAACTGTCGTAGTAACTTGAGCCTCAGGTTGGTTAGGGCGCCTCAGATTGGTTACTTGCTTCATAAAGGACTAAAAGTAACTGCAGTTATATATCTCAAGTAATATTAAATGACGGCCAGCAGGTCTGAGGGTAAGAAGAATAAGTGAATTGCTTGATTTCTGATTTTAAGTGGGGAGAGGAAGGAGTCATATAAAAAAAAGTAACACTTCTCTCAGTGGAGCAAAGGAAGAAGAAAAATATTTGTTGTGTTATTCCTGTAAGACAGGAGGTTGGGAAGCTGAAATGATGGATGCCCTTCTTGGAGGGCAAGGAGTTGCCAAAGAGCTAAATGAGCCAAAGAAAATCACAGAGTTGACAGATGCAGGAGAGGCTGTCCGTGTTTTTTAAAGGCATGACTCAGACTTGTAGAGGGGAACCAGGATTCATTAAGAGGTATTTTAGAATTTAGTAGTTACAGACTGGAAGTTTTTATTTCCTGACTTTCTGGATTAGAAAGTGACTGATGGTAGTCTAAATGGAACAAGTATCTTGGAAGTGTCTTTCAAGAATTATTTTTAGTTTAGGCTAGAGTCTCAGACTTAAAATAGTTTGTATCAACAGGATCGTTCAGACATGAAAGTTGTAGCTCTTAAGGTTGACGTTTTCATTATTATATATTCACCAAGGGCAAATCTTGCCTGACAAATTTGGTGGCTTTTTATGATAAAATCACAGCAACAGTGGACAAGGGAAGGGCAACTGACATCATCTACCTGGAACTGAGTACGGCATTTGACTCTGTCCCACATGGCATCCTGGTCACCAAACTGGAAAAACATGGACTTGATGGGTGGAGCACTGCTGGATAAGGAATTGGCTGGATGGTCTCACACAGAGAGTGGTGATCAAGGGCACAATGTCCACTTGGAGACCAGTGCCAAGTGGTGTCCCTCAGGGGTTAGTGCTGG
>WBNM01029801.1:18387-86747 GCA_013399055.1 Ramphastos sulfuratus
CAAGGGGCAATGGGTTTGAACTGGCAGAGGGGAAATTGAAACTGGATGTTAGGAGGAAGTTCTTGACAGTGAGGGTGGTGAGACACTGGCACAGGTTGCCCAGGGAGGTTGTGGCTGCTCCCTCCCTGGAGGTGTTCAAGGCCAGGTTGGACGAGGCCTTGAGTGACCTGTTCTAGTGGGAGGTGTCCCTGCCTATGGCAGGGGTTTGGAACTGGATGATCCTTGAGGTCCCTTCCAACCTTACCATTCTATGATTCTATATTGATACTGAATTTTTTTTTTGTTTGGCTGAGTTTTATGTTTTCATATGTAGACTTGAATGTACTTGCTTCATAAAGGAGGCCAGCTTTAAGTGACCATCAGGCTTAGCAACAGAATTAAACCAAATACATAAAATAAACAATCGAGTCTTTGTATTGAGTTTTAAAGTTAGGCCACTTGTTGTACCAGGAGTTACTGGTTTGTGTAGGAGCAATTGCGTGTGGAAAGCATTACGTGAGGTGATTAAAAGAAAATACAAAAGAAGAAGGATTAAATCTTTATCCTCAGTCCTTGGCTTCTGAAGCAAAGTGTGTGATTCAGTCTGGGGTTGTGGTAATTTAAGTAAAGTCACAGTTGTTGGGGTAACAGTTTACATAACAATGTCCATTTTCAAACATCTATCATTTTTACTTTGAATTAGTTCATGTGGTAGAGTGCAAAGCTTGAAAACAATTAGAAAGCAAGAAGCCTAAACAAAGGTGTAGATGGATATAACAAAGATACACGGTCTAATGACTTCAGATCATAAAATGATCTGACAAATTTGAGTAACTCAAGGATTTTTGAGCACTCTGGGTATACAAACAAAATGTGCTGAAGTATAGGAAGGTGACTTCTTTGTTAGATGTATGCTTTGTATTTCCAGATTGTTAATACTTCTGTTATCACAAGCTTCACATTTGTATGTATTAAGGCTTCCAGGAGACCTTAGAGTAGCCTTCCAGGATCTGAAGGGGTCCTGCAGGAAGGCTGGGGAGGGACTATTTATAAGATCTTGCAATGACAGGACAAGGGGCAATGGGTTTAAACTGGCAGAGGGAAGATTTAGACTAGATGTCAGGAGGAAGTTCTTTACAGTGAGGGTGGTGAGGCACTGGAACAGGTTGCCCAGGGAGGTTGTGGCTGCTCCCTCCCTGGAGGTGTTCAAGGCCAGGTTGGCTGAGGCCTTGAGTAACCTGTTCTAGTGGGAGGTGTCCCTGCCTATGGCAGGGGGTTGGAACTAGATGATCCTTGAGGTCTCCTTCCAACCTTACCATTCTATGATTCTATGTAACAAGTGCTGAAGTGTTTTGTTCAAATGGAGTGCTCTCTTTATGCTGTGCCAAATAAAAACATACAGGTAGTTTTGTTCATTGTTGGTAAAAGAGCTTTAAATAATTCCACTTTGAAAAGTTGTGAGCTGTTGTAGTATTAAATGCAAAAATGCTATTAAAAATGATGGACAGTTAAAAGCTACAGGAAGTATTTCTTGAAAGTAGGCATTTTAAATACTTGCAGTAAATGTATTCCATTTCTGAGAAGCCTAATTTATGAAAGCCCTGCCTCCCATTTGTGCAAGATTACAAGCTGGACAAATTACTAAGTGACCAGCCAATGCAGCTGTTAGTGAAAGCCTAGAGCATATGGGCCTGATTAGTTAAATGAGATGGATTGTTGTGATTTCAAAGGATTCAAAATGAAAAGCAAAAACATTTTGAAAATAAATTACATGCTTTAAAAGAATGCAGGGGAAAGGATTTAAATGGAAGTAAAAGATAAGAGTGCTTTAAAGAAGCAGTGGACTGTATTGTAGAAATGCTCTAACTTGCTAGGTGATGATAATATGATAAAGAGTTATGCTAGTTCATTTTAGGAAAAAACAAAGGCAGATTTACAAGCAATGAGAAATAGCTCTTGGCTCACTGTGAACCTGTTCCTACACTTGATGAACTAAGGGTGTTTCTGACTTATTTTGAATACCATACATACAATTTTGTCTTTCTCTGCAATATCTCTGTTGGTGTGTGCAGTTTGGAAACATCACACCGTGTAGTGAATGTGTCTGCTGCTTGCTTAACTCTTTAGAGATGTAAATATTATGTAGGATGAATGGAGGTAGGAGAGATTTACTTTCTTTTATTTAAATAAACCTCTAAACAGAGAGTTTTATTTAGTGTTTATAAAATTTTGTAACCAGAACCATTCGTTGCCAATAGAATGTATAGCCAGTGCTCTTCTTTCAGAGATAAATATTGTTTGAGCATTTAAAATCACAGATATGTTGAGTGGAAGGGAATTCAGCAGGTCATCTAGTCAAAAATCCTGCTTGGCACAGGACAGTTGCTAGCACTGGATTAAGCCAGTTCCAGGTAGACCTTTGTACTTCCAGATCTGCAGTTTCTCAGCACCCCTTTGAAGTGAAGCTCTATCATTCAGCATGTGAACCATCCCTCTAATTTAGTATCATCCCCAAGTTTGCTGATGTTACCTTCTGTCTTACCCAATTTATTGAACTATATCAGCCACAGTATTAACCCCAGGGTACTGCTACTAGCCAGCAGCTGAAGCAGCTTAAAGCCAGGTCTTCAAATCTGTCAGCCCAGACAGTTTTCAACCACTCCAACAGTCCATCTGGCCTCAGTTTGCTAATTGATATGCAGTGGGAGATGGTGTCAAAAGCCACAGGGCAATCAAGGTGTAATGTATCCACTGCTGTCCCTTTAGCTGTGTGACCAGGTATTTAATCACAGTAGATGTTCATATTTATCAAACATAATTTGCCCTTGATAAATCAGTGTTGAGTCTCCCTGATTACTCTTTTAGCTTTCATACAGCTAAGGGGAGGAGCTGTGAGTGTTTTTTCAGAGAGGTGATGCTGACTGGATACAGAGACTGCTTCTTGCCTCTTTTGAAAATGACCATGCATTAGTCTTTTTCCAGTCAATTGGAGACTTTCTGCAATAACTGTTTTTCATAGGCAATAGAGCATGTCAGCTGTGTCTCTTAGCAACCTTGAGTGTAACCCATCTGGCTCCGTGGGTTTGAATACATCCTGCTTCTCTAAGCAGTTGCTGGCCCCACTCCTACTTACCCCTCTCTCAGATGCTGCTGTTACAAGAGGAGGTCTAGGTGCAGGCTTTGCCTGTGAAAACTGAGTAAGAAAAGGTGTTGAGTACTACAGCGTTTTCCACATTATCTGTGACAAGGTTATCTTCCCCTTTGATTGATGGATGCATGTTTCACATCTTTATGATACTTCCACATTTTAAAAATTCCTTCTTGTTACCCTATATGCATATTGGTAGTTTTAGCTCCAGCTCAGCTTTGGCCTTTCTGATTTAATGGAGCTGATGGGTGAAAACAAGCCATGTCAAACAGTGAATATTTTATTTAACAAATATATATATATGGATTTTTCAGGAGGTGGTGATTCTGAAGACAGCTCAGCCATCATGGCTTATTCTTCTATTAATGTGAGGTTTGCTGTTCCTCAGTTACTGAGAGGTGCTAGAAGAATTTTTGCCACTCATTCTGCTTTGCTGATGTTGAGGCACTCAGCTTTTTGTTACTGCACAGCGAATGGGTAGGTCATCCACATACAGAAGCTTTTGTTGTTGATTTAAATAGAGTGTCATGATAATACTGTTAAAGCTGAGAACTGTTACAAGCCTGTGAATACTTATTTAACTCCCAATTATATACTTATATTCTTAGCTGGATTTATGTCATCTGTAGTCTGGATACACTAGTAAATTGTTATGGTAATAGAAATTCGTATTAGGGAGGGACAGTAGCACAGCTGTCAAAATGACAGTTATCTTTGTTTGCTTTTTTGTTGCAGCACAATAAAATCAAAAAGGAAAATGGATCATCTAGAGAGGACAGCAAATAATTTTCGCCAGGAGGTCAGTGTTCTCTTCTTTAATATATGTTAGTTATTAGGGGGATTTTTAATATGAAGAAACTGGATAATTATTTGATTCTTGGGCTTCATTTTGTTTTCTACTGGGCCATATTAGTTGTTTTTCTCATTTATTGTATTTGATTCTCTTGCAAAATAAGCTTTTTTTTTTTTTTTTTTTCTGTCAATGGGTGAAGTGTTATGAGTTATAAAAATTGTCCATGCCATGTGATACCTTGGACAGGAATTTATTAGGATTCTGATCCAGTATGGTTTATGGTAAGTAATGAAAGCACACTGCTACCTATCATCTCCACATGGGCTTCTCAGATTTTTATGGATTTATGGGTTTAAACTGGCAGAGGGAAGATTTAGACTAGATGTCAGGAGGAAGTTCTTTACAGTGAGGGTGGTGAGGCACTGGAACAGGTTGCCCAGGGAGGTTGTGGCTGCTCCCTCCCTGGAGGTGTTCAAGGCCAGGTTGGATGAGGCCTTGAGTGACCTGTTCTAGNTGTGGCTCAAATTCAAGATTAAAAATATGTAAATATGTGGAGAATACTATTTTATAATATG
Source organism: Ramphastos sulfuratus (assembly GCA_013399055.1). Lineage (NCBI taxonomy): Eukaryota > Metazoa > Chordata > Aves > Piciformes > Ramphastidae > Ramphastos > Ramphastos sulfuratus. Next base: position 22,883 of record WBNM01029801.1, read on the forward strand.
AGAGATAAAAAGAAAAGTTATTTTGAAGGGAGAGATGATAGACAGTTATAAAAAGGACTGTAGTTTGCATCCACTTTAATTCACAAGTACAAGGAAGACAGAGCAAAATCCATCAAAATCCAGACATGCTTACTCTGGATCTCAGTTTTATGCAATCAGCATTCTTTTTCATCATGTTCAGAGCTGAACATACTCTTGTAATTCACAGAGATACTTCCTTCCTGTAGTCAGCTAAAGTAGATGTTTTGAAATTTTTAAATTCTGGGAGAATATTACTCTAGTTCTCAAAAGTGTTTAATTGGTAAAATAATTCTGCATTTTTCATAGACCCTTCAGGAGATTTAGGGCACTTTTTTGACTGGAAAATCCCATCTTGAATTTCTAGGAACTGGGAAGCAGTGTCTGTTTTTATTTGTTGTTTAGTTGGCTTCTCTCAGTCATGACAGACTAGGTTAGCATGTGTCACACAGCAGGACAGGCTACATTCTCAAACACACTACACAGATGTTAATGTGCATATGCATGAATAATTAACTTGCTTGTCTGCTGGGTTCTTCCCCAATTACAGTTAAGAATAAGCCACAGGCCAAGTGAATTCTTTTTGAAAGGCAGCTGGGAGGAGGGGATATACAGGTAACCCCCAAACTGAAGATTCATCACGTGTGCCATAGGGTGTAGCTGGATGAGGTGAATGCATTGCTTTTTTTGTGTGTTACCAGAGCTGCCAGGGTGTGAGCCAGCTTTGGGAACCATGTGTGTCTGACCTGCCTCACCTCCTCACACCTAGTGTCAGCTGTTCCTTGAGTACAGGTTGGCATTGCTTGTGGGCTGCTCGGGTGGTTCTGACTAATGCGAGATTAACTCAGGATGTGGAGAAAAGGAGCACAGAGACAGGGACAGGCAGATGCACATTCTTGTTAGCTTCTAATGTGGAAAAAAAATATTAAATGTTTGAGTTTTGCAACCATGTTTTTTAAAATCTTGGATTATTTCTGATTGCTTGGGTTGCTTAACTTTTCTATTCAACATACCTGCTGAGTACTTAGAAAATAGGTGGGAAATGAATCCTTGAGAGGTATTGGAAGCTCTGGGATGGTACAGAGAACTAAGGTCTGAGAAAAAGAAGCAAGGTAGGATAGGTGAAAGAACAGGGCTCATTTCTTGCTACCACAGATTCTCTATATCAAGAGATCATCCTGCTTTTAATGCTTGATTTATTCTTTGTTACTTTGTTTTTGACCACTTATTTTAAAGTTTATTGTAAATGCTCTGGTTGTAAGTTCATAGTATCATTAGCAATTCATATATCATTAGCAATTGTTGGCTTGCTTCAGGCTGTATTGCCTTGTAGCCATTTCAGTCTTCTATAAAGGTGAAAGACTCAGCTCTATGCTGCCTCAATGTGCACGCTGCAGAATATTGGCCTGTTGAAGAGCAGTAATAGGAAGGACCAGGGCAAGAAGTGCCTAACGCTTTCTTGAAACACAGCAGCAAATCTGGAGTCCTGTGGCCTCCTGCTCACTGTAGCCTTGCTCTGAAGTCACTTGGATACTCTTATGATAGTCCAAAATACTGTTTGAATGTCTTTGATCACTCTTACTCAAATCTGATTTTTGTAGTAGCTTTATACTGATTAAGAATTAAATTTCCAGTGCTCCATCAGCCAAAGAAATTAGGGAGCGTACTGAAGAGTAAGGAAGGGAATGAAGAATACCAAAACTTAACGTCCGTTTCCTGCACTTAAGGTTTCTCCCTCAGAACAACCATTTAAGTCATGTCAGACATTTCATTTGTTAATTTAGAGTGATTACATTCCTCATTTAATACTGCCTGCTAAAGTGGAAAAGAAATGTATGCTGCTGGCAAATGTCCTGCTGCTTAATGGGACGGTGGACATGTTCAGATGTTGCTTTATGAATAAATTAATTTCCTGCCATGTGTTTTCCATTAGACCATAGTTGCTTAATGTTGTTTAATTGTTTATTTTTTTTTCTTAAACAGTTTGATCTTAATGAAATGAGAAATGGTAGAGTTGTGGTGGTGTTATTAGTATTTCCTACTGTGGTAAATGACATCAGCACTTTTTCAACAGAGTAAAATCTGTCTGTTGGCCTGTGTACAAAGTGCCTAGGGCATTATTTTCTTTGTAGAGGGGGGAAAAAAATAATTACTATAATTGAAAAATACCTGAAGAGGAAGGGTTGGAAAGGAGAGCTGATGAAAATCCATGTTGCACTCATGGACATCAATGTAAGTGTGGAGCTCCTCTCCCATGGCCCTGTTGCAAAATGAACTTTTCATGTAGAAAAGCATTATTTTTCTTCTTCTTAATATCTTTTTAAAAGCTTATCAACTATGGTTCTTACATTCCATCTGGATGCCAAACCAAAGCTATTCTGTTGACTAATGATGAATGCTTGTGTGGCAGTTTCCTTATGTTCATAGATAATATATGTGGTCAAATGGATACATGCCTAAAAGCTGTAACACAGAGCTTGTTGGTTTTCTTTCATTAGTGCACAGTATTTCAGTAGTATATTTAATTACTTAAATGAGATAAAAATCCAGAGTTCTCCTTGGGACTTCAGTAGCAGCTGATCTTTTTATGAGTTTGCTTTGTCAGTCAGAGATCTTTTTACTTTGTTGCTGGAAGATAGAGGAGTGTTTGCCTGGTATAGGTGTAAAAAAGAATCTGAAAAGTGGTAACTAGCAATCTTTTCTTTATGTTCTCTTTAACTGAAATACAAGAAATTTGAATATAATCTGAGAATAACCCTGACAAAAGTGGCAATCATGGTGGACTCTAAGTAGAAAACCATTTCTGTATTTGGTGACTATTTTTCTTTCACTACCCTAGTGAAAAAAATATTGGTGACCAGGTAATGAGGCGCTGCAGATAACAGCGGAGTGACAGATCTCTCATCCACAGAGTCTTGAGTACTTTTGCTGCAAATGATGCCTACATAACACGATGGTTTGTTTTCCTTTTGTTAGGTAATTTCCCATGCAAAAGTGTGTGGAATCACCAATGAATCTGAGACAGTCAAAAGACTTCGTCTGGCTATTGCAGATAAAGATTTTACTTTCAAAGCAGGACAGTGGTAAGATCTTCTGATGTTGGAGGGCAAAATCACTAGCAGAAATGCGCTATAACAAAATGTTTTAACAAGACATCTAATACTTGAGCTTTGGAAACAGTATTAGTTTCTATAATACAATATTTTGTTATTGGTTGCTCTGTCAAGTAGCTGATGTTTGGCATATTTTTACAAGACACGTTATTAAATATGGTAATATTCATTTTTAAAGGGCAAAATTACATTCTTTAAATCTTCAGTTTGAGTTTTTTTGTAGTTTCCTCTGGTTTCTGTGTTAGACTGTTTCTTCAAGAATACTGTGAATTACACTGCACTTCATTCTGCAGCTCTCTTTGCTGTCTTTATTTACTGGTTAGTTTTACAGAGACTCCTGGTTTGCAAATTACTTAATTTTAGTTTATAATTAAATCAGAATTGCTTCCACTCTGAACATTGAGCCTTTTAGGTCAGATTAATATGTAAATACAGATAGGCAAACTTGGATTATTAAGCCTTTGAAATAATTAGCTGTTTTTTAAAGCAATCATACAGCTCTTTTTCCCAAAGAAATAATGGATTTTCATGTTTGTCTTCCTTGTTAAAAATATTCCCACTTAATCACTTTTTTTTTCCTCTTAGAAATTAATTAAAAACTGCTTTTAACATGGGACATTTAAATGTTCTTACAGTTTTTATTGGCCTAGGTCACCTGAAAGTGGTTTTGCTGGAATCAAAGTATAGCTGCTAGGGTATTAACAATATATGTTACTCATGTAATGTTAATATGCTGGCTTTTAAATTTAGAACCAGAACACAAGATGATGATTGCAATAATTTGTTTGTTGAGTAATTTGCTGCAGTTTTTGCACATGTACAGTGACTCATATTAAATTCTTGCTTGCCAGTACTTGGGAAGTGCATTTACACTCCAAAAATGTTTTAGAAATTATCATGCTGAAAACTGAAAGCTTTAATTATAATTATTCTTTTTCATTTTCTTCTTCCTTGAAAGTGTTCTAATGCTATTGTAAGGTATACAACAACTTCTCTATGCTTCTAGCTATGAACTGTGGTTGTGTTTTTTGATGAGCAGTACAGAACACCAGGCCACAACTTCCTGAGGAGAAAAGGCTAACTTGTTAGAATTTGCTGTATTAAGATGTTACAGCCCAAGGCTGTCAGTAAAACTTGTGTATGTTTTGAAAGTGTTGCCATTACCAAGCTTTTCAGAAACAAAAGTGAGTTTGTTTTGCAAGCTGGCAGGCAGGTCTTTGTCTGAGGAGTCCTGTTGCTGTTACTCATTTTCATTTACTAAAACCTGCATTGAGGTATCTCCATGTCATAAATACTTTGAACAAGTGGCTTCATGGTTTTACTGTTTCTGATCTCCTCCTCCAGCAATTGCTAATTGTTCTTAAAGATGTTGTTGAGAGAGCTTTTACAAGGAAGGAAATTAAAACCCACCAGAATACCTCTGTTCTGCGTTGTTAGGCACCTCTCCTTGAGGATTTCTGTTGTTTGGTGGTGGGGTGGGGTCTTTTTGTGTGTTTTGCTTGGATTTTTTCCCCTGGAACTACTCTTTTTGGTCACCCTGACACAGATAGCATTTCTTGAGGAGACCTCTTGTCTTTCCTACACAGAGCTAAGGTGAGACAAGCTATCAGAAATAGAAGCTAGTCCACTGTCACACAGTATACTGTGCCCTGGAATCTTGCAAACTTATACAAATGGGAGAGAAGTACAAATACAGGAAGAAACAAGTGCCAAATTAGTACTTCAGAAGGGTAAAAATAGTGTTTGATTTCAGTATTACAACAACTTTTTTGTTTGTTTGTATGTATGTTTCCCCACCTGGCATGAATAGTTTCTCTTACATATCAAGCAGAACGTTCTGAATTGAATGTAAATTGTTACTTTACAGCATAAATGTTATCCTCTCTTTTTTTTTGCCCTTATTTTTGGCAGTTTAAGTAGTAAGATGATTTTCCACCAGAGGGTGGTAAAGAGCTTTAGTAGCATCTTGATGTTCGTTGCTATAACAAGTGCTGCAATACAGGAGTCATCCTTTCTTAGGGATCCTTACTGCCAGGAAGGCTGAGCCCGGTGGTCAGTGAGGCTGCAGAAGCTGAGGGCAGCAAAATAAACGTTCTTATTTGCAGATACATCAAAATTTTATTAGCATAAAGTTAAAAATTATACCACTGTAGTATTGCATATATCACACTTTGTGCATTTTTCAAGAGAGAGGATATTTTTCTTTGGTGGGTGAAGCTTTGTGGGGCATAAGCTGGCAAGATTTTTTTCTTTAAAAAATAGTGCTTCCTTTCCTCCCTCAAAAATTTGCAGTCTCCATGAAGAACACAGCTTTGCTGTTTAAAGAAAATATCTGCCCCGTGGAATTCAGTTTGTATTTCTTGTTGTATTCTCCTTTAACTAATACTGAGCCAGCACAGCTCAGGCTTGAATGGAATAATGATCTCTACCTTGGCTTTGCTGACCAGTGTGGTGGAGCTGCACTATTAGTTTTAAACATTAGTATTAGTTTTAGTTTTCTTTTGAAATACAAAGGTTTTGTTACGTGGTGTGGAAGGCTGAAGTATTTAAAGATCTATGCAATGCAGAGGAGTTTAAGTGTTGAATCAGCTGTGGATCTGTTGGAGGATAGTAGGGCTCTGCAGAGGGACCTGGGCACGCTGGATGGGTGGGCAGAGGCCAATGGGATGAGATTTAACAANGGTGGAGTCACCATCCCTGGAGGTGTTGAAGCAAAGCCTGGATGGGGCATTTAGTGCCATGGTCTGGTTGATTGGCTAGAGCTGGGTGCTAGGTTGGACTGGATGAGCTTGGAGGTCTCTTCCAACCTGGTTGATTCTGTGATTCTATGACTTCTGACTTTTTGATACTCTTTGGAATATCAAAGACTTCCGACAATTAATTATAGCTCATGTGTAGCAATGACTTGCCTTCCAAGCTCTAATTACTGGAGTTGCAAAAGCTTAGCCATATGTTACCTTCTAATCTGTGGAAACCCACGAGTGGTTTACTTTAACTTTTAAAAACACCCTGCAGTGATTTCTTCCAGTCCAATTGAGTGCCAGCTAGGAAGAGCTCGCTGCCAGCAGAGGGCACTGCGGCTCAGTAACTGGAGCGGTTCTGCTGCTGGCAGCAGATTTTACGCCTGGGACAGTTTTTACAGAATGTGGTTTTACTTCAGCTATTTCATCATCTCGGAGAAAAAAAGTGTTTAATCATTTCCCTAAAATTGGTTTTCAGATCATCTTATGTCTGAAAATTGAAGAGCCAGTCAAAAGAACCAAGAAGAGTGGGATTTAAGCTATGCTATCAAACTGTGCTGTGTTTTTGTCTTAATGCACACATAATGCTGGAGTTCTGGTCCGTTCTAAGATGTGGCATCCAATGCAGAATGGTTTGCAAACATGATGGTTTAACAGAGGTGGTGACATGTTTCTAGATGACAATAATTCTAAGGAAATGAGATTACCTGAAGGCCTCTTTTTGAAAAAGCTGTATCATGGAAGTGAAGATGTCTTTGTAAAGGAAGGGTAATTAAAACAAGTCAGCCGGTTTGGTTTGGTCCATGCTTGGGGTTGCTGGCTTTTTAAAAACTTTGATTTCTGCTCTGTTTTTAGGGTTGATTTCTTTATTCCTGGACTATCTGTAGTTGGGGGATTCTCAATATGTTCAAGCCCTGGCCTGCTGGAACGAGAAGGAGTATTAGAGCTGGCAGTGAAGCACACTGATCATCCTCCTGCTCACTGGGTTCACACAGAGGTAAACAGGATCAACTGTGAGATTTGGCTTTTTTTTGGCCTTTTCTTTTTTTTTTAGTTTTTGGGGATGTGGAGGGGATGGCACATATGATTGCAGACCACTTTTGCTAGTGACTGCAAAACTGTTCAGCCATTGTTAATACCACATAAATCTTAAAACCTTTTGTTGAGCAAGGGACTGAACTTCAATATTTGTGGGGTAATATGATTATTGTCATTTTTCAACTCCACTTGTGCTTGGTGATTTGCAGTGATACTGTAGTTAGTGAGGACAAGGATCCTCACTGCTTTGGAATTAATGAACTGAAAAAAAAAGTTGAAAAATCTGAGTTCTAACTTGTGTGCCTGAGAGCAGGCTGTGATAGATCTGGTAACTTCCCAGCAATATTGGCCCTTTCTAGAAATACTAACTGGGAATCATTGTCTTGTAAATTTAGATTATTAATGGGGAGCAAAGGAAGATATTTAGATGAGTTTTTCTGAAATGGTAAAGCAACAGAATACTTGAGAATTTCTATAGTAAATATGCAATTTTTATAACATTAGCATAACCCAAGGCTTGATTTGTGCAATACTAAAAGTCTGTCTGGCCTCTTGCAGTATTTTGTTCATTTGTTTGCCCCATAGTCGGAAGAGTCCTACTGCTGCTGCTGATCATATTTCACATATGATCTGTCCTGTCAACTTTTGTTCTTTTCAGAGCCTTCCTTGACCTGTCCTATTTACTGTTCTTTGCCTGGCATTTGTGTTTGGTAAATGTGGCTGTAGAGTTCAAGTTGACAAGTTATCCTAGGTTTACAAGTGCTGCAGTTTTGTTCAGTGGCCAGGAGAGTTACAGTCAAGATTAATGCAGATTTACTAGAGTTGAGAATATGCAGAGTGATGTAAATCTAATAGTTAACCATATCGAGTTATCTCTGCTGGAACATAAACAGAAGAACCCTGTTGAGATGTTGTATAGGACTTGTAGTGTGTGTGCCTGCAGTCTGAAGAGGGTTGTCAGGTTTTTGGTATGACTCTTTCAAGAATGTGAAGGCCTAACTTCATAATTCCCAGTCTCCAAAGACTCTTTGAGGATTTTTGATGTTGTAAATCAGTTTGCTGTTGCTGCATTTTCTGGTTGAATTTATAGGAAGTTAGTGGATAAGCTAGCTCAAACCTGATGCTGTGGAGACATCTCCAGGGTATGTATGGACTCCTCTGATGAAGATAAAAATAGCAACTTAGAATTTGAAGAAGTTTATATATGGTAAAAAAACTGTGGTACTTACTTGTTTAAAAGTTACTTGTAAAGGAAGTTGGTATCTCAAGGTAAAAGTTAGTTAGTACTCATTTACTGACTGTATTTTTTTTGGAGGTATTTATTTTTAATATTACTGTTTATTAAATCATTCTGATTTCCTTCTGTGACCTCATAGCAGGGCCTAGACTGGGTTTGGGTACCAGTGTGATCTCACACCTTAACCTGGGGTTTTCACAACCACATACTGCTCTTTAAAAACTTGCATGAATCATTCCTCTTTCAACTGTTAGGGAGCTGGGAAGGGGGAGTCACCATCCTGCCTTATCAGAAGACTGAAACTTCTGAGAGCAGAACTAGATCCCTAGAGACACTGAAATAGTTTGAAACTGCATTTCTGTTCAAGTACTTAACTTTTCCCTCACTGGTCAATAAAAATAAAGAAATCACAGCCCAGCAAGTCTTGTGACTGTGGTGCAAGAAGATGAATATTTCAGCTTTTGCTTTTAGTTTTGAAATTAAGTATTTTCTTTTCCATCCTAGTGTACTCTTGACTCAGAAGTGGCTCTTCGAGTGGGAGGTGATTTCTTCTTTGATCCTCAGCCTGGTGACTCCCCTGTAAAACTAGTGCTGATAGCAGGGGGCGTTGGAATTAATCCATTGTTTTCTATACTGCTGCATATAGCAGATCTTCATGGATACCAAGAGGGTAAAGGAAATGGATACAAAATGGGAACAGTGAAGCTGTACTACAGTGCAAAAAAGACAAGTGAACTCTTATTTAAGGTAAATAATTTCTTTACAAAATAGGTCTCAGCTATCCAGCTGTTACAGTGTATAGATCATTCTGTTGCTAAATTCCAGGGAGTCCCTCAGTGTAAGACACTCTGCAAACAGGCAGAAGTCATTCCCTGCCTCAAATCCACATGTGTTTTGTTAATTACTTCCACCAGTGTACAAACTAAGGTAGTTATTAGACTTCACTGAGAAGTCAGATAGCATTCTGCTGTTGTCTCATAACAGCATTATAGCTGAATAAAGCCTGCATATAGTATAAAGCATGTGTATATACACACCAGTGGTATTGCATAGTGCTGCCTGCTCTAACACTGTAACCACATAGTCTCATTACAGGTCGTCTTGAATTCAGAGCAATTATATCCAAAGGAGATACTTCCAAAATAATAGGGGAGCTTAAGTGATAAAGCATTAGTTAGTATTTGGTACTAGTATAAGAATGAAGAGTTTCTAACCACTTGTGAAATTGCTTGTATAGGACTTCATCAACATTTACATAGCAGTTAAAGATCACTTGTCACACTCAGCTGTTAAGGGCCACTGATGATAATATTTTAGGGTCAAATTAGACTCATAGAATGTCAGGGGCCGGAAGGGACCTTGAAAGCTCATCTGGTCTAACCCCCCTGCCAGAGCAGGATCACCCAGAGCAGATCACACAGGAAGCATCCAGATGGTTCTGGAATATCTCCAGAGAGGGAGGCTCCACAACCTCCCTGGGCAGCCTGTTTCAGTGCTCTGTCACCCTCAGAGTGAAAAAATTCTTCCTCAGGTTCACATGGAACCTCCTATGCCTCAACTTCCACCCATTGCCCCTTGTCCTGTCCCTGGGCATCACCAAGCAGAGCCTGGCTTCATCCTCCTGGCACTCACCCTGCACATATTTATAACCATAAATGAGGTCACCTCTCAGTCTCCTCCTCTCCAAGGCCCAGCTCCCTCAGGCTCTCCTCATAAGGAAGATGTTCAACTTCCTTAATAATTTCTTTGGCTCTGTGCTGGACTCTCTCCAGCAGCTCCCTGTCCTTTTTGAGCTGGGGGGCCCAGAACTGGACACAATATTCCAGATGAGGCCTTACCAGGGCAGAGCAGAGGAGCAGGAGAACCTCCCTTGACCTAGTAACCACACCCCAGAATGGCATTGGGCTTTCTGGCCACCAGAGCACATTGCTGGCTCATGCTCATCCTGCCATCCACCATGACTCCCAAGTCCTTCTCCCCTTCACTGCTCTCCAGCAGGTCAGTCCCCAGCCTATCCTGATCCTTGGGGTTGTTCTTTCCCAGGTGCAGGACTCTGCCTCTGTTGAACTTCATTCAATTTCTCCCTGCCCAACTCTCAACCTGTCTCAGTCTCTCTGAATGGCAGCACAACTCCATGGTGTGGCAGCCACTCCACCCAGCTTGGTGTTGTAGCAAACTTGCTGACAGTGCACTCCATGCCCTCATCCAGGTCATTGACGAATACATTGAATAATACTGGTCCCAGTACTGACCCCTGAGGGACTCCACTAGTTACAGGCCTCCAGCTAGACTCTGTCCCACTGACCACAACTCTCTGACTAACTTTCCTTTAACCAGTTCCCAATCCACCTCACTACTCCATCACCCAGACCACACCTCCTCAGTTTAGCTATGAGAATGCTATAGGAGACAGTGTCAGATGCTTTACTGAACTCAAGGTAGAGCCACATCCACTGCTCTTCCATCATCTATCCACCTGGTTACATCCTCATAGAAGGCTATCAGGTTGGTCAGACTGGACTGCCCCTTTGTAAAACCATGCTGACTGCTCCCAGTGACCTTCTTGTCCTAGATATGGCTAAGCAGAGCACTGAGGATAAGCTGCTGCTCCATTATCTTTCCAGGGATGGAGGTGAGGCTGACCAGTCCATAGTTACCTGGGTCCTCTTCCTTACCCTTTTTGAAGATCGGAGTGATGTTTGCCCTGCTCCCATCCCCAGGCTCCTCTCCTGTCCACCATGACTGAAGATGATGGAGAGTTCTCTGGCAATGACCTGTGCCAGCTCCTTCAGCACTCGTGGGTGCATGCCATCAGGATCCATGGACTTATGGATGTTCAGTTTACTTAACTGTTCCCTAACCCAGTCCCCATCAACCAAAGAAGTCTCCTCCTTAACCTTGTCTTCCTCCGTGGCCTTAGGGGTGTGGGGCTTCTGAGTATAGATCCCCTCTGTCTCTGAGGGAGACAAAGGCGGCATTCAGCAACTCTGCCTTATCTGCATCGTCTGTCACCAAGGCACCCATCCCGTTCAGCAGGGGGCCTGTCTTCCCTCTAGTGTTGGTTCTGCCTGCAATAGATTTGAAGAAGGCCTTTTTGTTGTCTTTGGCCTGCCTTGCAAGATTGAATTCCAAGGAGGCCTTAGCCTTCCTAGTAGCCTCCCTATGTCCTCTGGCAACCGTCTTGTACTCCTCCCAGGTGGCCAGTCCCTCCTTCCAGGATCTGTGGACTTTCTTCTTCCACTTGATTTTGTTCAGCAGCTCCTGACATAACCATGCAGGTCTCCTGACTCCCCTTGATTTCCTACTCACTGGAATGCTCTGATCCTGAACTTGGAAGAAGTATTAACATAGTTTTTGTAAAGAAGCATCCCTAATGATTTACGTTTCTTTGAGGCATTGAAAGCTTTTGCTTGTAAGATAAAGGTGAAAAGCTACTGTGATGCCATAAACTCTGGGTAGGATCCATCCCTAGTTTTTTCTTCTGTACTTGTACCATATTTTTAGATAGGAAGATGTTTGTTTTCCTTGAAAAGCCATTTATGTGTTGCTAGAAGCAGAATAATAAACTGAAACCTATCTATTCTTTTGGCCAGCTACAGGCCTCTCAGTCTGTTCTAATCATACAGTTCTTTTCAGTGCAGAGCTATCATTTCCTGAGTTTCATTGCAGAAATTAAGTACTTAAGAAAGAGTTTCAAGTACTTAAGAGTTTCCAGTGTCCATTCCAGCAGTGAAAATCCCAAATAGTGCAGAGTCTAGACAGTAACTAAATCTTAGCTTCAGAGCTAACTACAGCATGTACTTGCTGTTTCTTTGTCACTATGATTTGAACTGAAGCTGATGGAGTTTTGGTGTTAAGTATCAGCCTCGTGGTTTAGAGAGCTAAAAATTAAAGTTTGTACTCTGGTAAAAATAGCATTAGCATTAGAATCACAGAATGCTTTGGGTTGGAAGGGACTTCCAAAGGTCATTTAGTCCAGTCCCCCTGCAGTGAGCAGGAACATCCTCCACTAGATTAGACTGTAGATGGTTTTACTTGAAAAACACAAGACAGTAAAGAGTGTAGTAATCTTACTAGATAAAGCAGACAAGACTCAAAAAGTTCCTAACAAAGGGTAAATGCAATACTGCAGGGTTGGGGTTTTTAAATGGAAAACCCATATGCAGGAGAAGGAAGCAATGAGAATTTATATGGGAAAGAAATCAAGAAAGGACTTAACTGGTGCTTAGGTGCAAATCTAATAAATTGCAGCCCACTGTAAAAAAGAAGAGCACTAAACATGGCTTTAGTGTGTTCAGGTTCCAGGTATGGAAATGCTGTGTGTGTGCAGGTCAGCCCTGTGAAATCAGCCCACCAAGTTCTCAGTGCTGACGTGAGTCTCAGTCCTCAGCAGGCATCAGTGGGACTGTATGCATGCATCTGCTGTGATGTAATGGCCTGTGGTCTGTTTGGCATTGCAGAAAAACATTCTTGGTTTGATGAATGCCTTTCCTGGGAAGATCATGTGCCGTTTCCACATCACCCAGCAGAGTGCACAGATCTGTAAAGAACTCCAGCCACATGTTACAGGTAAATATGGCAGTGTACGCAGATGATGTTGGAGGGCTGAGTTTTGTTACGCCCTAGAGGATGAAGTTACCTGCACGGTTTAACATTTAAAGATTCAAAATGAGATGTGAATTAAAACCTGTATAATTTCACTGCTTTGGGGAAAAAAAATTCCCTTCAGAGTTTTTGTTTTGGTTTGGGTTTTTTATTTCAAATAAACCTCCTTTGTTAAATCTGAAATCCATTGTGGTATTTCCCACTCCAAACTTTATTGCAGAAACTATTAAGCAAAATACTTACTTTGCTGAAGGTGGAATTGATGAAGGATATGTTGTGTCAGACATACTTTCACCGTAGTTGTTCTCTGTTGTATTGGTGTTAATTACCTATTTTTGTCATCTGAATTGTGGAATTTTTAGTTCCATGTAAGCCATGTTCCTCTTCAGTGACCAATATCCTATGCATTCCAGCTGGGAGTACTGATCTAAATCCCCAAAGAACAACTGGCTTTGGAGGCCTCAAAGCTTGATACCTATTATCCTTAAACAGGCCTAGCATTTTTAGGAAAGGAGTATCTGAAATAGCTCTAACCAGTCATTCTTCTTGAAATTACTTCATGACTAACATTTCTCTTCTGTTTCCTACTTTTCTATTTGTCAGAGGGAAGAATATCTGAAAAGGACTTAGAAAAACATGTATCTAAGGACACTTTATGGTACATCTGTGGTCCACCTCCAATGATTGAATCTATATCCAACCTACTCTCCAGCATTGGTGTTCCTAGAAACTCCGTCTTCTTTGAGAAGTGGTGGTAGCGGCACCTGCCGAACGGAAGACAGAGCCTTTGTTTCCAGTGTATTGTTTTGGAAAGCTAAAATGTACAGAAATAGACTATGAATCATTTGAAGATTTTCCATGAAGATCTCTTCAGCCATGATGCTGCTCCTTTAATTTAACTGTAATGCATCCATAATACACTGCTGCTGCTCTTGCAGGGCAGGGGGAAGTGATTTTATATTAAAGAGATTAACTGCTCTGTTTTTTGGATGGTTTGCTTATTTCACTTTATACCCCTGTTTTGTTACTCAACTTCTAAGACTTTCAGTGGCTGATTCAGCAGTTACAGAGAATGAGTTGTGCAGCAATGCCAAGCCAGTTTATAATCAATACTAATTCAGGCTACAACTTATGAATCTGCCCCAAATCATTGTGCTGATGAGTCCACACACACTGCATTCCCCAGTTCTGTACAATAAATTATATTTTTATAGGAGAATTGCTGTGTTGTGGCTTCCTTCTCTTCTCATTCTTAAAAAACACAACCTTTTGTGTGGTTTAAGTCAGCCAACTGTGTTGACAGTAAAACATTTTCTTATATTCAGAGCTGAGTATTGAGTTTAAAAGTGTTAAGAAGCTGCCAGGCTCTGACAGAGTTGTAGTTATTCACATGAAAATGTGTCCCTTGTAGGTACAGAGGTGGCCCATCCAGCTTGTGCTCACACATCACATCCCCAAAAGCAGCAATGGGCAGCCACAGCCAAGACAGGAAATCTCCACCATCCTGCTGCAGTAGAGAGTTTTAGAAGGCTGCAGGATATACTACTTTGGAGGGGGTGAAAAGTGTCTGTAAAGTTTGCTCTTAAGGAGTCCATCATTCAGAGTCACCTCTTCCTGACTGAAACCACAGCTTGTCCCTTAGGAGCTGTTTGTTCTGAGCTGCGGTACGTATGGATTTTTGTCTGACACTTACAGTAGGATTGCTTCAGTAGTTTAGCTTCTGTAACAATTTCGGTAGTGCTCTTGTGCTGCAATCAAAGCAAGGGCTTGGAGTTTTCTAGCTAGGCTGTCTCACTGGTTTCTGAAGATGGGGTGAATATGGATGTGGCAGTAGATACCTACAAGCTGAGAGTGTCTGAGTGTAATGGCTGACAGCTAAGCCCTTCCTGATTGAAGCTTCTTCCCCCAATTTGTAGAAGAACTCTTCATGGAAATGACAGCACTAACAAAACCCATAAGATCCTTAATTACCTCTACAGACAGGTGGAGTCCTTAAGTGGTAGAGATTCCCATTGTACATCTGAAGACCTCAATAAGGAACAATCATTACTGAATGATTAAAAATGTTAAACAGGTCAGGCCTGCTTGTTGTTAGCAGCTCTCTTCCTCCAGTTAAATGCTTCAGGCAACAGTCAGGTAAGGCAGCAGATTTCTTGCCATCAGCAACCTTCTGCTGTGCCTTAGAAGTTGCAAAGATGCTGATTCCATCACCAGCAATGGTACTGTTGGTGTGAAGAATTTAGTCTTTCAAGCATAACTTCCCCGTGCCTGGCTAAAAAAGGCCTCCCACCTGCGAAATAATTTCAGTTTCACTATGCTGAGTTTAGCCTTAGTCTTAATCGGTACAATTTGCAGCTTGTAGGGTATCTACTGCACATCCATGTTGACCCCATCTTGAGAAACAATTGAGACAGCCTAGCTAGAAAACTCCAAGCCCTTGCTTTGATTGCAGCACAAGAGCACTACTGAAATTGTTGCAGAAGCTGAACAACTGAAGTAATCCTAGTGCTGAGTGTCAGACATAAATCCATACGTACCGCAGCTCAGAACAAACAGCTCCTAAGGGACAAGCTGTGGTTTCAGTCAGGAAGAGGTGACTCTGAATGATGGACCTTAAAGATCTGCCTATTTGGGACAGTGCCATGATGAGTGTTCCCATCTCCTGGTGCCTGCAGCCTTATTCACTCAGTGCCACACGGTACAGCAGCACAAACCTAAGTGCAGGCTGAAATGACTTCTTCTCCCCCACTGCAGACCCAGAGGGGATGTCTCATCAAATCCCCTCCTACTTAAATGAGAGGGAGATTCTTTCTGAGTATCCCTGTTTCAAGGAATGGTTCCTTGTTTGCTCACTCCAGAATGTAAATAGGACAGTGTGCGTGTCAGAAAAAATAAAACCAAGGGGGTCTTGTGTGCATAATGAAGATCACAGCTGACATGTGGGGGTTGATGCTTGAAGGAAGCAGAAGTGTTCTCCTAAAAACAAACAATACATTGCTATGGGGCAGTACTGGTGCCTTAAAATAAAAACCACTGGCTGGGCTCCTGCACGTTTTAACAGAGAAATAATGAAAAGATTCTGAGAAGCCTCTAAATGTTGTTTTTCTTGTGACTTTTAAATCATTAAGTGGATTATAAACAGGTTTACTTTTTTTTTTCCCCCTCTTAATGCACATGCTTTCTTCAGCTCAAATGACATCTCTCACAAACCACTCCTCAGATTCCCAGCGAAATGTCCATTTAACAAAAGGCATTTCAAACCCCTTTGCGTCTGTAATCGCTCTCCCTTCCCTCTAACCTCTTTCTGTCAGCCCCTGTTACACTCAGGCTGAGTGCTATGGGGCAAGAAAGAACACAGCTCTCCAACTGAATGGGCTCACCCGCTTCAAGAGCAGTGTTGAACACACACACACACACACACACACACACACACACATATATACTGGAGGAGGGAAAAACATTCCTACCTCCCCAGCCTTCAATTCCATAGACCTCAGTTACTGTTGACAAGTAGTTCTCTCTTACCTTGAACACATACCCTGCCAAAGGGCACAGAGCACCTTCATTCCCTAACGCATGTGCTGCTCCTTACTGCCATTTCTGAGCCAAGAGGCCGTGACAGTTGTTCACATCCCCTTCCTCCCTTGCCTTGGCACTGAAAAATCTTCTGCAATTCTGCTTTTCACTGGGTTTGGAACAAAACATCAGTTTCACCTTCAATCTGTTGCTGGATCTGACTCCATCACAACTGAGGTGAGAAAAGAAATCCAGGAAAATTAGCCTATGTAAATATGTGCTCTGCAAATAAATCAATGCAGGAACAGCCTACTCTGGTGGGAACAGAGAGCAGCCTCTGCTGTTGAGCAGCTACTGAGTGGAGAAACATTCTCAGCACGTGGTAGAATCATGACATGTAATCCTAGAAAGCAAAAATGTTTATTCCTACTGCATTTGTGTCATCAGCTAAGGAGCAACTTAAGGAGACGGAGCAGACCAATGCTTCTTATACAGCAACCAAAGCTGAGGGCTGCCATAGGTCTCCATTTATATACACTTCTAGCAAGATAGTTTGTGCTACCTGGTGTTGGAGCCTGTTTAGAATGAACCTTTTTCTTCTTCCTGTGGCATTTATTTTAGCACTTTGCCGTGTGCTGATCTGGCACGATGAATATGAAGTATTCCTATAGGATTTGCATTAATTAACTGGAAAAAGAGTGGCTATTCAGTTATTACATCATTTTAGTTAGTAGGGTGCTTTTAGAGTGAATAACAGAAAGCACTTAAATTGAAAATGCTTTTTGTTCCCCCTTCCAGTGTATTGGTAAGGTACTGATTAGAGTCAACTGCCACATTCAGCACCACAGGCAACCTTCCTGCTGATGGAGGCTTTGGCAAGGATTGCCTTTTAAAGCAGGCACAGCCTTGGAGACATACAAATTACATCTACAACTCTGAATCCATAGGTGAGCTGGCATTGTTGGCCAGCATTCCTCATACTTTTTAGAAGCATTTATCAGAAAGAAATTAGTCTCTGCTCTTCTTACACTCTTCAGTTCTGGGGGGATGAAATTCCTGCGTGAAAAGCTGATTGTGCTTTATTTCTGCCCTATAATTGGCTCCCTGAGGCAAATCAAGAGAGTCACAGCAACTGCAAAGAAAAGGCAGGGCACCCAAATGCAAAGCCCTTCCCTGCTCACCTCAGAAACAGGCTGAGAGAAGCTGAATTAGGGAGAAAAAGAAGTACATTGTTTTGTACTTACCTTCATTGCCATGCATATGTCAAAGCTACTTTGAGCTATTTCACTTACACTGTTTTCAAAGGCACAGATCCAATAATCAAAGAAATTATGCAAGATGAAATGCCAGTCAAATAATTTGTGTATTTATCCCCTCCTAATCAGTACATGAACTATTTTCATTATGATGCTTCTACAGTTTGGACTTTCGACCTTTCTTGGTACACTTCTTGGACTTCTACCCCTGCCTTCTGCTGTTCAACATAAAACTCCTTTTCCATCCTTCATTTAGTTCAGCCACTCCTCTTTGCCATTTTCATATAGCCTTGGACATTTCTTTGCTTGTCTGGGCTGGATTTTCTCCTTTGAACTCATCCCATTTCACAACTGTTGTCTCATTCAGATGAGCACTTGCTCTGGCACCAGCATTCCTACCTGAGTAGCCCACAGGCTCCTGCAGCAGACAGGCAGCTCTTCAGACTGGCTCACGGACCTGAGCGTTCTGGGGATAACAAAACCACCTTCAAGTTAAAATACAGCCAAGTGCCACTTGTGTGTGCTGTTGTGCTGCACTGTCACCAGCCGGCATCCCTAACACGTGGCAGCACAAGCTGTCAGCTCCTTCCCTAGGCACACAGGCAATGCTCCCTGGTGTCTCCTTTCCTTGCAGAAGAGGCACGTTGAGATTAGATTGCATTCTAACTGGGAGATTCTGTCCAGCCTGGGGGGAAAAACAGGTCAGGCTTTAAATGACAGCTCTCTGTGGGAAGGGACAGGGCCTAGCTTCTCTTTCCACTGTGGTGGAGATGACAAACCCTGCTAGGAGCTGGTGGCTCAGAGCAATTTGGCTTCTCTGGGCAAGTCTTGCCCTCCCCCCGCAGGTTGTACTTCTGCAGCCAAACACCCATTTCAGCTTCTCCCACACAGGGTCTCTCCACTAGTGGATTTCCCCACTTGGTCACATTTTCAGATGTAGAAGTTAAGCTCTGGCCTAGCCCTTTCTCTTCTCCATTGAGGCTTCAAATAAGGTGATAGTTGCTTGTTTTCACTTCCTTGGTTACTCTGGTGGTCTTGCTTTTTCAAGCCCAAAATGGCAAAGGCAGCTGAGATAAAATGCACCTAACAGCTGCAGAGCCTTGCTGCTGTACCCCAAGCCTGTCTTCCTCAGGCTACATCACTTCTGTATCACCCATCTACAAGGAGGTTTATGCTGTCTCAGTTTACTTGATACCGTGGCACGGTGAAAGCAAGTGCAGGACTCCAGACAGCTGAAGTAAGTCAGAGTAACTCAAAGTCACATGTTGGAATTGATTATGTGACTATAAAACCAACACTGTTTGTCCTTTCCACACAGAAAACAATGTTGATGTTCTCTTTCGATCTTCCCAGCCCTAACTTGCCCTGGCATTTACGGAAAGTTTTAAATCAAGCTTCCACTTCAAGTGCAACTTCCTCATAGACCCTTAGGTGCACTGTTGGTGAAAAACCAAGCAGCCAGTTCTCTAGGCACCAGCAAATACTACTAATTCAGTAGCAAGAAGCTTCCTTCATCACCACATACAGACCCCAAGTTCCTCCTTCTGGAGACAAATTATTGGCTGTTGTGCAAGTACCACAAATAAGGAATCTCCTCATGACCTTTATTTTTCTTTAGTTTCGAAAGCAGTTGGGATCCAGTTAAACAAGGTCAAATTGCAATCCAGTAAATGTTTTTTCTTCAAAAGTATTTGGAGAGTTTTTTCTACTGCAACACTTTCTACTAGCAAAATACTCATTAAATGCAGTGAACTTTTACACAGGATTAATACAAAGCTAGTCCTTGAAATAGACACCATCAGTAGAAAGATCTTATGCTAACAAGATTTGCAAACAGGTACTTCAAACTGTACAGATCAGAGACCTTGTATTTAAGTAGACCAATTGCAACAACCTCTTTTTGAGGCTCTTGGAACTCCTCTCTAATCTCAAGAAACAGAACGAAATAATTGAAAAATACTGCTGTAAGCAGAAGCTACTTAAAGTCCTGTGGTTAAATAACCGAGTTAAAAATCAAAAATCCTTTAATCACTGGGAAAAAAAAAAAAAAAGCACCACCATGCTTTGTGTGTGTGAAATGGCTTAAACTTGAATGCCCTTGTCCCAGTTAGATGAATATTCAAAGTGGCACGATTTTGCCCTTCTCTGCAGTGTTTTGCCAACTGTATAATTTTTAGGCCTGTAAAATGCTTTTGAATCACTCTAGGTGCACATCTGACACAGAACACACTTCTTCCTACAACATTTTGAAGGCAAAGGAAAATTATCAGACACAAACTGGCGAAGGAACAAAGCAGCAAACCACTTACAGAGCTCTTACTTCAGGTGAAAAAAAAAAGGGGGGGGAGGTTAGAATGTTACTTCTCACCTTCTTACCAGATTGTAAATAGGGATGAAGAAAAGAGAAAGAAACTACTTCCTACTGTTTTAAGAACCCTGAAGTACTTGGAGAACATTGGCACAGAAAGTATGTTACACATGGACTGTCACTTGTAAATGTTTTTAATGTAGCTCCAAACATAAGAACGCTGGCAATTTTACAGAATTCCATCAGCTATCAGTTCCAAAATATGGCTACTCATATATATATATATATATATATATATATTAAAAACCAAAACCTCTAGGAGGGTATTTGCATTTTGTAAAGTCATTTAGTGACATTGGTTGGCAACTGACCCCTGTTACTTGTCTACAATTTCAGTTCTTTCTCCCAACATGTAACACTGAGGAAACAGTGCAAAATCACTTGGAAGGGTCAGGAGGCAACATCTCATTCCAATTTTAGTGAAAATAGCCACTGAAATTAGTACATTTTACCTGCCTTTTGTTTTCCCCCTCGTTTTTCTGTCTTCTGAAGTCTCCACAGCTACAAATTGTTGACTGGCAAAGAGAACATAAATGTGAGTGAATAGGAAATAGCACTTGATATTGGAATCCTCTGCCTCACACAAATTTACTGTGGAGTTTGTTTACCCAGTGTGCCAAAAAAAAAAAAGGTACATCATTTTCTTATTGCTGAAAGATCTGAAGAGTTAGTAAAACTCAGAGTCTCATCAATAAGTATGCTATCTGAGATAAATGCAGGTAACAAGCATCTCACCTAAGCTTTCCAATTGTAGCCTGTTTAAGCCCAAATACCATTTTCATGACACTACAAGCTTCATGACAAGTAACGTATGGCACAGTAACACCTTCAGCAAAGATATGTGGACAACAAAGCATAGAGTAAAATCTGACCAAGTGGAATGTTTGCCCTGACCCAGGGACAAAACCAGTTTGCTAAGGTCACAGAAAAACCCAAGTATGTTTTCTGCCCCTACCTTTTCCTTTCAAGTGTAGCCTTAGGAGGCAGCACAGGGCACTGGGCACTCCGGGCAGTGGATGGAATTTTTGCAATTCATTTCTGTGGGTTAACAAGCCTGGACCTGTAGTTACTTAAAACTTCCATTTATCAGTGTGCTAAGGAGCAAAGTAAGTACAGTGCCAAAGAAGTGCTGAACTGAGCAACGAGTGATGGTGATGAGCAAGGTTTGTTCTTCTGTCTTGGCAAAGTATTAGCAACTCTCAGGAGTCCTGAAGCACAGGTCCTTACTCGCAGGAGCAGTCCATTGCTCCGTCACTGCCCCCGCAGCTCTCCAGCGCTGGAGCGCAGTCTCCCCCCGCTGTTACCTGTTCCACGCAGCAGTCAGAGGAGCTCTGGCTGAGGCAGGCCTGCAGGTCACTGCCGTCAGTATGGCAACCGGCAGGAGATGCTGCTTCTAACGCCCCGTTCAGATGGGTGCCTGTGTCGTTGGTTCCAGCAACCTCATCTCCCAAGTCTATGACATCGTCCAGCTGCTGCTCTGGATCCGGCTTGGCTTCTGTTGAGATTTGTGCTTCTAAGTTTCTTGTGTTCTCTGTGACTTCAAACTCCTGCTTCTCCTCTGCCATCTGCTTCTCCCTGGTACTTGACTTAGTCTTTGTGGAATTCTTCATTTGTTTGTTGTGCATATCTTCTTTGGAGAACCTCCAGTGAAACTACAAATAAGAGATGTAAATGTTAAAGGCCACTAGAAACAACCTGACATGGTCATTTACTCTCCTGAGTAGAAATGCTTTTATTAATTAGTTTTAACCCAAAGAGTAGTTTGAGCAAAAAGAGCTGAAGTTTTTTAGAATGGCCTAAGTCAGACGAGTTAAGCTCATTTGTGCCTACATGTACACAACTATTACACGGAGGAGAGAGAATGTGATGCATTCTGCTTCTGCTGCTTGCCATGCCCAGTGGGCTCCTCACCACATGCTGTGTCACTGTGGAGGCCTACAGCACGCTGGCAGCCAACCTGCACCATGTGCAGAGCAAGAGCACGCAAAGCTGCACAAGTGCAGACGGAGGAAGCAATCCCATGGCCTTCTTCCAATGTTTGTTACTGGGTTCGCAGCAGAACTAACACCATGCTCCAGACTGTACCCAAACAGTAAAATATTCTGAACCATTGGTGTGAATGTTTTGTGGTGAGAAAGCCTGAGACTGCCTCCTGCAGCACTCATGACAAGACTTGCCACAGCCACCATTGCAGAATGGGTTTATCTAACTGTTAAAACAACAATAGAGGGTACCAGCAGTACCTTGACATACCAACTCGACAGGTGTAACAAATACAAAGGCTGACAAATAGGCTACTAACAGATCTGCTTTGTTTGTAAAAATGAGTGGACCTTCCCAAGGAGAGCCAGGCCATGTCCCCAGCCCTTGCTGAGCCATCTTGCACGAGTCTGCAAAGTACTTGTGAAGGTGCACAAGTGTTTCATCAGCAGTGTCCGCGCTAATGGAAGCTCAGGGATAGGTTGGCAAGCAATGCTAGGGTGGCATAAATAATCTCACCAGGACAGTCAGACATTTTCTCCAGTGCAGCCACGTCTGTGCCACAGTTGGCCAAAACAGGGACTCGTGGTCATACATTTCAGATCTAGCATTTATTCTTTAATCAAAAAGCCACTCAAAACCTATTAAGGCTTATTACATTAAAAAAAAATTGAGCAATGTTATTTCCTTCTGCTAGCCAGAACTTCACCTACAAACAAAACAAATGGCTTTCACAAGATTTTCCTGGGAAGTCATCTATATTTACCATTTAGAGAATGGGCAAAGATAGCATCTCAGCTCTACAGCCTCACTGTTTGAAATTCACAGACACCTGAATATTTTCCTCTTTGATTTGCACAAGTGCTGGGCACCTACAACTCCCCTTTAACTCAAAGCTCTCTTTGATGGAAGGTAAGATCAGGCCTCTGAATGTGATAAAGACTGAACTGCAGGAGACTGTGTGCATGTGCACGTGTCTGGGTAGTCAGGTATTTATATCCTGTTTCACAAAACTGCACACAGCCTGTGCCTGCTGAAATAAGCACCACTTCTGTATAAAGTGAATCAACAGGATTACCTCCTCATTGACAGAATGATGCACTAATAAGAATACTTCTCTCTTACTGAAGAGAAAAATAAGCTGTACCACCCCTTGCATGTTTCCTTTTCCGTTCCTCTGGATAAACAGAACAACAGTTGTGGTGCATGGGTTAGATGGCTCAGAGCCCCCCAGGGATCAGTGCTGGGTTTGGTGCTGTTCAACATCTTCATCAATGACACTGATGAGGGGAGAGTCTGCTCAGCAAGTTTGCTGCTGACACCAAACTGGGAGGCTTGGCTGATACAGCTGAAGGCTGTGTGGCCATCCAGGGAGACCTGGACTGACTGAGAGCTGAGCACAGAGGAACCAAATGAGGTTCAACAAGGACAAGTGCAGAGTCCTGCATCTGGGCAGGAATAATAAACTGCAGCAGTACAGGCTGGGAGGTGATCTGCTGGAGAGCAGCCCTGTGGAGAGGGACCTGGGAGTGCTGGTGGAGAACAAGTTCTGCATGGGACAGCAATGTGCCCTTGTGGCCAAAAGGGCCAATGGGATCCTGAGGTGCATTAAGAAGAGTGTGGCCAGCAGATCAAGGGAGGTTCTCCTCCCCCTCTACTCTGCCCTTACGAGACCTCATCTTGAGTATCGTGTTCAGTTTTGAGCTCCCCAGTTGAAGAGGGACAGGGATCTGCTGGAGAAGGTCTAATGGAGGGCTACGAGGATGATGAGGGGACTGGAGCACTGCCTTGTGAGGAGAGGCTGAGGGGCCTGGGCTGCTTAGTCTGGAGAAGAGAAGACTGAGAGGGGATTTAATAAATGTTTATAACTATCTGAGGGCTGGGGGTCAGGAGGGGGACAACAGGTTCTGCTCACTTGCTCCCTGAGATAGGACAAGGAGCAATAGATGGAAGCTGTAGCACAGGAGGTTCCACCTCAACATGAGGGGGAACTTCTTTACTGTAAGGGTCTCAGAGCACTGGCACAGGCTCCCCAGAGAGGTTGTGGAGTCTCCTTCTCTGAAGCCTTTCAAGGCCTGTCTGGATGTGTGCCTGTGTGACCTGAGCTAGATTGTCTGGTCCTGCTCTGGCATGTGGGTTGGACTCGATGATCTCTTTGGGTCCCTTCCAACCTCTGACATCCTGTGAGCCTTTTAATCTTGCCAGCCTATTTGCCTCCTCTGAGAGGTTATCTATAAACATTTCAGACATGCCATACCACAAGTTAAAAACCCCTGAGTGCCTGTAATGTTGCATATGCAGAATATTCAGTAACTTAAAATCAAATGCTGTTCGGCATCTTTGATGTGACTCACATCACCACTTAGAGATGCTGAACCAGTCTTACATTTCTTTGTACAACCATAATCAATATACCTCATTTTAACTTGACCTTTGGTATGAAAATGTGCTGTAGTGATTTGTGCCCCCCAATACGTCTGTATATTTAATACTGCCAATGTGTAAATCCTTTGCTTTGTCAACCAGATGTTGTTGAGTAAGTTTTTATATCCTCCAATGAAAAAAATTTAAACAAAGTCCTGAGTCATCTGGGTGGTATGCATTTGTTATTGTAATGCAAGCAATCAGCAGCATACTCATTTACTTGAAGATGTACAATCACTTGTAGGTTCCCACCCCTCCCATTAAAACCTCACACAGCGGTAGGGAAAAAATGACCAAACACAGGCACTCCAACCCTCATCCCAAGGTCCCTCTAATCACTTGAAAACAGAGAGAAAAAGCAAGACTGTTGGGCTTTGTAACACGTTCACAGCATACTCTGGGCTCTGTCTTTGCTAATTAGAGAGGGTAAATCCTATAATGACAGCCATGCTCCCAGCCGTTCTCTCCTACTTCACTCAGTTCAAACACTCTCCTGGCCACCAGTTCATCTAAATGATGACTTTCACAGAGCCAGGCTCAAAACCACTGAGGGCTTTATAGATGAAAAATATCTGTAATCATCTCAAACGTTGGGTAAAATGCTCCTAGTGCTCAACTCTGCTTAGTGTTTCCAGTCTCCTACTCTAGATCAACATCTGCAGGGCCTCAAGCACACCACTTCCTCAGGTGACAGCTGGCTAGCCAGAACTCACCTAAGTGCACAAAGCTAGAATAAAAATGAGCCTGTATTAATTAGCAACCTTCTCATTGTGTGGTTTCAGAGATCTTTTCCATACCTCACCTGGCTGTCCTAGTACTCAAAGGGCAAGGCAAGCTCTAGTACTAGAGGAAGGTCAGCACTGCTCCCAGTGTCCAGTCCCTGTTCTTGTATCTCAGCTGAATGCCATGACAGGTTTGGGTAGGGAATGCCACAGCTACACAGTTTCAAAATGGAAACAGGAATACACATGTCTGTCCCTCGTGCACATCATTAGTTGTCAGCTATGTTCTTGGATAATTTAGCTGGATTCAGGGGGCTTTTTTTGGTTAATTCTAGCAGAATTCATTAGCATTCACACAATACACAGAAACACCTGCCAAGATCAGGCATGCACCACGCTAGGCTCTATCAAAACAGGTAACAAGAAAGAGAAAGCAATTTAAACAGAAAAGACAGGCAGTGGGTGGGAGAAAATAGTATTGGTTCCACCTTGCAGGCAGTAAACATGGGCAGGGGATTTTAGGTGCCGACGTAAAGAAAAATCTACACCCCTGCTACTGCTGTGACTTCAGTCGAGAATGCAGTATAAGAGCTTTCACATCACTTGAGTATTTTTTTGTTTCTCTCATTTGAAGAGTCCCTTGTATCTTACTATTTAGCACAGAAATGCTGAACAGGCCTTTTTTACTTCTATGGGAAATCAATGACAACATTAAAATACCTCCAATGAAAACCAAAGAAACCAGGAACTCAAGGTTATTTACCTTAGATTCTTTCTTCTTCGCTTTCTGGGGCAAAGAAGGTCTCTGAAGAAATACAATTTGCTTTGTAGATAAATTTCCCTCCCTGAAAAGAAACAAATGCACACTCCTGAGAATGAATTAAATTCACGTCCGACATCACTCACAGCGAAAATCCGTCTCAGTCACTTATTTCTGCAGGTCAAACAACAACAAAATGAAGAATGACCTAAACATTGCCTGTCCCCAGTGTCTTTCCATAGCCTGGTATTTTGAAGGGGAAAAAAAAAAAAAAAAAAAAAAAAAGAGCAACTGTTCAGCCTGACAGAGCCTGTCAGCCTGTGACATACTTCTGCTGAATGTTTTAGCATTAGTGTGTAAACACAGAGAAAAAACTGTTTGGAGCAAAAAGCAAGACATCCAGGCTTCATGGTGCCTGTGTGTAGCAGCATCTCAGTATCAACAGAGTGGCCTCTCTCAGGACACCAATCAGGAATGGGGCTGGGTGCTCCTCACAGCACAACAGGAGGCACAACCGAAGGCCACCAGTGGTTAGATTGGGTGGGTGTCCTTCGGCTCTGTCAAGCTGAGCAGTGCCATTGAAGTTCTAATACAGGGTACAGAAAGCTAGAAGAGAAAGAAAACCATATATAGCTGGTTAATTTTCTGTTCATTTCTATATTTAAACATAGATGAAAAACTTTAAATATCATTTTTTCCCCCCAGCACAGATGGCCTTTACTTTTTAGGTTTTTATGTGTAGGAGTAGTCTTCATCTAGATCTGGGCATATTTTTACTCTTTAAAGATAAAAAATCAGGACTGATTGTGTTGCTGTATAAATACATTCCTGATCAGTGAAAATGCAGAAAGCACCACCTTCATGATTAACCAGTGGGATGATTGTTTTTTCACCACAGTTATGAAGAGCATTTTTAAGTGACTTGTATTTACAGTTAAAACCTCAGACTATTAATAATAGCAAAGCAGAGTGCAAAACGATTGCGTATGCAAAGAAGGCTTGTGGGTCTCCTGGGCTAGACTGTCTATCAGCAGCATCAGACAACATCAGCTAGGCAATATCTCTCTCTAAACATTATTACAGCTTTTGGCTGTGCTACTGGGAGATCCAGAGCAGGAATTTTACAATCAAGTTTTCAGAGAGGCAGAGATGCTACCCAGAACATTTCTGCAGAAACCACACTGCTACCTTGCGGTGTTTTGTCTGCCAGACACATGCTTCCTGCCCCATGCAGCTGGTGATGCTCAGAAAAGCCAAATAGCTGCACCAAAGTCTGCAAGGGCAGCTACTATGTGCATGCAAGGAAACCCAGGAGAACTGCTGGTATGGACTTCAGTGTCCTGAAGGCAGTGTGGGACCCCTCCCTACCTGTTTGTCTTCAGAATGGGAGTGGGAAGCACACATGTCAGCTGCCAGCCATACACGGCCAGGGAATTCAGCAGCGGAACGTAATCTGTCTGCACTTCAACTCCCTAGGAAAGAGCAATCAGCAGTTAGCATCATCACCTGCAATGCAACATTCAGTCTGCCAAAAAGAAAAAAACAACAAGGAAATATACATGTGTGGGTATTCTGGGAGGGAGAATAGGGTTTTGTCCTTAAGTGTCCTATTCGCAAGGTCTTGTAATGCCAGGACAAGGGGCAATGGGTTTAAGCTGGCAGAGGGGAGATTGAAACTGGATGTTAGGAGGAAGTTCTTTCCAGTGAGGGTGGTGAGACACTGGCACAGGTTGCCCAGGGAGGTTGTGGATGCTCCCTCCCTGGAGGTGTTCAAGGCCAGGTTGAATGAGGCCTTGAGTGACCTGTACTAGTGGGAGGTGTCCCTGCCTATGGCAGGGGGTTGGAACTAGATGATCTTTGAGATCCCTTCCAGCCTTACCATTCTGTGATTCTAAGTGGGTCATTTTGTATGTTCAGCGAGGCAGGAAGGAAAACGTTTGAAAACATGAGATACAGGGGCCAATAGCCTGTATGTAACAAACTGCTAACTGAGTTTGTTTAAATTGGTAAATATCTGTGAGGCATCCACCTCGCTTTAGCTTGCAGACCTGAACAGGCCAAAGTCATTGTATTTTATCAATGACCTCCTCCCAAGCAAAGACATGTTCAAGTAGTTAAAACATGACAGCGTTGCATTTCCCACATCCTGCACCCAGCTAGGCCAGAGTAAATCCTGAAGACCTGTACTGAAATCAATCAGCTTACTCCACCAGGATGGATGAAAAGCAAAATGGCCAATGACAACAACAAAAGCACAGGTCTACTTCTTTTACCATCCACAAATATACATCGCTTCCTCGTTATTCAGGGTCAGGCAATCCGTGGGTTGAGACCAAAAGCATTGCCTTTCAGGGCAGGAGTCTGGCTCCAGCCACAGATCTACCCAGCAGAGCCTTGCTAATTTTCTTTCTGCTGAATGGCAGACCCTGTAATTCACTCAGAAAGAACCACAGTGCTCTCAAAGATTGCTCCACTGAGGTGTCTAATTGCCAAAACTTTCAGCAATTTAACAGAAATATGTTAGAGCATATTTACTAGTTTTTAATTGTAACAAACACAAAGCAAACAAATGGTAACTACTAATCTCTACAAATAGAACTAAATTCCATTGGAATAACAACTAAATTTGTCCAAAAGCTCAGGCACTTACACTGGTTTCATGTGCACACAAGGAGTTTTAACTGCCAGTTCTCAGCACTGGGTAAGGCACAGTAGTTTTGCAGCTCCAAAAAATCCATTTATTCCTCAGTAATGAAATAGTCATTTGATCAGAATCCATTTATTCCTCAGTAATGAAATAGTCATTTGATCAGAACTAATCCAAATCCTGCTGTAGTTATTTCAAAGTATTTTAGTGAATTCCAGTCTCAGCTATTCCTTTCTTCTAACAAATGTAATTTAGGTCACTTGATATCTTCATAACTGAATGACTGTCTGACTATACCTTTTTAAAACCTGATCATGAGTACAAAGGCAAATAGCTGAAGAAGCTGCACACTGCTCCTGCTGAAATAGGTGAATGCTTAAAAACTATATTCCAGAAAGCACATGCAAGAGAACACTCCATTGATGTCATTTCTCTACAGGGGCTTTCAGGGACTTACAAAAACACTGCTCCTTTACAGCATCACTGTGTGCAGATCAGAATTGCTAACTGCAGGAGAGGAAAGAGATGCCCTGCAAGAGGAGAGCAATGCCATGTGGTCTTTGAATCATGTTCAGTCACGACTTACCCTACAGATACAATTGTGGTAGCTTCAGAGTCCCCTTAGACTCCCACAAGATGGGTATTTCCACCCTCCTGCCAGTTTTTAAAATAGGGTGTCCAAGGGTAATGCAAAAATGATGACATTTCTAGATTCTTTTAAGATCTGATGTTTCAAGAAAACATATTAATAACACACTTAAGATTTATGAGATTGGTCAACCATATCTTCCAAAAATACCCAACATTAGCATTAAAAACAAGGCCAGAGTATCCACCGTTGCGAGTCTGCCACAAGGTACCTGGAAGAACACATAAAAGGATCTGACCAAAACATTCCCTCCATTACATAGCCTTTGTGGAGGAAAAAAAAAAGAAAAAAGAAGAAACTCACTCATTTAGAGGGTGGAGGACTAGCAGGTCAGGAAAGACTGGCACAGCAGACCTTGTTTGTGCCCCAAGCAACATCTTGTGTTGCAAAGACGATTTCTATTTTGAATCCACCGCCTAAGGTTTGCAATTAGCAAGAGGAACCTTCTCCTTGCATCAGGATGCGCATCAAATGTCAAAAATCAGATGGAGATTATGGCAATGAGGAAGGACATCAATACCATGCAGAGCTCATTTGGCTGCTGCAGAAGCCAAACTGTTTCAGGGATGTGCTGTCACTCCTGCCACAGCCACTGTCCCTGCAGGCTCTGAGTGGCAAGACAAGGCTGGCTTTGGACCTGTCTGGCTTGTCAGCAGTAAGCATCATCTCCAGCAGATGATGTGTATCACAACCCCAACGGTGCAGAAAGGAAATAAGCAGGTAAAGCACATTAGGAGTACAAAATTATTGGAAAATAAATTTAAGATTGAAGTCAATTAGGCTGAAAGAAATTAACTAATCTGGAAATGTGAAAAAGTTCTGTACAACTGCTACAAAAAAGGTGACCTTTTATTTTTCGTATGTGCTGGTACTCAACACCACAGTCTATGTGTTAGGCTGTTTGGAGGAAGGGAATATATACCTGATCTAGAGGCATACACCTCCTCCAAGCTTCACATGCTCTCCAGCAGGCTCCCTCCCACTCTGCAGGATGCTTTGCTGGAGTCAGATACTGCACCTCCTTGCTGGAGTCAGATACTGCACCTCCTTCCCAGGTCCCTGGGGGGAATAATCTACTCCTAATAATTGTCTGTGTTTGAAGATCACAGACTAGAGAAAGGAGTCAGTCCAGAATAAACAGGTGTAACTCACATGGGCTTCAAGCTCCTCACTTGCAAATAGGTAACTGGATCTTCCTTTAAGATGACAAGGAATGACTTCTCCCTCCCCCTCCTCAAGCCTTGCTTGCAATCCTACCCCACGACTGGAATTTGTGCAGCAGCAGGAGTCAGGGTTGCACAGACCTTTAATTGGTGTTATATTAAATGCTTCCCAAAGCAAAAATGCTTTTTAAACAAATAATCACTGGGGGATGGGTGCAGAGAAGTGACATGTTGTATTCTTTCTATGTATGTAATACAATAATTAAAATTATTTTACCTATTGTTCGAGACCGTGCAAAGAAAAATTCAAACATACAATTCCCTAAGATGAAATTACAAAGCTTTTTCTAGCTAGCAAATATTGGATTTGAACACCAGCAGGACTCGAAAGTACGTGCCAGAGCCTTATTGAAAAAGGGTTCAAATCATGCATCTCAAACTGGGAGACATTTCATTCAGTGAAAGGGTGGAAATTTTTAATTAACTTGGTTCCCACTCTGCTGTAGATGATAAGTAATCTCTCATCACACCTTGAGTGTCAAGAAGCCAGAGCATATTGAGCTAGGTTTTCCCTTGACTTGCATCACATGAAAAGAATTCATTTTATTTATAGTTGTACTGTTTGTTTCCAGTGTTTTCTCTTTTCACAGTTGCTTCTGCTCATTAGAAAAAGAACAAATGATTAAAAAAATTATAACGATAATATCTGGGGCAAGCCACACAAACAACTGCATTAACATTTTTTTCTTTTCTTTTCCCTCCTACTGTGACAATTTTAACCACAGCAAGATAATAAACAAGACAACTACTAAGGTCTCACAGGACAGAAGTTCTTTAGAATTCATTCTTTCCTGGGTTAAGTGGATGTGATTTACAAGGCAGCTATGGATTGTCACTCTTTAATATTTTTTCCAACATGGATTGAAGAGTGGAAGACTGAAAAATCTCATTAAATAAATTTTAATAAAACCTTTATCGGCAATTCCTAACAGACTGTGTACTAAGATCTACAGACAGATGGCAAAGAGGATGGGAAGTGAAAAACACAAGTTGCTTTGAAAGTGTAACCTACTGTTTGTTGGGGAAAATAGGCACTGCGTTCAAAGCTGGCTCCTTACAAAAAATAGAGGGGACAGGCTCCCAGGGCAGCAATGTGAACCCACAGCCAGGGCTGGTTACCAGTCCCCACCACTGCCAAAGACAGTGCCTCCTCTCCCAGGGCACTGAAGGGAGGAAGAGGAGGGAGTCAAAGCTGGACTTGAACCTTAGTGTAAAAGGAGGACAATAAAAGGAGAGAAATAGAATACCTGGGATGTGCAAGAACAACCCAGTAAAAGTGTGCTGCAAATGGTTTATGTTTGCAGTAACACAGCTGACAAGGAGACTAAATCCAAGCTCTAAATTTGTGAATTAAGTGTCTTTTTCCTTTTCAGATTTCTTCCAAAAGGTAATGTCTGCTAACAATATAATGTTATTGATCCATTAAAAACATTTATTAGGAGCAAAAGGAACCTTCACAAGTGTTTCTGCAATAAAAGTTAGGCTGTGCTCCTCTAGTATTGAGCTGCTCCTCAAATTCCAAGAACAACACACTACAGTATCTTCCTAGCAGATTAGAATCATAGAACCAGTCAGGGTTGGAAGGGACCACAAGGATCATCTAGTTCCAACCCCCCTGCCATGGGCAGGGACACCCTACCCTAGATCAGGCTGCCCACAGCCTCATCCAGCCTGGCCTCCTCTTCTCCAGACTGAACAGCCCCAACTCTTTCAGCCTGTTCTCACAGCAGACGTGCTCCAGCCCTCTGAGCATCCTCATGGCCCTTCTCTGGACACACTCCAGCACGTCCACATCCCTCTTGTAACAGGGGCTCCAGAACTGGATGCAGTACTCCAGGTGGGGTCTCACCAGACTGGAGTAGAGGGGGAGAATCACCTCCCTCGCCCTGCTGGCCACACTTCTCCTGATGCAGCCCAGGCTCTGGTTGGCTTTCTGGGCTGCAAGTGCACACTGCTGGCTCATGTTGAGCTTCTCATCAAGCAGCACCTCCAAGTCCCTCTCCTCAGGGCTGCCCTCCAGCCAGTCACTGCCCAGCCTGGAGTTGTGCTTGGGATCGCCTTGACCCAGATTCTTGCTACCCATTAGCTGTATAGGAGAGTGGTGTGGGATGGCTTCTGTACACTTACAAGCCACCAGTGGCTTTTGTCAGAGGATGGGTTGCTGACCAATACAGACTAATTGACAAACTGGGACCTTAGTGGGAAGTTAATAGGAAAAAAAGTAATTAAAAAAATCCAGAGGCAGGCTCATTGTTCATTATTCAGGGCAAAGCTAATTTAGAGTTATTTATGATTAATTAATATATGTGAGTTCATGCACTGTGAAATATTTTTGATAATATAGTAAGGCCATAACACTGTGCAGGGTAGCATCCTGGGAAGAGTTTCTTTGTGATTCAGATGTACCCAGTCACCATTTCAATATGCACATAGGCTGCTCAGTAGCATTCACATCTGGCTCCACACCTAGGGTAGGACAAGGAACAACAACTGTGCCCACAAAGTCCACTTCTCTCTGTAACTTCTGCAAATGCAAATCCTACTTTCTAGCACATGTATAAACTGACAAAAGCATCGAGAGCTCCTGATACTGCCGGCACCTGTAACACAGAAGCAGGTGTGCACAGCAGCACAGTTCTGCATTTACAGAACCACAGGATAGGTAGCAAATGCTGAATGTGCTACCATGGAGGGTTCTCCACAGAAGAAGCATGGAAGCACCTTATGGAACATGTGAAACTCATTGCTGCATGGGCAACATACATGTGATTGGACAACTCCATGTCACTGGCCACGCAGCACAAGATATAAATGTGATCTAGAAACCCATCAGCACATTTTCTTAAATAGTTCTGCAGTTTTAGCTCACAATTCCTGAATCACAATTCCTTAATGTGAGTGCTGATTTTTACTGTTTGTACATCAAATGATTTGGGGGGGGCAGCAGGGGGGGTGGAAACAACAAACACAGTAAACCACTACCTAAAGAACTTGCATAGTCCGAGGTGCTTTTTCATACACTGCTTAATCGTCCCCATGCAGCTTCCCCAACATCATTTCATTTGGTTATAATTTATTCCCAAAAATTCTAGCTTTTGAGAAAAGGTTTTGTGCACCACTCCATCATTATGGACTAATGATCTGTCTCCATGTGAGAAAGGCAACTGAAGTACAGACTCTCCACTGACAACAGTAAAGATTGCTACTGCCCTCCACTTACATGCAGCCTGTGCATGCAATTTATGTGAGCCCAGCACCTGCTTCGTGTGCCCCTCAAAATGCTGAGGCCCCTCCCAAACCTTCCTGGCAGTAGCACAGAGTAAGAGAGATGCATTAGCCAGGGCACTACTGCCTGGCTAAAGGTGACCTGCTGGGGAAAAGAACCACAACTTGATCCTTGTGTGCTCTTTTACAAAGTAGAAAAGAGGACTGAAATACTTTTTCTCAGCTTGTTCTTGAGTGGAAAGTTCAGATCTAGTATACTCACTTTTTCCTGAAAAATGTCATGGCTGAGCAGAGAATTAGTTCTGATATTTGATCTTATCACAAACCTAAGCAAACCATGACAGACAGGAAGTGATTTTTTTTTTAATTCATATTGTTTCAAATCCTGTGCTTTTCTGCCTGTTTGCTAGTTCCCTTTACTCAGGCAAAATTAGTGCTCTCCTTGTTAGACATTCAATACTGCCAATGCCACAAGAAATTATCAGGCATGTCTCAAGTCCATACTGCTAGATTTTATTACTAAATTTATCCCAAAAAACTCAAAGAAATATTAGCCTGTGCATTTTAACTTTTTACAGAGCATACAGATGCTGAGTTCAGTGGACAAATATATATGTATATATTCTACTTTAACATCTTACATGTAAGAATGAGACAAGAACTATAAAGACCATTTGAAGATTAGCTTTTTGTTCAGTTTTTCTTAAAAAAAGCAACAAGAGGCAAAATACTGAAATATTATGCCCAGGAAACATGTATGTCCTTTGTAAAGAGGATCACACACACAACTGCTTTTCATGCCCATCACCATCAGCTTCTTTGCTGACCTGGTTGTGACTTTCTCCTTTGCCCAGAGACAGCAGAACATAGCTTAACTGACATATGACCTAAATCAGATTTACAGACAAATCAAACCCTCCTTTCCAGAGAATTTGTTTCAAGGCTCACATAGAGCAACTTGCAACCTAGGCTCAGCAGAGATAATTTTATTAAATCTTTTGATCTGTGGCACTTTAAAAAGCTGACCATGTCTACAGCAGACACTGAGCCTGGTCAGTTCTGCCAGGGAAGTGGCAATATAGTGTTGTATTTGGGGTTTTAATTCATGTTAGTACCAAAGATATGGTACAGGAAACAAACAAAAAAGGTGATGAATCACCAGGTGAAGGTTTCAAATGAGAAAACACCTGCAAGTTAAGGACAGTGTTTTCAAAATGAACAAGGTTATAGATGCAGAACAGTACTGAAATTTAAAGCAAATGTTGCAGCACTCAATTTTAAAGACAGTATTAGCTGTTTTGTCTAGGGTAATGGGGAAGAGAAGGTGACAGATTAGAGTTGAGGAGTGTTGTGCTGTAACCCCAGCCAGCAACTACACCACACAGGCACTCGCTCAGGGAAACCATGCAGGCTCTGATTAATCAGAACTGTCTACCCACATTTGCCTACAGAAGCAGAATTAAAACCATCAAACAAGTTTTAGGACTAGATCTCAGAGGCTGTGGTGGAAATAATATGCTTTGACATTTTTAGGGTTAAAGTGATAAGGATGAGAGCAGCATTTTGTCATTAGAAGTCCTGTGGTCATTTGCAGAGGGTACCACAGCTCTACCTTGAGAAGGAAGAGTTAAATTACTCAGAGCTATTACATCCTGTCTGCTGCTTGGCGGGACCACATACTGTGACAGCTGCGAGCTTTACATCCTCTACAAACTGACATTTTACACACATACTGGGTGCATCACACTGTTCAGCTTGTTTTCTCTATTAGCCTTAGCAATTAAAAAGGCAGCACTTTCTCTGCTAAGAGGTGTGCCAATCCCTCTCTTTTGCCTTTATGGTAACACAGCAAAACATTACCTTTTCATTTACAAAGGTTCTTTTTTTTATTACTAAGGACATTGATATATGTTTTATATCTTCCTTTTTAATAAAAGCATCTTTCTTTTGTTGTGGCTTGAGTTCTCCTGTTTCTTTCTTCTTCTTAACTGAGATAGAGCAAAATAAATTTACATTCAGTTCAGACCACATCTGAACAAGAACATAGATCATCCATATAATCAAATCTGAGAGCAATTTAAAGTAGGGATCCATAATATATACTTCTATGTCATGTTGCCCATCAGGGCTTCTTGCACTGCCTTGGTACACATGAAAAAGACAAATGCTAAAGGTTAATCTAGATCAGAGCTGAACCTATACCAAAAATATAAGAGAGTCTACACGAATGAGTCATTCCACTGCTCCATAATTATCTCTGCCATAACTATACTTTGAAGTATTCATAAAGGAAACAAAAAGACTTTACTGGATTTTGGACATCTTCTGTCACTATTGAAGTCCATCTCCCTCCCTCTAAATGCCCCATTTTACACTCCCTTCCTCTGCACTGCACTATTTCATGTTTATAGTAAATGAAAATTAATTCCCAGAGGGTTTAACAACAAGGTGCCTTGGTCTTCTGGGTATGACACTTGGCAAGTGCCTACAGATTCCCTGCCTTACAGTCTTTCTTTCACGCCTTCGATGACTTTACCTATCTATGCCCACTGTGTCTGAGAAAACACGAGGCAAGAAATGGTCAGGCAGTTATGTAAATGTCAGGAGAAGACAGAGGTGGTCAATTCTGCCCTTCCTCTAAATGGGTAAGACCTTTGCAAGAGTTCCCCAATGCCTCGACCTCCTTCCTTCAGCAAGCTTTATCTTCTCCGTGTTTTTCCCCTTTCAGGTTGGTGGGTAAACTGTTCATAATGTCCCCAAGAGGGCCCCTTGATCTCAGAAGAGCCAGGAACACCCAGCACTCACATTTTAAATTACAGCAGAGAATAATCTTTTCATACTGACAAGTTGTGTATATGCTACCAGGCAGTTTCTGAAATTGCATATCCTGAATCTTATCTCTGGAAGAAGCCCTTCAACATGAGCCCTCACACAGACACCATGTGCAGCAGTACAGCATCTCATGACATGCCAGATGGCAGTTGACCAGTTGTGTCTCCAGCATGGAACTGCTGCAATGGAAAGCAAATGATACTGTGTCTACTAGGGCTCTAACAGTTCAAGAGGCCCTGCTAGAAGATACTCCTTTGCTGTGTTCTAATGTTTTGGTCTCCACTCTGCCATCACAGAATCCCCCTTACCAGGTGCTGTCTTCATCATGTAGCTTGAGACAAACATTTTTATGGCCACACAGAGCAAACCAAGAGGTCTGTAGGGGCCATCATGCATTACTTTGTGGCAATATCCTACTGAAACAGAGAATCTTTAACTGGTCGTTTAAGAGCCAAACTGGTTCAGACTAAGAATCCATTTAAGTCAGAAAGCTGTCTCCAACATGGCTGTAAGTGACATCTGAGGAAAAGCAACATATGTCAGGGTATGTATGTACAACACCTGCCTCAAACATTTTGTGTACTTCCTCCCAGCACATCTGGTCTGGTTTCTACTAAAGGGAATCCAGTTTGTGCAATATGAGATCATTCTGTGATGTGAGGTTTAAGTGGAGAGGATCAGACTTAAAAAAATGCACTCCTGATCTGAATTAAAATCCTTGTCAAACGCAGAGATAGGTACAGTAGGGGAAAAACCAACATCACTTCCACCTGAACCCATTTGAACTTCTTGAACCTGGAGCATTCTGTAGAAGGCTGTTCCACAGACCTGCTGCCTGCTTGCACCTGGCCCTGACAAGTGCCACTTGGCAAACCCTTAGTTCTCACACTGGAAAAGATGGCAGCCAATGCCTATTGACATGTCTCACATGATACAGGAGACCTCTACCTATTCCATTCCCTTCAACTCTTCTCTTTATAGGCTGAAAGGACACACAATGTAAAGTCTTCCTAAAATGGAAGCTGCCTGTATCACTGGTCATCTTTGCTGCTCTTCTCTGGACACTTACAGTGTTAACATAATCTTCTGAAATAAGGTGCTAAAAATATGCAGTTTTACTAAGCAGTAATAAAAGCTTGCTGCTTCACCCTGTATTCTCTCCTAATAGTTTTTAACATATGCTTAACATTAAAGCTTCTTAACATTTGCCTTCTTGATCAGGACTGACCTAGCACACTCAAGAAACCATCTGTCATTATCCCAAAACGCAGCTTCTGAGTGGCAACACCCCAATCTGACCACACAATGCACAAGAGCTTCCAGTCAGGTCCGTGACAACTGGAACAGCACTAAATGTAATATAGGAGTTGTTTGTTCAGATGCACATTATAGAATCATAGAATGGTAAAGTTGGAAGGGACCTCAAAGAGCATCTAGTTCCAACCCCCTGCCATAGGCAGGGACACTTCCCACTATACAGGTCACTCAAGGCCTCGTCCAACCTGGCCTTGAACACCTCCAGGGAGGGAGCAGCCACAACCTCCCTGTGCAACCTGCGCCAGTGTCTCACCACCCCCCCTGTAAAGAACTTCCTCCTAACATCCAGTTTAAATCTCACCTCTGCCAATTTAAACCCATAGCACAAGAAGACCTGCCCTTAACACATTAGCCTCTTCTTCAAGAAGTTCCCAGCCATTATTATATGGTCATTCCTTGCTACACTACCAAACTGTCATCTAATAACCAAACTCTTAACCCTGGAATTTTACACATTTAGGTTAGCAACTGTTACATTTCCCTTTAATCTATGCTTTTGCCTTGATTGTCTGTCTTAAGATTTTATACCATTTACAAAATATTCCAAGCAAAAATTGCATTGCATTTCTAACATTTCTTTCTGGCAGACTAATCAAATAAAACAAACAAACAATAATCCTTCTAAGAGTTACACAATGGCATCTTCTTCTCCTCCACGACCTTTTTGCTTCAAGTCACAGAAAATTTCCAGCCCAGTTTTTCAAATCCCTATCTGTGTATCAGATTTGCTGTGGAAGATCCATAGTGACTGACCTGATCTAAACAGCATTTGCACTCTTCTGTGTGTGCATCTGAATCAGTAAAAAGCCAACCTATGACACACATAGTTTGTTTATAGGCACCTATCCAGACTGTACAGTTCTTTCAGCATATGAAGGAGGTCAGATAATAAAATGCAGTTATTTGTACAATCCTGCTGCAGCTTAGCCAACCTAAAGGGCCACCTTAGAACTGCAATACTACAGTGACTTCTATGATCATGCTACCCTGACAACCAATGGAGATCCTCTTTACAGTTAATATAGCAGACATCTGTATTTTTGGGACAGATGGCCCCAAGTTTCACTGCTCATCATCATTCACATTTTCCATCCCCCCCAACTAAGTACAGAGATTATTAAAATCAAAAGTGCATTGTACAAACCTAGAGTGTGGTTAACCACTGTCACTGTTGTGTTGTATCCCTTTACTTCAGCTGCCTGCCTTGTACTGCTGAAGCACAGATCCATACACAAGAGTCTGCCTCTCAGTCTTGGAGTGTTTTGATTTACAAAAAAAAAAAATAAATCAAAGAAGGAAAAAAATGTATGCATACCTTCAGGACAGTCCACTGCTCTACCACAATTGCATCATAGCCCTGCATGGTTTTCCTGTCTTCCACAGCAACATCTTCAAAGAGAAATATTCCATCCATTGTCCCATGTAAAGAATCTGTGAAAATACAGGGATATAGGTAAGCTTTATGGAACGCACCCAATCATTAGTGCGGCATTTGCATTTATTAATAACAAATTCTTCCCATGATGTAAATAAAGAAGTGTGTGGACCTTCTTCTGATAGTCCATCTCTATTAAATGAATAAGTCTAGTACCTCTACCAGTTTTTCAGAGCAATCCTACTATCTGGTAGCAAACCTCATCATCCTCTTTGTTATGCCAGAGTTTCTCCCTCAAAAATCACAGCTTTCCCACTTTGAGTAGGAAAATTAGTTCACTACTCAGTTCAGCAGTATTGTTCACCTACTTCAAGTTACACACACACTTTGGGGGCTTAAAGACTATGTATCATGTCAGCTTTTGAAGATACACTAGTATTAATAACCATATCCATTCACTTAGACAAGTCAGAACCCTACATATGGATCAGCCCCTCCAGTTACAGTGATTTACATGGACTGAAGATGATCTGGCATATCTGAACAGTGTGAAAGAAAAGATACATTCATAACTATTTAATCAATTTATGAAGGCATTTTGACCATCTGGCTTAGTGGCTCGCTACTCTCATTTGTATTCTCAGCATGTTCAGCTGTTTTTCAGACAACACATACCACTAAAGTTACTTCAGCAGCACTTCCTCCTCCAGCTTACTGTATACTCACAGCATCACAGAATTAACCAGGTTGGAAAAGACCCCTAGGATCATCAAACCCAACCTATCACCTAACACCTTCTATTTAAATCAAGCATGGCACTAAGTGCCTCATCCAGCCTCCTCTTAAACACCTACAGAGATGGTGACTCCACCACCTCCCCAGGCAGCCCATTCCAATGCCAATCATTCTTGCTGTGAAGAACTTCTTCCTAACATCCATCCTGAACCTGCCATGGCACAGTTTGAGGCTGTGTCCTCTTGTTCTGTCCCTGGGTACCTGAGAGAAGAGAACAACCCCACCTGGCTACGACCTTCCTTCAAGTAGTTGTAGACAGCAATGAGGTCTGCCCTGAGCCTTCTCTTTTCCAGGCTGCGCACCCCCAGCTCCCTCAGCCTCTCCTCACAAGGCTGTGCTCCAGGCCCCTCACCACCCTTGGTACCCTTCTCTAGGCATGTTCAAGCACTTCAACATCATCTTGAATTGAGGGGCCCAGAACTGGACACAGTACTCAAGGTGTGGTCTAACCAGTGCTGAGTACAAGGGCAAAAGGAATTCCCTGGTCCTGATATAGGCCAGGATGCCATTGGCCTTCTTGGCCACCTGGGCACACTGCTGGCTCATGTTCAGCTACTCTCTACCAGTATCCCCAAGTCCCTCTCTGCCTGACTGCTCTCCAGCCACTCTGGCCCCAGTCTGCAGTACTGCTTGGGGTTGTTGTGGTCAAAGAGCAGAACCCAGCACTCGGACTTGTTAAACCTGGCGTTGGACTGTGCCCATCTGTCCAGCCAGTCCAGGACCCTCTGCAGAACCCTCCTACCCTCTAACAGATTGACACTTGCTCCCAACTTGATGTTTCCAACTTGATTACTCCATAATCAGCAATCAGTCCCTTATGCAAGTTTTGTCAGCTCCATGACAGAACAGAACCAGAATACCTACAAAACCCCATGACTTACCTTTCTTTGCTAAAGTAAACTAAATGATGATGCAATAGAACTGCATTTAGAAAATCTTCAAATAAGCAGGAGCACAGCAAACTCCCACGTATTGTCACACACTGTGGTTCTCAGCTTTTCTAGTTTAAATAATACATTTACTTTGTATGACTGAATATGAAGACCTTGCTCATCCCTCCTCCAAATGCTGCATTTCTTTGTATTTTTAGTAAAACTGTTCCTTGCACTGGCACAGGGTTTTGAAATGCAAGCACATAGGCCAAACCAACAGATTCCTGTACTGACACAAGAAACTTCAGTTAAGTCTGCTTAACTGTTTCATCAGGTCCTCCTGTTTCATCATCTATCTCCTGATAGATCTTGCAATGTCAAGAAATGCCTGCCTCCTGCAGCTGGAGGCTGAAGTCTATAAACAAACTGCAGCAAGACTGTTGTTGCAGTTGTTAGGCATTCACTCCTTTGCTTGTATTTGCAGAGTCTCTTCCTGCAGTTTCAGTCTAGTCATTAAGTTGTGAGTAGATGCACTCATATCTAACACAGTAGAGTTTGGGGGGTTTTAGCTCAGTTTTGAAGGAAAAGAGTTGCAAAACCACTTACAAGGGACTTTCCTTGGGATTCTGTTAGGAGACTCAAAAAAGTACAAAACTGTGCTACTTTCACAATGCCTGTTTCCCCAGGCAGGATTCCTGTAATTTGGTTTGGATGAAGGAGAGACAAAGACTCCTCACCACTACAGCAAGCCAGTACTGCATGTTACTCCAAAGAGAATGAGCTAGACTACAGAGCAGTAACTCTTGTTATCTAGACAGATTTCTCACCCAAGTGAGGAGACCTGACATTTTTGCTGTGAAATAACAGGCCAGATAACTAAGTAGCTGGGTTACAGGTTAGGAAACACAGGGAGAACAAGCTTGCCACATACAAATTGTTGCAAAATTTAATTATCATATTTTAGTCAGAAACAGGACTTTGTTAGACCTCTGTTTCAAAGTGGGAACCAACTCAACTTCTGTGCAACACATCACATTCCAACAGGCAAACCCATACCCAAATCTATTTTAGGATGCATAATGTACAAATAATCATTTAATTTTCCAAAGCAGGGGTGACAGGACAGCACCTAAGGCTGGAAGCAGAAACCCATAGCTCCCTACTAGACACAGACATCCAGATCTTGCCAGGAAGCTTTACACAGCAGCAGTGAACTGCTCCTGTATTGTGAACCCTCTTAATGACATTCAGTGTCACACTGTTGGCACAACTGCAGCTTGAGCTCGCCCCACGTGTACACCAGCTAATTAGTAAGTGATCAAAACACAATCAGCATGCGTGTGTTTAGACTCACTCATAAATCATCCTCTATGTTTCACTCTGCTGCACATTCTACTTGTGCAGATCACAGCTTT
This sequence comes from Ramphastos sulfuratus, assembly GCA_013399055.1. NCBI lineage: Eukaryota > Metazoa > Chordata > Aves > Piciformes > Ramphastidae > Ramphastos > Ramphastos sulfuratus. Next base: position 65,011 of record WBNM01029801.1, read on the forward strand.
CACATTTGCAAACGTTATGGCACATATGTAACGTTTTAGAAACTAAGAGCTGAGCTCTTGAGCCCCAAACAGGCAGCAGATAAACTTGGCAGTGTTAGGTTTACAGTTGAACTCAATGATCTTGAAGGACTTTTCCAATCTAAATCGTTCTATGAGTCTATGACTTTGCTTCCTTGTTGCATATACAATGATTACTGTGTCAAATTACTGTCAAATCCAGTCAGTCCTAAGATGCATTAATGTTTTGGCCAGGAAAGAATCCTATAGAAAAAGAGAAAAATGGAAGAGGGAAAATGACAAGGGAGAAAGAGCTGCTGGATACTAGTGTTTGTTCAACAGTGACGCTGGTGAAAAACTCTTAGAATATGGTTGATGATGCTCATTAAGATTTTCCCTCTTAACCATAACCAATCTCCTCTCTACCTGTTGTGCCACGATGTTTAAACTTTTGTGTCATGAATGTACATCTGCCAATTTTCACACCTTGGTCATACATCACCCCATTTACAAGACATCTACTATCCTTCTAGAAGTGAAGCATTTGGGATGCTAAGATTACCTGGGGGAAGGGAGCTAAGGGGATCATATTTTGGACAGAAGAGACACATAACCTATGGTGTTAGGATCAGCAGGAATTTCAGGGAAACTCTTACACAAAGGTGTGAAAGGGCAAGGAGATGGTCACATAACACCAAGTTTACCTTCAATACCTTTACCATACAGATGCTCTAGCTTTAGGAGCAACTTAAGCCTATAGTCATATGTTCAAGAGCTAGTCTACTAGGTGAGACTGAGGGAACTGGGGCTATTTAGTGTCAAGAAGAGGAGGTTGAGGGGAGCCCTCATTACTGTCTACAGCTACCTGAAAGGATGTAGTGGACTGGTGGCTTCTGGTCTCTTCTCACAGGTAAATAGTGATAGAACAAGAGGAAATGGCCTCAAGCTGCGACTGGGTGGGTTTAGACTGGACATTAGGAAACACTTTTTCACAGAAAGAGTGGTCAGGGATTGGAATGGGCTGCCCAGGAAGGTGGAGGAGTTACCAAGCCTGGATGAGCTTAAAAGTCCTTTGGATGTGGTGCTTGAGGATATGGTTTGTCGAGTAGGGATAATGGTTGGACTTGATGACCCTGAGGGTCTTTTCCAACCAGAATGTTTCTGTGATTCTCTGAGTCTGTGGTTCTGATGACAGTTTGGGGGACAACTCCTAGGCAGGACAAATGCCTACATTTATTCTGCTGAACCTTACCTAACCTATCTACAGAGATCATCCATCTAATGCTTTGTACAGAGAGTTGGTCTTTCCGTTTTCCACTGCTTCTTATGCAAGGTATTTCCTGATTCTGATGCAGTCATTCCCTTTTGGTAATCTCTTGTCTAAGGAAATTTAGCTTCTGGAACTTAGTCCACATTAAAAACGCCTCCAGTAATTTCAGTCATTAGTTCATTTGCAATAGGTCAGTATAGAATGTCAATAAAACACATCATTTTGACTTTGCTGGTTGTGGTATAATTTCCCAGTCTTTACTCTTGAACTGACATAATTTCACTCTTTCTTAAAGAAAAGGCTCTGAACATAAAGGTTACAATCACTGCCCTCCCTCTGAAAATGTTCCACCACCACTGCATTTTTTATTGAGGTATCCTATTGTGCACAAAAAGCTACTTTCACTGAGTTGTATAAATATTTGATGTAGCTGGATTGAGAAAAAGCTATTTTGATGTTCTTCCTTCTTATTTACAAGTAGCATACAGGAAAATATTTCTTACTTTACTATGACAGCTTTCCTAGTGGGCAACAATTTTCCCCTTGTTTTCTTTGAACTGCAAATCCCCCTCATCTAGGAAACAAACCTTTAGGCTGCTGTAGCTCTCAATGAGGAGAACCAGCTATCTGTGGCTTTACGTGATGTCTGACCCAAATGTTGGCCTTTGCTTTATATTTATAGTCCTCTCTCCTCCTGAATCGTTTCATCTTCAGTACACACAAAGAAAATAATTCCATATGGATGACAAAAAATCCCAGCCACTTCAGTGGATAAGGTGACTGTAATTGGCCAAATGCATCAGTGGTTCATCTTTGTCATAGATGGTGCAAATGTAAGAGACAGACAATCTGACCTTCTAAAAACCTGATTACTTTCTTCTTTCAAGCAACTTACATTTTGTTTCATTTGCTTTGTCTTTAAGTACTGTCAATGTTTTCTGGTTGGCTGGCTGGCTTTTTCTAAGTTTGAAAGGCAGGAAATTCACAGACAGAATGGTAAAACAGATACAAGAATGCCAAGCATTTAAAGATCTGCAGTTCAAAGCAACTAAAGATGAGCGGGTTTGTGATTACTCTGTTAAGGCATCAAGATATAACCTTAGCTTTGACTCTTCCTTCTGACTGACTGAAGACTTGCTGTTAAAGGAAAGGAGACCCCACCTGTTAACATCCTTTCCACTTGCAATAGTATTAATCTGTAGCTTGCTGCTACAGTTTCCACTTCTCACTAGAAGAGCGTAAGGGTGAAGTCCTATGATTACTTTAGGTCACTAGCCAGGGTCAGTTTACACCTGGGACTACAGGCAGAACTGGCAATGACAGGAGCTGGATAAACAATACCAGCAAGTGACTGAGCTCCAATTGTAAATAACTGTCATTTGTCAACATAAGAACATTGAAGGACCAAGCAAGCTGCTACTTCTAACATCCTAGCAAAATCTGAATACTGTTAATACATGGGGTAACTCTGTGTGGTTTACATACTGTGATTTGTAATTTTGTCATCTTTCTGTTTATAATTATCTGGTACAATAAGCAAAAAGAAAGAATTGTTATCAGTGAACTTTAAAATTCTTTTAAAGACTAATTATTAAACTGTTGGCAGAAGGAAGAAACAGATTTATGACTACTGACAATCTGGAAATCTTCATTTCATTCGATATTCAAAAGACAAGGAGGAAAAGAAGAAGATAATAACTCTGCTTTTAAGTCTAATAAGCAAAATAATGAATTTGTACTTTAAGCCAAAGAGAAAACCAGCCTCCAGAACAAAGAAATGTGATATAACCAATTAAAGAAAGTATGCCTTAATTTGAAAGAGGATTAATTACTGAATGAGACCAGCTATGAAGGGCTAGATAGGTTGCCATAAAAGACTAGAAAAACCTAAGCAGCTGAGAAGCCCTCAGCCCCCTTTTTCTTCCCTCCTCCCTACCTGGGTTGTTTTGTACTCATTGCTGTATGAATGGGAAAGCTTTTCTGTTTCTCTGCAGCAGAGGAAAATTTTAGGATTTAAATCATAAGCATTTAAATGCAACTGATAGGAACTTAGAGGTGTTCTTAGCAGATGTTCTTCTAATAGCATGGGCATGTTCATGGTGTTCTAATGTAACTGTTCTAATTAACACACTTTTAGAAACCTTAACTCTGAGCTTTTTACTTCTAAGCTTGTTCTCCCTGTAACTGTAAAACATTTACAATAATGTTTATTAATTCTTCATCTTCACCTCCAATCTAACTTGTTCTGATATCTGACCGCTTTTACACAATTTGTTGTCCTGTCTGCATTGGAATTTTATTGTCATCATTCAAGCCTACTTTATCTAGTCTACAGGCAGTGTGAGGAGTACTGGTATCCAAGTACATGAACTTCCCCCAGGCCTCTGTTATGTAAATGAACTTCAGAAGTTTAAGTAATAGAAAAACACTGTGTTTAAAGCATTTTAAGAGTGCACTGATAAGCAGTTTTTATTAAAGAAAACACTGAGCCTGATAGAGCCAATTAGGTTTGTCTCTACGAGTTGCAATTTATACACATAAAGTAAATGACCATTTGTTTTTAAGCAACTTAACTAGCAATTACAAGGCTTTCCAGGAAGCTGAGTGAAAGCATTCCATCAGCTGAACTTTAGACCTTCCTTTTTTGCTACTTGCTTGCAAAATGAAAAATTAGGATTGCTTGTTAACTTCCTGATTGACTTTTACCAGAACTGACTCATATTACTGTTTGTTTTATCATAAGTCCTGGAATTCTGACCAACAGTAAAATGGAAAGAAGATGCTCTGAGCGCAGTCCCCTTGTAATTTTGAGGCACAAATCCACTAATCTTAGTAGCAGTGCCAAATCCCTGGGTTACCACATTCCTTTTGAAGAATGCAAAACAAACCAAAATGAGATGAAAGATTCAGCCGTAAGCACTTTAACCATTAAGTACAGTAAGTATAGAAGTCATATAATTTTCCAGAAAAATTAATTTGGCTTTAACTTCAACATTTTTTTATGTTCAAGTACTTGTCTTGGTTTATTCTCATGGCCCCTTGGTTATGTCTCTCATATTCCTACTAAGCACCAAAGTCTTTTTACAGCAAGCTTGTCATCAAACCCACGATAGCCGTGAGTGTGGTGTAGACTGGCTGTGACATTAAGTCAGACTCAGTGCCCCACTTTCACAACATGCAAAAATCTGGATTTTAATCTTCTGTTCATCAAGTAAGATCAACATTTATCCATCACTTACATGAACACACTGGTCACAATGAAACAAACATAGAAGATGATTTTGGAAAAATGTGTGCCATGAAGGTAGAACGGGTCTGTGAAGAAGTGCCTACATGTCGGCCAGATGAAAATGCAAGGCCCTAACAGTGACCTGCAATCAGACCCAGATGCAGTGTGTGGCCAGACAGTTAGGAGAAAAGCCACTCTGCCATTTGTGTTATCTGCCTTACAATCTTCTTAGTTTAATCTGTTTTACTTTTATTAACTGTATATTTCTGCAGTTACAAGATCATCTTTAGCATGTTTGCAAAAGACAATACATGATCTGTTTTTCTTATTCAGATGCCAAAATATTTCCTGTGCTTTCATTCCATTTCACTGAAATGGGCTGATCTAAAACAAATCTGCCCCAAGCCTATATTAAAGCACCTCCCGAATGTCTTCTCTTCAAAGATAATGACCTCTATTAGAGGAGAAAGGAAAATAATCACAGCTTAATGCTTTCTGTAATTTCCATACCATTTACCATTCCAAGGCTGAAGACAGCGTTTACCAATGAGCCTCCTTTCCTGAAGTGATCTGTCATATGCTCCAGCCAATTCGCTTCTAAACTGTTGACAGTCTGCCCATTCCTGGAGATCCTCATCGGGATAGTCACTGTGTAATACTGGCTGCATTTCTGTGGGCTTTTTGGTTTGTTGAAGAGAATGAAGATCTCTGCTTCTACCAAAAAGTAAAAAATGGAGTAAATGCAACAACTGTATCATAACATTTCAGCTAAAACAAGGTATAACTCACTTCTTGCCCTCACCCCATTACACTTTGCAACTGGAAAAAATATTCTGAGATGTTGTCATCTCCTTAATACTTTTCTGCAGTGTCCAGCACAGTAGAGTCCCAAAATCCAGTGTGTTCTAAATCACAACGACCCTACTGCTTATCAGTGTAAACTGAGACTGGAGAACATGCTATACAAGCTGCTTTAAGTCCCCAAATCCAGCATGTTCTAAAGTACAACCACCCTATTGGTTATCAGTGTAAACTGAGACTGGAGAACATGCTATACAAGCTGCTTTAAGTCCCCAAATCCAGCATGTTCTAAAGTACAACCACCCTACTGGTTATCAGTGTAAACTGAGACTGAAGAACGTGTTCCACAAGCTACTTTAAGAACTTTAGCAGTCACAAAATCACTAAAAATTAATGCATGGAGTACTTTTATCTTCCAACTGAATGAATTGTTAAAAGAGCTGTGACACTGACAGTTCAAATATAAAATCTTACTGTAAATTTAGGAGGAACTGCGTTTGTAGCCATCAAACTAAAGCATTAAATAACTTGGGTTTATTAATACAATGGCATGGACCCAGCAAGTAGTAGTATCATGTAAAGAAAATGTAATGAATCATTAATGTAGAGACTATGTTTACTGGTTTGTTGATTTACTCTGGGTCTGAGCTAAGGCAAGACATTAACACAACAGCAAATGAATTTTGGAAGTGGAATTATGAAGGGTCTTAAAAATGAGACCATTTTCTAGACTCTGCTCTGTATTTCCTGTAGTTTATCATAGAAGTAGTCAATGTAAGCTCACTGTCACAAAAAAGTCATTGCTGAGAGCAAAGCTGAGCTTTCACAGACCTCAATCGGAAGCAAGTTTAGGTGCAGATACATCTTTCAAGTTCTCTTAAGGGTGCAGATCTCAATAGAATTAGTGATTAAAGAAATGTTTGGATGTTATTGTTTTACTTATTAATGGATACGAAAATCAGTGGTAACATTCCTGAATAACAAAAAAGTTCTCCTCAAATAAATTTATATAATGACATTATGTGAAATTCATTCAATAAGCTCCCTTTGTTTACAAGTGATTACATTCTAACACCAAGTATTAAAGAAAGAGGTGTCAAAAGAAATGCTAAGATTGCTCTCTATCAAACATCACTGAGCAAGAAGTAGCATGTAAATTAAAAAAAAGACATTAGAAAGGCAATGCTCAGAGGCAGGGTGGCAGCACTTGGAGAGCTCACAGTATAAACAAACATGAAAGAGACCTAGTGATCTCAGACATGAACTATGGTTTCAAATAGAGTAAAAAGGAAAAACAATTGTTAATATGAATCCTCTTGCTGTTTACCACTTGTTTAGAAAAAAATAAATCATGACAATTCCAACTCAGAAGAGCATACACAGAAAATTTTGATTCTGACCCCCAAACCAGAATCGTATTGGAAATGGAGATCTTTCTGATGCTAACAAGAGCAAATCATAAAAATGAAAATCCATAAGGAGATGATAACATGGATTTTACACTGGGCTGTTGACAACACACATTTAAGGTGGCTGAGAGTCTTTCAGTGGTTGACTTGGTTTGTCACCATTACCAAGCATATACGAGCCCTAACAAGCCACTATTGACAACAGCTTTTACAAGTGAGTCTGACTGCTCATGCATGGACAGCCACCTTCAGTTTTCTTCTAGGTAAGACAGCACTTTTGGATATACCATTGAAAAATCTGTGCCTTGTTCATGGAAAATTATTTTCAAGACTGCTTATTAAAGTGAATGAGTGCTAAAGAGTATTTGGGGAGGAAAAAGAGGAGCATAAAAATAACATTTGAGAAGTATAGAAACTAAAATAAAAAAATAAAAACCAAACAACAAACAACACAAAAACAAAAACAAAATTAAGAGTCTCCAAATAGTAAATTTTTTTTTCCCTGAGGTTTTATATAGGGAAGAAGGAGTTCAAGAATGGTAACTTCCTATGGAATAAGTAGGTTAACTGGAAAAACCAAACAAGTGATGCTTTCTATCTTTATGTTCCTAAGGAAGGATGGAGAACTGGTGCCAAAAATTGGAATACATTTTCCATGGGAGGAAAAGGGAGTGCTCCAATAACAAAAATCCATACACAAGTAACAAAGAAATCAGCGCTGTTGTATGGGCAATAGGTCTGGGAAAATCCTACTACAGGTGTGCTGTCACATAAAGCTGCCTTCACAGACCTTCCGTCTTGGAAAGCATTTGCATAATTCATCAATTAAAAAAATCTGTGACTCAGAGAAAGAATGATAAATGAGGAAACCAAAGATGTTTTTAAAATAAACCCTCTTATCTGGCAAATCAGCAGCTGTAATAAAATCCTGGTTGGCAAGATTGGAGGTGATCAGCTTCATATTATGCAGAAACATTAAGACTATGGTTACAGAAGATTTTTACTGTTAATTATAGAGACGAATATGACACTGGCTATGTTAACTCTCTCAAAGACAGAGTATATAAAAAGAGAAAACAGGTCTGACTAGACTTTAAAACTATCAAACTAAAAGAGATTTTATAATATGTAAGATTCTAATGTAAACCAGAACAAATATTCAAATAATAGCTATGGTTTGACCAAATCTGGGTGCCCTTTTGCCCAACAAAAATTGAAGAAAGAGTGGTGAAAGTCTACTAGAGTGTGATCAAATTTGATGGCAAAAATCACACTAAAATGCAACAGAAATTAAGACAATGCCAAGTCATTCTCAGTTCTATACACAAAACCCCCAAGGGGGTAGAATTGTTTGATTCAATAGGTAAAACATAAAGAATACAGCTAAATTGAAGTCAAGGACAGTACCAGCTGAAAGGAACGGAGATGGAATTTCCTTACATAGATTTGTAGCGTGTAAGGAACGTAAGCAAAGCAGCAAGAGAAACAAATGTACACACTGTTTTCTAGCATTTAAGCAAAAATAGGAAAGTAAAATATTTTTATGTTTAAACTGGAAATGTGGCAAGAAGATTTTTTTTTCTGAAGACTTCTCATTTTCTAGATTACTCTACTTTGAACTCCAAATTCTGCTACTGAAGTAAACTCCAAGCATCAAGCTCCTAAAGGAGAGTATTTTGAGACCTCAGCAGAGACTTTTCTGTTTTGATGGTCTAAAATGACATTCAGAAGTAGAAAGCACACCTAAGGAAAAATATGTCAAAGAAATGAAAGAACAAACACTGGTACACATAGAATAATCTTGTCAAAAAAAAAAGGAAAAAAGAAAAAGGAATGGGAAGGGAAATTATTAGGAGCACCATTACCAAGAGGACCTATACTATGAATTAGCAAACATGAGCCATTAACAAAAATTACTGCTCCTTTCCACTAAGTCCACTTCTGACTGTAGCACTGAGCTCAGCCTGACTGTAGGATACTAAGAAACTGATCATGCATATTCCTGCTGTTCCTGATGTGGTTTAAATTCAGCTATCTGTTCAGCTGCTACAAAGGGGCTAGCTGTGATAAGGCTTTGTGACATTCCTTCTATGGCTGCAAAACCTCAGTCAGGCAGATTAGCAGTGCTTTTTATTCAAATAGACAAAAATGATACAAAGATCAAGAGCTCTCAGGGTATCACAACAAATGCAGAAATGAACCAATTCCACTGAGCGGTAGACAAAAAAAAAAAAAAAAAAAAAAATCTTTACACTCAAGCATACAAAGGGGCCATAACCAAGTTGTCTCCACCCATATCAACTCTCCCTTTTTCATCTTACTTAACACCCAGTTGTTGTGAACTGTGTCACCATGCTGAAACCAGGTTAAGTGGCTCATCTGGCATATCTTTTCTTTGTAACTACAGTGATAAGATCCTCCTCTAGGTCCCCACCCCTCAAAGGAACTGGGAACATCGAATCATAGAATGGTAAGGTTGGAAGGGACCTCAAAGATCATCTGGTTCCAACCAACATAACTGGGACAATTTTAACTTGGCTTTTAGGTATGAGAGGTCAGGACAATACTTACTGCCAGTCAGTGGTTTCAAGCACGATGCTGGCGTTTCATTCTCCACAACTCCATTCGGCTTGTCTGCTGCTTCTGTTACACTTGGGTTTGCATGCTGACACTGTTCTTCATTCCCCTTTGCAGAGTCAAGATTCAGCTCTTCAGTAGCCTGTCCTTCACCCTTCCAGTCCTCCCCGGATGTGGCACATTGGTCAGCACTTTCCTCACTTGGTGCTGCAGTGCTGCATCCATTAACGCCATCTATTTTCTCGCCATCCGGTGAAGCATGATCCTCGAGGTAATTTGAAACATTTTTATTATCTCTCGATTGCACTGAGTTGTTACTGGCAGGTGTCAGGGAGGTGCTGACAAGACAGTTCTTTTGGGAATGGTACTGAGGTATAATTCCAACAAATTTCAAGCCCTGACTTGCAGCATCTTGAATCTACAAATCAAAGAAGATTAGATTTCTAACTGTCAAGCTGTCTTAGCTAAACAGAAGTACAGAAAATAACACCCTTCAAGGCAGTTAGCACGTCATTTTGCTACTTTTGTCCACTACCACAAGAAATTGTCATGTTACATTTACATAAAAAGTTACATTCTAGAGAACCAGGAGGAAAAAATCCCTAAACCATCTGAAATAATGTGACAGTGGAAAGGGGAAAAAAAAAAAAAGAGAGAGAGAGAGAGAAAATGCCTACAGATTTCTTCACAAGGGATAAAGTATCTGTTTTAAAAGTTTATTTAGGCTAAATTATCAGACATTATATTACTTACACAAAGTTTTAGTATATACCTTGTGAAGTCAGAGAGCTAATATTACATATTCTGCTGCATTTGGTAGATGAGCATGATATTTATGCAAGGAAAAGGTTACTAATTCACTCTGCTACATGAATTGTTATAACAACAGTTGTTGTTTGTCCTATTTTGGATTGAGAAACAAATGGCAAACTTTCACATAATGAGTACATAAAAGCAAAGCTATTTTAATACATGACTTTTCAGAAGGTACAGAACTCAAAACAGAAAAAGTCATTGCAAGATGAGCTAAGAAGATTAAGTGGAAATTCAGGAATGTTATTATTCATGCTTCACACTTTAGGTAAAGGAGGAAGAAATCGAATCACAGTAGATGCTAAGAAAAAAAACATTGGCATGGAAGTAACGACAATTAGATAAAGGCAGAGTTAATTACAGAAGGTTTGAGACCAAACTGCAAGAGAAATCTTTTTTATGCAGACCAAGCACTCCAGATGCACCATCCATTCAAGTCACCAGCCTCACATTCCTCAAACCCAGGATGAGCTGCACTGAGAACCAGACTGGTGTGGGAACCTGTATGCAGCTGCTGGTTTGTTTATCAAAACCATCCAGCAAAAAAGGAGAGGTTTCCATGCAATGTATTCTCTTCCCATAACATAAACTCTAAACACACAGAAACATTTAAAAAAGAATGCCTTGAGAATGGAGAAATCATTTCTCTTTCTCAGCATACCATGTAATTTCAGAGAGTTAAAATGTCTTAGTTAAGCTCTGAGGCTTGATTTTAGTATGAACTGAAATAGTTCTGGTCGTTTGCTTTTTTGGTGGTGGTTGGTTGGGGTTTTTTTTTATTCAATTGAAGAAGCAGCTCTCTTCTGCATCTTCTCTACCCAGTTTTTTTTGTGTTTTTTTTTTTAAACAAATCATCTGCTTCCTGGTAACATATTGTTGTTCTGAACAAACCTACAGATGATATCAGATCAGCAACAAGAACTTCCTCTTTCAAACTACTACTATATTTTCCACATTAAATTAACTCCTGATTTCATGATCACAGGAACTTAAATAGAGCTCTCCAGGAAACAAGGCAATGGCATTCACAGGTGTTTAGCCTGGCAAATATCAGATCATAGAATCATAGAATGGTAAGGCTGGAAGGAGACCTCAAGGATCATCTAGTTCCAACCCCCTGCCATAGGCAGGGACACCTCCCACTAGCACAGGTTACTCAAGGCCTCGTCCAGCCTGGCCTTGAACACCTCCAGGGAGGGAGCAGCCACAACCTCCCTGGGCAACCTGTGCCAGTGCCTCACCACCCTCACTGGAAAGAACTTCCTCCTAACATCCAGTCTAAATCTTCCCTCTGCCAGTTTAAACCCATTGCCCCTTGTCCTGTCATTACAAGACCTTGTCAAAAGTCTCTCCCCAGCCTTCCTGTAGGCCCCCTTCAGATACTGGAAGGCTACTCTAAGGTCTCCTGGAAGCCTTCTCTTCTCCAGGCTGCAGAGCCCCAACTCTCTCAGTCTGTCCTCATAGGAGATCTGCTCCAGCCCTCTGAGCATTTTTGTGGCCCTCCTCTGGACCCGTTCCAACACTTGATGGTGACTAAAGCTAAAGAGGGCAATCATCTCCAAATAAAAGTAATACAAGCAGCATCCTGATCAAATATTTGTCTACAAAGAAAGCTACTGCATAACTGCCTTGCTCAGAAGGGTTTAAGTGAATGTCAACAATAGATGCATTCATAATATGTTTAATAATCCTTAGTCCCTGTTGTAGTCTAACACATACTTTTTTATGCAGTTAATGAATGAGTTACAAATTCATTCAATTCATCCCTTATCACCAATCTACAGACACACCATGACATTTGTTTTAGTAAGCTGCAGGGCAGCTAATTATAGAAATTTAACTAGTATGCAATTGTTAAGAGTTTGCAGAAAGTACACATGTATTAATTTTATTGATACTGGCCAATGGAGACTGCTTGTCAACCTATACCAGACTCATGCTGTGATTTGGATGAGAGCAGCTTTCACAGCTACTGTAGCCATCTTTTACAGTCTCAGCTCACTCAAAAAGGGGAATATCTGATGTGAGTTGTTCCTTCTCAGGCTCTTGTTCTCAAGGATGGAAGTAAGAGTGACTACAGACTAAATGATAGTTTACACCATATTAGCTTCACAGTTTAGCAGAACTAGTGGGAAAAGACTGCATCATCAAGGCCCTTTCTCAGTAAGTTCATTGCTAGTATATTCAGAGAGCTGGAGCAGCTCTCCTATGAGGACAGGCTGAGAGTTGGGGCTCTGCAGCCTGGAGAAGAGAAGGTTTCCAGGAGACCTTAGAGTAGCCTTCCAGTATTTGAAGGGGGCCTACAGGAAGACTGGGGAGGGACTTTTGACAAGGTCTTGCAATGACAAGACAAGGGGCAATGAGTTTAAACTGTCAGAGGGGAGATTGAAACTGGATGTTAGGAAGAAGTTCTTTACATGAGGGTGGTGAGACACTGGCACAGGTTGGCCAGGGAGGTTGTGGCTGCTCCCTCCCTGGAGGTGTTCAAGGTCAGGTTGGATGAGGCCTTGAGGGACCTGTTCTAGTGGGAGGTGTCCCTGCCTATGGCAGGGGGTTGGAACTGGATGATCTTTGAGGTCCCTTCCAACCTAAACCATTCTATGATTCTATTGTATCACTCCCATCATAAATGAAGTATAAAGGTTGAATATCTTCAAACTACAAACACAGACAGTTCAACTTTTTGGTGTCCTGCTGAGAGCTTAAATGGTATAAATTTTTATAGATATAGGCTGGATGTTAGGAGGAAATTCTTCACAGAAAGAGTGATTGGCATTGGAATGGGCTGCCCAGGGAGAGGGTGGAGTTGCTGTCCCTGGAGGTGTTCAAGACAAGCCTGGATGGGGCACTTAGTGCCATGGTCTGGTTGATTGGCTAGGGCTGGGTGATAGGTTGGAATGAATGACCTTGGAGGTCTCTTCCAACCTGGTTGATCCTATGATTCTATGATTTTTTTTCAGTTGTCTTCACATCCAGAATGAACTATGCCACCTAGTATACATTTCCTGCTTCCTGTATTTGAAATACTGAGGATTTGAATTATAGAAAACAAAACCCCAGACTTAAATAAGCCCAAACCGCAGTACCAAGGGAGGTTGTGCCCAGGAACTACAGAGACCAGAAGTGCTGTTCCTACCACCTGTTGGTTTTGGACTCTCTGAGGCATCCTGTACATCTTAGCAGATACAGTGCTGGGAATCAGCAATAGGAAAATGCAAAGGAGAAAGCAGGGCTAAACCTGAACTGATGGGAAGAACAGAATGCTTCTGTGACAGGGTCAAATAAGTATTACCATTACTTGTCTTTATGGAACAGTTTACAGTACTAACTTGTCTAGTATTAACCCTTGTCATACTATGCTGTATGACTAATGATAAAAAAGCATAAAAAGCAGACCAACTACATCTCCATCACTTACCACATCAGAAGAAAAGGTAGATTTAAAGTGCCCTTACATTAGGTGGTCCATATTCATTTCAATTGTTTTGCTGACCTTTCTGTATTTTAAATATGCCACATCTCACTCTCTACATCTTGGGAAATTTTTTACAGGGAAATTCCAACAGCATTTAAAACACAACCAAGCAAATTCTTTGGTTCTTTCCCCAGATAGGAACAGAAATGTTTTTGTCACCTCATAAAGCACTGATGGGATGATATTCACCACAAATGTAAGAACTGGTCTCTAGCAGAAAAGATGTTGTTCAACAACAGAGGCAGAACTTAACTCATTTAATTCAATTTGGATGAACCCCCAAGTGCATACATCCAAATTTGTTTATAACTGGCTTGCAAAAATTGGATTTATGTCAGTCTAAAAATAGAAGCTGCTCGAAGAAGGGGTGAAATTTAATGTCTGTGGTGGGCCAGAGCAGTTAAAGAACTTAATGTCATCCCTATAATTTGCTTGATTAGAAACCTGGCATTTTCCGTGAGGGGAAAAAAAAATGACAGATTTAGCCTTTGCTGTCTGTGAAATAAATATCAAATCTCCCAGTATCTCTAGAGCAGGAATGGCAACAAGCACCATATCCAACCCCAATGTCACTACCTTAATTGAATATTACCTGGGGCACTTGAGTTAACATTCTTAACATTTCCAAGTGTTATTGTTTATTTCAGAACTGACTGACTGTTATTTTCATACTGTCAGCAGCACAAAGCAGTACCATTAATGGTTATGCTGATGCAGCAAAATTATGTCCCATCCTTTTCAATACTTCTGCTTCTCTTGAAAGTTCCTTAATTTAAAGATCTGTAAAATCACAGAATCACAGAATTAACCAGGTTGGAAAAGAGCTCTAGGATCAATGAGTCCAACCTACCACCTAACCTTTCTAGCTAAAGCATGGGACCAAGTGCCTCATCTAGCCTCCTCTTAAACACCTACAGGGATGGTGACTCCACCACCTTCCTGGGCAGCCCATTCCAATGCCAGTAACTCTTGCTGTGAAGAACTTCCTCCTAACATCCAGCCTGAACCTGTCCTGGTGCAGTTTGAGACTGTGTCCTCTTGTTCTGTCTCTGGGTGCCTGGGAGAAGAGACCAACCCCACCTGGATACAACCTCCTTTCAGGTAGTTGTAGACAGCAATGAGGTCTGCCCTGAGCCTCCTCTTCTCCAGGTTGCACACCCCCAGTTCCCTCAGCCTCTCCTCACAGGGCTGTGCTCCAAGCCCTTCTCTAGGCATGTTCAAGCACCTCAACATCTTTCTTAAATTGAGGGACCCAGAACTGGACACAGGACTCAAGGTGTGGCCTAATCGGTGCTGAGCACAGGGGCAGAATGACCTCCCTTGTCTTGCTGGCCACACTGTTCCTGATACAGGCCAGGATGCCATTAGCCTTCTTGGCCACCTGGGCACACTGCTCATGTTTAGCTGCCAACCAGTACCCCCAGGTCCCTCTCCACCTGGCTGCTCTCCTGCCACTCTGTCCCCAGCCTGTAGTGCTGCATGGGGTTGTTGTGGCCAAAGTGTAAAACCTGGCACTCAGCCTTGTTCGAACCCTTGGTGTTGGACTGTGCCCATCAGTCCACCCTGCCCAGCTCCCTCTGCAGAGCTCTCCTGCCCTCTAATAGATCCACACTTGCTCCCAACTTGGTGTCATCTGCAAACTTACTGATACTGGACTTATACTCAGTAATGGTCTGAACAAATGACAAAATCCTCTTTTTTGGGAACTACTTGTTTCTAAAATACAGGCTTCACAGCCATGAAAGAAGTGCAGAGATTCCAGGCCAAATGCTCATTCTAAGCAGCCATGTACAGGTTTCTTTTCAAATCTGTTTAGAACAAAGACACTGAGCAATTTCATTGCACAGTCCACATTCTGTCTGTGACTCTGCATTTCTTTTAGCATTAGCAGCTCCATAATCTCCTATGCCTACCAAATGTGGTGGTACTACTTATAAATGCAAACATGGCCTTGGAAACAATAGCAGGTTCATTTTGCTCAGAGCTGTCTGTTTAAACCAATCATAAACCATTTTAATCAATACAAGAATGGGTTCTCTGTCTGTTTTCTTGGTGGCTGTTTTTTAAAAAGCACTGTTAGAGGCCTCAGATCTCATAATGTGCACCAGAAACAAGATCATCTTAATTTTCTACCTTGTTTTAAGGATTCAAGTAGGTCTCCTTTGACAACAGACATAGCATTGGGAATCATTGTGCAAAGAACATGGTCTTGTGGTTTGGGGAGAACACTACGTAGTGCATGCCAGGAATTTGAACTGGAAAAGGATGTTTGAGACTACAGTCTTCTAACTATGTCCTCCCTCATTAATACACAGCAGCATATGTTTCATCACAAATACTACACATTTCCTTCTGGTTTGTTCATTTCTGAAAACAGATTTCAAAAATGAAGATAGGTTTTTACTTTGCCTTTGATATTTTTCTTTAGGTCTCACACGCTGAGAAGTCAGCAACAGTCATCAAGAGTTTACTGTTTATGCTAAAACCAACTAAGCTTAGCTAATGTTCTGAAGAGGGGCTTAGTTCTTTCTAAATGACTCAAAACTTTTGCAACTTTGGCACTTCTGCTTCTCTAATACTACATTACAAAAGAAGAAAATGCAAATAGCAAAGCAACAACTGCAAATCTTTTCTCTGTCTTGTTACTCTCAGACTGTTTCAATACTTACAACCTCTCTGCCTGGGATGCTCTGTCATTTAAGCCTGTACTTCCCATGCATTTTTAACCTCTCCTGGTTTACGCTCATCAGTTCTGCATTTGAGCAAGAGACAGTTCATGTCTGTGTAAATGTAAGTATATGCAAAGGTAGCTTTTAGAAAGGCAAACCTCAATTCACATTGAGGCTGTCAAGTTACCAAGTATTTTCACTGTCAATTACACCAAAATAGGCCATCAGGGATAAAACTCTGGAGGGCTGCCTTGAAAAATATTACCATAATCTCGAACCACAGAGTTGTCCTTTAAGCAGTGCTGTTGACATTGTTTATATTCATTCTTCCAATGAAAACCTTGACAAGGATTTTACCATTCAGGAACTTCAGACAAGGCTCTTAGAATAAAGTTGACAGATCCAAGAGAAGATCCAAAAACAAACCCAAAAGATAACAACTAACCAGTTTCTTGAACAAATATGTGTTGCCTTTCTAGTTTTGCAATAAACGGCCCATTCCACAGAACCATTGACTTGACACATCAGGTTCTCATTGCACTTGTGCTGGAGCACAAGAAGCCATGGAACAGGAAAAAGAAAGCAAACTCTGCAGTTTTACAACATGCTCATTGGTAGATGCCTGTGCAAAAGTGAACTGAAAGCTACACACAGAACAAGAAGAAGAAAAGTAGTGAAGCAAGTACCTACTGTAGCTTACTGCCATGCCGAATAACACAGAAGATAGGTTCTTAGAACAGTGCTGCCAAGAGATATTAAGTCACAGGAAGCTTTATGTCTCCTGCTACCAGAGCCAAGGCAGGGATCTGAGTAATGACTTGAAATTCCTCTTCAGCCTGCATGAGCTGTACATTCATTGCTGAAGACAAAAGAGCCATACTAAACATCTAGGTGCTGCATGCAGTTAAAGTATGCTTGCTCTTTTCAGCATTTCTCACTAGATGACAGCTCTTGAAACCACACTGCATCATCCTCTGTGGTCTTGAGAGTGTGATGTAGGTTGTGGAGTCTCCTTCTCTGGAGATATTCAAAACGCACCTGGATGTATTCCTGTGTGACCTACTCTAGGTGATCCTGCTCGGGCAGGGGGGTTGGACTACATGATCTTTCGAGGACCCTTCCAACCCCTAACCTTCTTGATTCTCAAGTAATTATCTTACACATCCGTTCCTCTATAGAGCTGTTAAAAGGCAAATGCTGGTCACAGACTGCAAAGGTTTACTGACTGCAGTACCTGCCCAAAGACATTCAACATACCTGCATCCTCCCATCATTTCCCTAAACTCTGGAGAAGAAATCTCAAATTTATCCATGTAATTTAAACTTTATTCCTCCAAAAATGTTTTAGATAAACTGCCTTGGAACAGCCAGCTATGCTCACTCAATCCAAATACTTGATATATGCTCAAAAAACAGTCTGTAGAAACTATCTCAAGCACTTGGCCTAGAGAACAGGCACTTTTGAAATACAGACCATGTCATGTGTATGAATCTTCTGAGAGAAACTCCTGCTCTAATGGGTGAACATAAGCAATGGGAAAATCAAGATTTATAGAGAAGGGTTGCATCTAATAACCATTTTGGCTGGATGAACACAGTTCAGCGTTCTTTGTAGAACATGAAAAAAGTCACTTATTTGTGACACTGTTTCAGGCCATTTCTCTCCTAAGCAATGATAACAAAACCCCAAAACATTCAGGACAACAGGAATACTTTAAAGATTAAGAGATTAATTTGCAGGGAACATTTTCTTCTATCTTTATATAAACCAAAGAATGTCTCTTTAAAATCACATTGTTTCATCGTGCCATCTGTTGCAGCCAAAATTACAGTATGAACAATTTGCCCACATTTTGGTTTAGCACAGTGTAAAATATTTTTTTTTTTTTTAACAAAGTTATTTTTCCCACCAGACAGAAGTGGGATGATGAAAAACATCAACTACATGTTTTGCAACATCTATTTTTATCTTGGTCAAGAGGATGATTCTGAAAGCTGCTGGGGGCAGAGGATTATGAAAGCAAAACCAGGCTCCTGGGAGAGTCCTGAGAACAGTTTTGCAATGTCCATGGAAGATATATATCAATACCACTCTTACTGGGATAGTCAAAAGAACTTCAGTTGAAAGAAACTTAACCAGGAACAGATGTTTCCCTTCACACCAGGCTGTTCCAAATACAGTATGAGCTATTTTTTACCACCTCTTGTTATAGATACACTCACAAAACGTTAACAAAATGCACTTCAATAAATATTATCACAGCAGGTCACAAACAGACAAACAACTGATGCTGAGTTTCAACTTCTGCTTCACAACCATATCTACTCCTAAGATCTAAATAAAAGAGGAGCTCTGTTTGCACTGAAAACATGCAGAAGACGAAGTAGTCAGCTAAGTGTTCAGCAATGGTTTTCATTACAATTTGCTCAAGAAATCATAGAACTATTTCAGTTGGAAAGGACCTCTAAGATCATGAAGTCCAGCTGTAAATAAATGTTGTATTGTTCTTTTGCAAATACCCTGGAGAGTGAAGATTTGGAGTGGAATTTTTTGAGTTTGTTTTAAGGATGGAAATGATTTTAGAAGAGGTTGAGATCACATCTAGATAAATAATCCTAGGTAATAAACAGGACTCTAGAGAGGTCATTTCCCAGGCACAGAAGTAAATTTCAACTGTTCAGTCATCTGAAGAACAATCCTCTGGGCAGTATTAAAGACTCAATTATCCCCTTCTTCTGTCTTTTACTGCCACCTGCTTGGATTGTATACTCTGCAGGAAATTTTTGAACAGGCCAGCTAAAACGTATCTAAAGTAAAGAATAATGCTTATGATTACAATAACCACATAAGGAACTCTGGAACCAACAAAGCAATCAGAGACTTCACAAAAGAGATCTTTGTAAGACTGCAGCAAGAGAGTCAAGAAATCCACCAAACATCTAGTGCTCTTCACATAAAGCTGCACCTCTTTGTTCCTTCTAACAAAGAAATCTCAATGAGGAACAAGAAATAACAGAGAGAAGAATGTGAGAAACACTGGAACAGCTATACAAAATCCGGTATTCCTCTTAGAGATTACAAATAAAAGTAAAAAAAAAATTACAAATGTCTTCTCCTTTGCTTGTCGTATTACTACAAAAAAAGGCATATATGTATTGAAAGGACATATTACTATTAACTACTTTTTCCTATGACACATTTATCACCTTCCACATCTTGCTGTTTCAGTTAGATGCTGAAGAGTTTTACAGCTTAGAAGTTGAGAGTTCATTTAATATCACTTTCATGTACAGTATGGATAGGTGAAGTCTCCTGATTTGATCAAACAAGACAAATTCTGATGCAAGCAAATATGCAGGGAATAACTGAAAAGCCAAATCTGGTTTGACAAACACTTTTCATACAGCAGACTTCGTCCCAAGGTGTTTCAAGGTGGCAGCTGTGTTCCAGGCTGAACTGGTCCTCTCAAAATGCAAAACCAAAGTATTAATCTGTATGGCCGTAGGTTTGTTGGAGGAAATTAGACTAATTTCTGAGTCAAGGAAGGACAGACCAGCAGGAGAGGTCCTTGGCTAGTCAAAAACACAAAAGGAAGAGGCTTGTATTTGAATGTCAGTTAAGCTGCATCATTTTTTAATGGCTTCTTTACCTCAGTCTTTCCTGAAAAGGCCTCCAGCCAGACTCCTGGAGTCATGGAAGATAATGGCAGGGACTGAAAGGAAGAACTGCCCATCGTAAGTGAAGATCAGGTTCGTGATCACCTGAAGAACCTGAAAGCGTTCAAGTCCATGGGACCTGACAGATACACTCACGAGTACTGAGAGAACTGGCAGATGAGGTTGCTAAAACCCTCTCTATTATATTCCAAAAGGCATGGCAGGCTGGTGAACTCCCCACTGACTAGAAAAGCAGAAACATAACTCCCATTTTCAAAAAGGGTAAGAAGGAAGAGCCACAGAACTACAGACCAGTCAGTCTCAGCATGTGAGTGATGAGAGCCTGGAAGGGGGTGCCCGGGGAGGTGGTTGAGGCCCCGTCCTTGGAGGTGTTTAAGGCCAGGCTGGATGAGGCTGTGGGCAGTCTGATCTAGGGCAGGGTGTCCCTGTCCATGGCAGGGGGGTTGGAACTAGATGATTCTTGTGGTCCCTTCCAACCCTGACTGATTCTATGATTTTTATGCCACACTCTCTGATGCTATCATACTTCCTCAGGGAATGATAATTAGTTCACAAGGACAAGAAATCCAAACTCTGCAATGAAGTCAAACTGAAGAAAAGTTAACATACAAGAATTCCTTTCTGACAGAGCATTATTAAAGCAGGCAACTAAGGGTACAAATATGTGTTTTCAAAGTCAAAACTGAGAAGAAAGGCCACAGAAACTATTCTCCATTTCATAACCTTTCACCAACACTGCAAAGATGTGAATGCAGGACTAAAACCTTCTGGCTATTACAGTTCTTCTAGGGTATGTAACTCAGACTGATGTTGAAAACAAAGGTCGTGAGAAACTCATCTTGCATTCACATATGACTTTGCATCCAAAATAATTCTTTTCTTGGGATATCAGCCTAGTTTCTCCTTTCCTTGTCTTAGCAGATTCCGGAGAACACTTTCAGATTAAAAAAAAGGGAAATAGGATACATAGAAATAAGGAGCAACTAAGGAAGTAATTAAAGACTACCCTATTTTACATGAGACACAAGTCAAAGTGTTACAAAATATGGTATCTTACATGCAACATCTCGGACTTGCAACAACTTCAGAGTGATCTGAGCCACAGTGATCAGAAGTTCAGAAGTTAGCTTTGCTCATTAAAAAGCAGATGAGCAATTCTTTAATCTATGTTTTGCCTGAGAGCTAAAGACAGGAGTGCAAATACCAGTAGAGCAGTAAAGTACATACACCACAGTAAAGGTACTTCTTTCATTGCCCGAGAATTACATGACAAAAACACTGTGAGACTGTTTGAGCACTTCAGGTTACCTTGAGCCGCCTTAAGTCCGCATTGATATGAAAGAATGAACGGAATGTGGTGATATCAACATGACCTGTACTAGTGGGAGGTGTCCCTGCCTATGGCAGGGGGTTGGAACTAGATGATCCTTGAGGTTCCTTCCAACCTTACCATTCTATGATTCTAAGGTCCAGAAAGAGTGTATCTCATGCAAAATTACGTCCTCAATTCTTAACTGTGTGTCCTGTCCTCAGTTGCTCTGTGACAAGAATGTACAGAAGAGAGTAGAGAACTGGGACAGAGTCCCAAAGCACAGGAGGATCTCAACAAGAGAACATAAGGTTGACCACAGAGTTGTCTTTGGCATTTCTTATACGCTTTATAGTCCACATTGTACAGAGGCACTTTATTTCACTGAGCAAGAAGCATTCTCCAGATGAAATAACTTCCTTGTTTCTGTTTCATTGCTCTTTGATATTTATACGGAGTTACAGAAGAAAAAGTTCAGAGTTATGAGGTAATTGGCACCACTGAGACGTG